>JAPZDX010000024.1:21261463-21271762 GCA_029783625.1 Naso annulatus
AGAGTAAGCCTTTAGAGGCGGGGCGGGAGCTAAAACAGAGCGTCTCAGACAGAGGCAAAAATCCTGGAAAAAACAGGTCTGCTGCAGTCGGCTGTATGAAAAAAAAGATGAGTTATTTAAGCATCAAAGCACGTAAACCTGCTCGAGTAGTAACCAAGAGTAAAATATGAACCCAAAAAAATGAGCGTAACGTGGCCTCTTCAATGACCTCTTTAAACATTTCTCTCAAGAAAGGTAAAAACAAAATTTAATGGAAAAGTTGGTTTGTTTCTATTTCTGATGTAATACTCGAACACTGTTGTTAAAAATGAAGTGAGATCAATTTTTGATATTTCTGATCAATTATTAAGCGCAGCTCTAAAATGCCCTCACTAAGAGAGCTGCTGCTTCCAGAATAAATAAAGCTTTTCACAAGATTTCATCAGAACAGGAGATCAAGTGGCAGCTAAATGCAGCTGAACTCTTAATTCCCATCACCTCTGCTGAGCAACCTCTGGAGCTTTTCACATCATTGAGATGACACCGGGCCTCTCCTCTCTCTGGCTTTTGAATCAATGTGAAAAATGCAATCTACACAAGAATGTGCAGGGAGCAAACATAGGCACATGGCCCTGATCCCAGTGGGTGAGGACTTGTATCCCTCTGCATTTAAGGCCCGTCTGGAAGTAGCACGGATGTACGGTGGCACACCGCTGAGTTAATGGAATATCCCATGCTGCGATCTTCACAGACAGGTTGAAGATATCGAACTCTGACACGTTCCACATGCAGGGAGCTGGAAACTGCTCAGCAGCTTTCCCCTTCAGTTCTCCCTTTACTCTTTCGCTGGTCTCTTTCTGATGTTATGTTGCCATGACTATACCTATGTCATGATGCATGTCAATGGCAACGTAGCCGAGTTTGTCTTGTTAGAGCTAATTCTTTAAAGTGTACCCTGGTCTACATACCAAAGCTCTAGCTGTGTGATCCAGGATAACAAGGCTTGATTTTTACCAGTACAAGTCTGCAAGGGTTACAATTCTTTGCCAACATCAGTGATATTGTTGTGTTTTTATGTTACATCTCATTTATCTGCTGCATTTTAAGTCTGATGGATGACGACAATGTCACTTCCTCAATGTGGAATATTGCTCTCAACATGTGATCAGTAACATGACAAACCAAGAGCTCAATTTATGCATACATATATGCACACATACTGTATACAATAACATATTGCTGTCATCTGTGACTCACCAACTCTGAGTTTGAAGTCATTGAAGGAGTGTTTGTTGATAACATCCAGTTTCCCCACCAAGGCGAATGCAAACTCTACCATGGTCCCTATGTGCATGTACTGCCTGTCGTGCTCCTGGGAAACAGCGAAAAACACTGTGAGTGACACATTCCTTTCAAGGTAAATGCGGTTTTGCTGCAGTTCCCCAAATTGTGAGAGGTTTCATTAGAGAGGAGACCAATCTTGATATCTACCCTTAACCCAAAGCCCTGAACCCTTGCTGGCTTAACTGACATCAACTGGTAAGTGATTGAGTGCCTGAGGCTACAAGACTTGAAAATGGTAGAAATAGGAATAGGACAGCATTTTCTGACTTATTACCCTTGATGACCGCATGCGTACCATTGTCGGTTTGGGACTTTTTATGTAACGTTTGTTTCTTTCTTCACAGCCGAGGCACTTGAGGGACTGACTGTATAATTTAAGTATCTTACAGGTTCTTGCCTTACAAACTGGTTGAGAGGTAATGTCAAATAATTTTACTATTTTTTTGTCAAAACAGCATCATTAAGCAAAATTTAAAAAACGATTGATGAATAAACTAGGCGTTAGTTGCTCCGTCCATGTTTTATTTCTAACACTGCAGAGGGCTTCCCCTTCCCAACGCTATGACCTGTGAGTCGCTCAGGCAAAATCTGCACATGTGTAGAATTAAGAAAAGTGTCCATATAAGGGCTCCAAATGTCTGTTGGAACGCAACCTAAAGTCTGTGAGGGCAGACATCGTGATTGGTCCAGTCTTTTGACAAAAATGACAATGTTAATGTGCGATGAGCCTACCTGTGATGTGTACTCAGGCCCAGGTGATGCGTTCAGGCCGGTAGCAGCCATGTAAGTGCTGCCAATGGTTTTGATCTTCTCCACGCCGCTGAATTTAGGTTTGGACAGCAGCTGCACACACAAACACAATCCACATCACACATGAAACAAATGTGACAGAGTTTATGACAGAAGGGATCAAAGTACAGCAGGTTATAGCGCGCATGTGTTCAATCATACACTTCTAAAAAAAGGATGTGGTACATGTGTAGAATGTTGTGAAGGTTATTTACCTCATCAAAATCGGCAATGATTTCGTTGAGGAGCCTGAGGCACTCTAATCCTTCTTTGTTGACGTCAGATTCAGTGTAGAACTCTTTAAAGTCTGGGATGGAGGCGAACATGACACACACCAGGTCATAGGACTGGTGGTACAGATCCTGCAAGACAAAACGTGGGAGACAACACACAGCTTAAGACAGCTGCAAACAGTCATAAAATTGATGAACCACAGCATGACATGCAGATGACAAGATTCTGATGTTATTTGTCAGGCTCATCATGATCACAGAGGAGTTTTCTGTGTTAAGCTGAAAAATACTTACAGTATTGTTCAATAAAATTATAAGCAGGACCACAGAGGCAAATAAAACAAAAGTGATAAACCAGACACACAAATGGAAGTAGGCACCGCACCCAGATCACCATCCTAATTAAAGTGACTCTAAAATCTTTCAGAGCAGCAACTTGTTCCTGGAACCTGTTCAAGTGCAGAAAAAAATCCATTGGCTGACCCTTCATTCACAAATTTTGCAGAAGCAGCACTTGGTTGACCTCCACACAATGTCCTCTAAACTTCATAATTTGTAAAATCTTCCTTTTAACAGTTGGTACTGCGAGAGGCTCTCAAGAGGAAATAACAGGATTCAGAAAGATGAATGAGAAACTCTCACAGGCAAGTCAGGAAATTAGCCCAGACTGTCTCTCCAAGTGTGTTGTCATTATTAGGGATAATTAATCATTCTAATACTACATTACAAGTGCCAGCTCCATTAAAAAGTTATGATTTTGAACGAATTACTTCCAGGATTTTAGCAATGAATACATCCAACAGCTACAGACTCACCAGTGACTGTGCTTTCCACTCATGACAAAGCACTTTTTAATGTACATTTGACAGCTTTAATACCTTATTGAACATTGTGGTTTTAGATTATGTTCTGCATTAACTCGTGAATTCTACAGCTCAAGGCCTAAACTCAAAACCCTACTGAAATACTTAATGTTCTTAATGTCGTAACACATTAAAACCTATCTGCATTTTTAATTTTATTGAAAATCAACATAATTAGCAGCAAAGTAATGAAATACATACAGATTTAAGATCTAAAGAATTGACTTGAAACATAGATTATCTTGCGGAAGGCTGCTTTCAGAATGTGTCATCTGAGCTAATCAAGAAATGTAATGGATCTTGGCATACTGCCACTGTCACCATAGGACCCTGCGCAGCCACAATACATTTGCCCTGCACTCACTTGTCAAAACAGAATTTATAAAAGCCTTCTACATATATGGTGAAAAACATTACTGCCCACCTCGTTCTTCCAGTTGCGTGCCAAGAAATGTTCTGCGACGTGTGCAGGAAGGACATTCTCCAGCAAAACCCGGTTGAGGTTTTCCATCGTTTCAATCTCCTCACACTCCTTCTTGAACTTGTTCTTCCACAGAAAGTCTAACCTACAGTAATATTCATTCTGTTACAAGGGAACACAGAGGTGAAGAGACTGAAGGTACAGCTGTACAGCTTGCTTCCATCAACAGAGAAAACAGAGAAACAGCTACTAGCATGGATTCCAATGGGGCTTAAAGACAAGACAGATAATTTAACAATGAGAGGAGCTGCCCGCAGTTTTATCTCATCTACAAACTCAGTTTCCAGCAAGAAAGACAAAGTGATTCATGCATCTTTGGTTACCAGCATTTCACATGACTTAAAAGAAAACACAGAGTAAATGAAAGTAAAATGCTGCAGGACAGGCAAGAAACATGATTTCTGTGGCTTTAATTTGTAATGTGACATTTCTTTCTCTTCAGTACTGTTTGAAGTGTTCAACTGTTCTATGGTGACGACTCAAGTTAAGCCTGAAGCAGCCAGTGATGAACAGATTTGATAATGTGGATGCATCAACAAGGAGACAGGTTTGCAAGAAGATGAGAGGGAAACAGGCTCAAGCAGAGAAAAGTGATATGATTTGATATTAAAACTATATTTACTCATTTTAGAGTTGGAGGAAAAAGTGGGGCATGTTACAAAAACAAAGTGCGTATAAACATAGATCAGAGCAGAGGGTGTGGGGGATATTTGCCTAAATGGCATGTGTCATCACGCATGGTGGCACTTTACAACTTTTTATTGAATTGGCCATGTCAGTAATTTGTCCTCTACAAGAACATTTGTTACCCTCCCAAAATCAATTTGCTTTATATTCATGGCTAGATTTACGGCTTATATCAAAATCCAGCAGTACTTAACAGAGGTTCCCAACGGGAATTATCATGTGTCAACTGTTGTGAGAAAAAACGCTTTTTTGCATCTATTTAATTTTCAGTTAATTTATTTTGGGTGTGGTATTGGTTTGGCTGAGGCACAGCATACATGTAGTGAAAGGTGATACAGTACGTTTGCTCACAGGTTTATATCCACTCATGTAGTCATTATGCTTTTGTGGACACAGTCTAGTCCTCACAGGGGGGAGAAAAAAGTGCATAGCAGCAATGCTGTTATTTCCGTACACAGCAGGGCCCAGGGGATCAGCTGCATCCCATTTAATGATAAGCTCTGATATAAAACACAAATATTACTCTGGCCATGTCTCCTCTCACAGACAGACTGCTGCAACTTCATCCTGTCTCCAAACCCCACAAATAAAGTCAGAGGCCCCACACCTTCAAAAACATCAAATTCAAGGACTGCTCAACAAATTTCTTGGCCGAATTCCAAAAAAAATAAAATAAAATAAAATAAATCACTGTAGTTTGAGTCACAGATCGTGGTTAATCGCTGTTATGGCACTGAGGAATTTTTTTTTTTTTTTTTTTAGCAACCTCTAAATAAAGTGAGGCTTTAACATGTGACCACTGTGTTACAGTGATGGCTGATTATGTGGCCTGGTGTCTTCTCAAACATGTAAAACAAAAAAAAACAGTGAAGGTACACATGCAGGAAGCGAAACACAGCCTATTTACTAACATTATGCGGAAAGACACCGAAAGAAAAAGACATTCTTGCACAAAATATATCAAATATCAAGATCTTTTTTCTCCTTATATTAATGAATTTTAAGGAATTCAAAAGGACCCATGGAAACCCTGAAAATATGCATGGCAATATTAACAAAATCCAACACTCTATGTACTACAGGGCTGTGAAGCACTGTGTTATGTACTGTATGTTACCACTAGCTAAGAGTAAAGCTGTAAATATGCATAATCAAATGTAAAGAGGTTATTGCTGGGTTGATTACTGTTACTTTAAACACATGCATTTTTGTATGAGTAACTAAGACTTTACTGTAGGTCCAGGAACAAAGTAGTGTCTCAGTTCTGGGTCACACTGACTACAGTAAGAACCCTGCAATGTTGTATAACCGAAAGATAGCCATAATAAGCAGCACACATCTTTCCAGAACGGCCACTCTCTGGTCTGTACTACTTCTAACTGATGTAAATCACTGGCCAGAGTGGCTGAAGGGAAGCAGACAAATTGGCCTCATGATGCCTCTCTCGCACAGTGTGGCAAAGCAGCCGAAAAGCTTTGCTGCTTTTACTGAGTTTATCTGCTGTGCAGAATTGATTTCCATCTAGGACAGAAGGGAGCAGCTACATTCCCTCAAGCTCTAAAGTAATAAAGGTGTATATATTTTGTATATATAGAGACAGAGAGAAACAGTAATGTCAGGAGTCCAATTTTGTCTGAATATACATGAAACATCTTAAGCTAGCCCAAGTAGCAAAGAAGACAATTACTTGCCAGTGATCCCACCAACAGGCATGAATTGTTCAGCTGCATTGCTTCTGGCATGTAGTACATAAAACTCAATTGTGTTCATGTCTGTGAGACTATTCAAGGTTAAATGGACCTCAGGATCGTGAAATCCCTTAACAGGAGGGTATCTGAAATGAGTTTTCACAATGCAGTCTACACTTTACACAAGCCGACGGATCAAGTTAGCAGCAACAAAGACCACAGCGCAAGGGAATAATGCCAGTCCAAACTGGGAGAACATGCAGACATGCAAAATAAACACCTTTAAACCAAGAGAGTCAGCTTGGTAATAAACTAACAAATTCACAGGGAAAAAAGTGCAATGGTGATGTTGACGTAAAAGCAAAGCAAGAGACAGAAGATAACGTTCAAATTATTATAATGTGGTCTTACCTGTCTAGCGAGCACAAGCAGTGTGATGAAGAAGATAAAGAGGGAGATAGAGCCCATCGTCTTCAGGTCTTTGAGAACTCCTGGTCTTGAAGGGCAGAGAAAAAAAGCGAGAATGTGTAAGGATGAAGACAGAGAGTGAAGACAGAAAGAAGATATTAAAGAGTAGTAAAACAAAAAAGATAAAAGCAAAGGAGCAGTGCAAAAGACAAGACAGAGAAAAAAATTCTTAATTAAAAATCCGGATTGCAATCAGCTGTCTGTGACCTGTGTCACATGTTTGGTTAGCAGACCATTTCATCCCAAGCTGCCACTCGGTTAGGACTGTCACTTCTGCTTTGCTGTGACAAGAGCTTGTTTACTATTTGCATCCTAGTGACTGAGCTTCCCTGACGCGGTGCATTGGACACACAAGGGACGTTTCCAGGAGGCAAAGAAACGTGACAGTATACATGATCTATATAAATATAATAGAAATATATACAATATAAATACACTTTAAGCTCTCTTTTACACCATCATAACCCTAAAAAAAGGTCACCTGTTCAAGACAGAATTAGGCCTCCAATCAAGCTACAGCCATTACGTGTCTATGTACTGTACTGTGCATTGTACTAAGAGAGATATTTGTACTTGTACTCATGCTTAAAGCTTAAATCAGTGAAGAGGTGACATAAAAAGAAAGCTAAAACACACTTAGTACAATATTTAAATCTAAAATAAAACCGTTTTTTCCTTGTAGCAGTGAGGTTCTGCCAACCCTGTTTCTGAATGTGTGATAAGACTCAAACAGGACTGTTGCATCCTAATTTCTGCAGGCACATTTTGCATATTAATGGTCTCCCTCTCTTTTTCCTATCTAGGGCAGAGCTCGGCAGACAACTAAGAAAACAGCCTGCAAGTTCTGTACTCGCCTGGTTAATTATCTAATCAATTCTTTGCACAGACTCAATGGCAGTGACTGAGGACAGACAGTTTTACAAGAAGACAAATCAAAGACGAAAAGCACACAAATAGGAACTCATGATTTCATTTTGTTTTTGATGAAACTACATATATATTTTTACCGGAATATCTATAGATCTCTGTTTTTTTTTTGTACAGAGAAAAATAGAGGCATAAAAACCAGACATTGTAGCTCTCCAAGCAGTTTGGGCTTTGAAGCTCGTACCCAGACTTTAAGGGCAATAACAGCAGACAGCATCTTGCTACCTCTCATTCTAACAACAGGGAAGCTAGGCTTGAACACTGTCAAAAAATAACAGGATGCTACTGAAAGTACCAGTGTTTTTTTTTATTGTATAAGAAGGTACATTTTCTTTCCAAAAATGACCATATAAAAAGGCAAGAAGTTTGTTTTGAGTACATGTGTAAGCATTTCAGGCAAATGGCTGAAAACGGGTCTTTTTTTAGGACCACTGACATCTTTTTTTGTGTGTGTTCTTAGATATCCATATTTAGCTCTGAACTAAAAAAACAAATAAACATGATGGTCAAGTTGATCCCAAGGAACACTTTCTGGCGGGCACTGCTGGGCTTCCCTCGTCTTCACGTGGCACGTCGTGTAACATTTTGTAGAGAAGACTTCTCTCTCATAATGCCCCAAAGAAACTGGATTAATTCCTTATTACCTGATTATGCTGCTCATCCTTAGTAAGTAGCTAAATTCCAGAGCAGTTGGCGACAGAGAAGGATATGGAAATTTTGTGTGGAATACAAAATGTAATTACAGGAGAACACTAAGGGCAGAGTGGGGAATGACAGTGTGCATTAATTCACAGAAATTTATGACTAAATACTACTTTTAGTCCATACTTAATCACAGATTGTATATTTTTGCCATGTGGTCTACCTAGACTATTGCGTCTTTCTACAAATTATTTTACTCAACTGTTTGAGTGTGAAGTACTGTAGTTTAAATGTGTGATTCGGGAGAAAGCTGAGAGCGTCTGCCTGCAGTTTTAGTAACAGCAGTTCCAGACGCACGTACTTTAAACTGAGTCACTGACTCTATTTTACTCAGGGTTATGTAGAGAGAGTCTGAGGGTTAAGACTCTTTCTCAACAGCAGTGGTCATAACTGATAAGATGCAGCTAATTTGAGTCTAAAGGTTAATGTAATGGATACTGTGCAAGAAATCCGGGAGCAGAGGAGAAATATGAGGGCAGACGTTTCCCAGACATACATAAGCAGCCTGAGTGCAAGACGATGGGCTGAAGCTGGAGTGCAGGAATTTGTACAAGCAACGATGCTGTTGGAGTCCAAGTACACAGTCTGAACAGAGGCAGAGCAAATCCTAAATGCAAGCACTGTCTATTTAAGCGCATGGGTAGGTTTTTACAATTGCTTTACGGAGCAGCAGACATGTATGCTCTAAGAGATATTGTTGTATATTTCAGATCATTTCAGCTGGTACTGCAGCATTCCTACATGCCGTAAATGGCCGTACTGCTGTTAACTCTGCATTATTATGGAAACTTGTACTTAGATTGTAACTCACACACTCGAGACTGCACTTGGAGACATCCTTGAGATCATAAGACCTGACTGTCAATAACTTGGACTCGATGGTGCGACAGTTATTTGAGCTACACATACCTTATCATCATTCCATACAGACTCTGATCTGACAATGACACTCATTGACCTCATAGAAAGCAAGTGCTCTCTCTTCACACCATAACTGCAGGGACTTCACTGCTGAGAGTGTTCAGACTAGTTGCTTTTATGAGATTATGTATATGGTTTGCTTTTTTGGTCAGTCGTTTTAATTAGGAGCTACTAAGTATTGTCACGATATCTTATTTATTCTTATTGTCTTATTTGTCTTGAGCAGATCCTGGTTTATATATATACACAACTTAATTGCAACTAAATTCAAATATACACACACACATAGACAGACAGACAGACAGACAGATAGATAGATAGATAGATAGATAGATAGATAGATAGAGATACAGGAGTAACTGATTTGATTTTTGGTGTCTCGGTAATGGAAAACTAAAATGCTTTTTCAGCCTAAATGAAATTACGCTAACCCCACATTTTTAACCCGCAAATCAATTGCTGGCTGCATGTACAAAAAACTGTCATAAACTTGAATAACTGCATAGTCAGGCCAGCTGGGTGTTGTGTTTGTGAGAGGCCAGGAAGGACCATGGAGATAGACACCAACACAAAATCTTAATATTGGACAAATGTCACTACAGTGATACTCTATCCACAATTTTAACATATGGCATAACATTAGGGTTGTATGATTTGAAATTTTCTCGATAACAGGTAATTATTTGCTTCTCATGACCTATAACAAAAAGATTTTTGTAATTTAAAAACAAGTTCATAACTTGCAGTTTATGCATACCTGAGGATAAGAAAGGCTCAGATGTATTGAGCAAAGATGTATCATTTAATATTCCATCGCTTTAACCTGACCAAATGTGACATCAGTATTACAACAAAAACAAAGAATAGGTATGACTCTTGTTGGGATCCACAGATGAAGATGTTCATTTTAGGGATTTCAACAGGACTGTTTTTTGAATGAACATGTTTCTCATCTGCCACAAAGGAAGCCATGGACTGAGCTCATTCCTCACAGTCCTCAGATCTTTACACCTAGGTGTGAAGACATGCCACAGACCCAGCCGTGAGTTACGATTGGTCAGTGGGACTGATACCCCCATCCAGGGGAACAAAACCCAGCTCCTTCCTTTGTTTGCTTTCTTATCTCCAAGGACCTCTCAGGAGGTCCTCGCTCTCTTGTCTCAAGCAACCTCTCAGGAGGTCCTCTCTCCCTCTTGTCTCCTCGGAGACTTAGGAAC
>JAPZDX010000024.1:21271862-21298612 GCA_029783625.1 Naso annulatus
GATTTTAGGTATTAAGTTAATTATGGATCAAATTCCAAATCGACAATTAAGCACTTTTTATGAGACTGAATCAACGAAGTGGCTATCTTTCCCCTTTTTAAGGGGGTTGCTCCTGAGGCAATCTAATGTAAATTAGATCTTATTATTTAATATAATTAATAATTATCTATGATAATCATTTATTAATTCTGATAGCCAAAACTGATAGCCAAAATATTAAGTTGAAAATCCCAACACATTTTCATCTATCTTTCTGGTAAAGGACATAAAACAAACTTCAAACACAAACTTTGCCTTTATAGAGCAATTTGCCTCAAAATTCAAGTTAAATGCTTTGAAATTACCTGTCAGATCAGACATGTCGATGTATGAGAGAGATGAGTAATTGCAGTTCAACCAGCCAGCCCAATCCACATCATAAAAATTTACCTACTGATTAATAGTGGATTGGTTGCAAGTAGCTGAAATAACACACTGATGAGAAAAATGTTAAATTACCTTTAGCTGGCGCCCCGAGCATTTACGCACGAGGCACAGCAGTCTGTGCTTAATAAAGAAATGCAAAAGGGTTGGGGAATGGGGATGCTACTTTTAGTGCATGACGTCAAGGAAGCAATTGAGCTTTTGTATTTATGGCCTTTATTTATCAGCTAAGATTTAATCATCTGAATTATTCATAACAATATTTCTGTACTCACTCAAAACCTGGAAAGCACATATGAATACATTGGAATCCTTAAATACTGCAGGTAGACATCAAGCTGTGAATGGGTTGCTGATGTTTACTTAGTGTTTGCTCTATAGGGGCTTTGAGGAGAAAGGCTGGAAGAAAAACCGAGGTTGTAGAGAGGATTGAGAACATTGAGAGAGGCCAGTTTAAGTGGTTCTGGCACCTGCCTGGATGCCCCCCGGGTGCTTCCATTTAGAGCTATTCTTGACTCTACTGACTGGAAGAAGACCTTGAGGTAGACATTCTTTCTCTCCTTTTACCTTCCCATATTCTACCTTTCTCACATCACTTTGGTTTTCCATTTACCCAGAATCCCCCAAGATTATTAGCAGATCGCAATCATCTCAACATAACTTCCTTTTCTCTTCTCAACACGCCCTATCTCTCTCTTGAACAGTATCTGTTTGCCAATGTGCACTTACCTATCCAGGCTTTCAGTCTTATACAGAAATCTGCTGTATTCATCCAGCAGGGAGGCATGTGTTTGTAGAATAATGACATGGTAAACCACAAGAGCTGTCAACATGATGATCATCTTCAGCTCATAGTTTATCCTCAGGAACACAGAGCAGGAGATGAGTCCCAGTATGCAACTGTAGATTAAATACTAGACAGACAGAAACAGAGACAGACAGATTGATTGTTTTATTCAATACTAAGGAAGCACAAAAATGAACTTAGAGAGAATGGTTATGATACTTACAGGAAGGTAGAAGTTGTTTTTTCCTGTGAAGGTGATTAGCTGTCCATTTGGGTGAAACAGTGTTTCATTGGATGAATTATAAACAGGAACAGAAGGCAGCAAATTGTCTTCCAAGAAGAACTAGAAAAAAAGCAAAAATAAAACCAAAGTCAGCAGAAATAAAGGGTTTGTCTCATTTTTTAGAAGTGCTAAAAATAATTTTTCCATCAAAATCACCTCGTAAAACAAACCACACAATTCACATGCAAATTGAAAACACAGTCCCCCCGTCTGCTCGCCTCGCACAATGGCATGCAATAAAACCAACCAGTCTGCATTTAACTTGCAGGAGGAAAACAGTCTCGTTAGATAAGAGGCCAATGGTACCAACCATTCAATAAGTGAACCTGCAGAATAAGATGAGGGTTGGCTGCCCCACTGAGCCACGCCAAGTTAATTCGGTTCATACGCCCACAGCAACTGACCCACGTTAGGCACAAAACAAGATTATAATCTCTGAATCAATTTGTGTGAAGGTCTGAATCAGGGTCCTGACACTGTGCTTTATCACGCAACTTCCCCACATGCCTCAGGCCACTACGTCACCTTTAACTGAGCCTCTGTATTTTTGCCTGTTTTCCTCTCTGAAGAACTAAGCAGCTGCATTTGAAAAATTATTGAGAAGATAAAATTTAACAAGTTATAGACTCTTCCCTTATCACTACATGCAAATTGTGTTGGCACAGTTATGCAAAGAAACCATAATATTCATGTTTGAAAAGGGCAACGGATGAACTGCAACACAGCAAAACAAAACAACACAATGCAAAAAAGACTTTTCTCCCTCTAGATATTCCACTGCTGGAGGCATAATAACAAAAGAAACAGAACGCAGAGAGAGAAACGCTTTAATAAAATGATAATGCTGCCACTTTCTGTAACCATGCAGCTGAGACATATTTCCTGCTGTGCATAAATGAAAGATGGTTTAATGAATATGATCTTGCCAAAAATCTAAACATCCCTCCTCCCATTAATTTAAATAATTAAAGGCTGATTTATTTATTTACTTATTGAACATGTTACTACGTCTTATGACAATATGCTGCATTTCATTACCTGTTATTTAAAAAGTTTCACTGCATTTAGGGCGACACTGATGACATTTCATTTAAAATGCTCTCATATATGGATGTAACTTATTAATTGCATTTCGTCACTACTGTGCTACCTACCATGACATTGTCTTGTCTGAGTACACTGCAGGTCGGAAATAAAGAAGTGTCATCTGAATGTATTTGATTTCCTAATGAAGCCTAATTGGTGTCACCTCGTCTTTCCTGCAGTAGCTGCACATAAAAGCTTACCATGTTGAAGACTGCCATTATGAGAATTAGAGCTGTGGTTGTCATGGTGAGGGTGATACGGGGCCATGGCTTGTTGGCAATAATGACTGATGACCTCAGCAGCCACATCCAAGAAGTGGAGGTGCTTTTGCTGCAGTGCTGCAGGGACATGTACACATAACAGCACACAAAAATACAAGAATGTATGAGTCCTAGCAAACAGAAGGACTTGGAATTCAAACCCACAGACAACACAGCAAGGAACACAACTACATGCACCAATTAAAATTTGTGAATAAAGGACATACGCATATAAAACATGAGCACAGTAAATTAAATATTACTGTTGAGTAAGGACAATCTGAAATAAATTCAATGATACATAACAAGTTCACACACTCATATACATATCACTACTAACTCCCCATTGCCTCAGCAGTGCCAATTACCAAGTTCAAGGTCCTGTCAACTTAATGGCTCATGCTGCAATATAGTTCAAACTCCATAAAATAACAGCTCCACCAAATGACTACTGTATGCAGTTCCATGATGTATAAAATAACGTGCAGCCTGCACTAAATCCTTCAGTCCAATGATTATCATTAAAACCAAAGCAAAGCTACAAGGGTAGACTTGCTTCGAGCTCAAATCAAATCATTTTTACTGAGCTGTTTTTAAGAGCAGTACACACTATGCAATCATGCTCTTTATTTAAGTCCAGAAATATTACCTGAAAGGCCACGTACTATAACATTATTAAGGCATAAAACATGTTGTTTTGGTACTGAATTTTACAATATTTTCATTCATGCAAAAGTGGGATTTTTCATGAGCCTGTTACAGTCACTGCTCTCTCTATGCAAAGCTTTCCTCAGCTGATGTGTATCGTTGAGAGACAATGACGGTAAAAACAAATCACTTGCTTGATCATCTCAGAGCAATAACTGAGCGTCACTGGGGCTGAGTGGATGTGACATTTGAATAGCTCAGGGATGTACATTACAATACAATAAAGTGAGGATGGCAGACTGTAGTACCAGTGGGAAAACCAAAAGCACACAGCTAGTGGGACACATCCATTTGTTTAGAAAACAAGGCATTTGCCAACAACCAGAGGTTTAAATAATAATGATAATAATAAGTGTGACAAAAATTAAACATATGAATGAGAATGAAAAGACTACGAAATGACTGCATGACTGCTGCAATAACGTTATGAGTACAGTTACAAATATTATGGAGAAGTACACAGAGATTTGGAAAACAAAACCCAGGAAAAATTAACTTCCCTGGCTAATGAGGAAATCTGGACTTATATGAAAAAAAAGAGGCCAGGTCCTAGAAAATGTCCCTGAAATCAAAAAGTAACACTAACATCATAACCTTTAAATCTATAAGAAACCAGGTAGTTAAAGAAATGTGTGCAGCAAAAGCCAAGTACTTTATCAGGCTGACCAAGGGGAATGATTCCACTGCTTGGAAACACATACACAGTTTGGTCAAACATAAACTTCAGAAACAAACCTATATTACAACAGAACTGGCCAAGTGCTACCTGCTTAAAGTATTAAAGGTCTTTTGGATGGGGGAATGTCGTTGGTACAGCTTTTTGGGACCTCAAGAAGGCTTTTGACACTGTCAATCATGACACTCTACTATCTAATTGAACTTTATTCACTTTTCCTTCAAAGCATAAGCATGGTTCAATTTTTATTTGAGAAACTGGAATCAAAAGGTGGCCACTGGTCATCTTAAACCTGAGTGCCGTGAAATTAAAATGGGGATACCACAGGGATCAGTACTTGGACCTTTGTTGTTTAGCTTGTACATCAGTGAAATTTCTGAACGCTGCAATGAAGTGGGTTTGCAAATGTTTGCTGATGATGCTGTAATCAAAAACACCAAGAACTGCTTCGGCCAAACTAACACACAGCTTGACCAAAATGGTACACTGGCTTGACTCCTATTGTCTAACACTACATGTTCAAAAAACGGTTGCTATGTGTTTCTCAATCAGAAAGTTTCCAATTACATACACGTTTAGCGTGAGGATAAAAGGTGCCGAACTAGAGACAATACAGGATTTTAAGTACCTTGGAATTATTTTTGACCGTTAATCAAGGCTTGGCAAACACATAAAAAAATTGTGTAGAACTGTTAGGGCCAATCTACAAACCTTCAGACAAATCAGACACTGCGTAGCATTTAGTACAGCTTAAGCCTTCCTATAGTCAATTATAGTGCATCAGACACTGCTGATGCAAATGTCAATGCTTTTCTGTACTTGTCCCTTACAAATAAACTAAAAATAAATAAAGAGAATCTGCCAGTGTTTAAGTAGAAGATGTAAAGTAACACAATCAACACACCAGCAGAATATTCAAGTTGGTTCAATAAACCATATTTGACTTTTTGCAGCTTTTTTTCTTAAAGAAATGCAACATGGATCAAAACCTTACTTTGTGATTGAGAAAAAAACAAAAACAAAAAACAGATACACGCATGGTGAAGCCAACTGTTTGCTGCAAAAATTAAAATGACTGGCTTGTTAAAGCTGTCTATTATATTGAAGTTATATTAGGAGAAATAACCATCTTCATTCTAAACTAATCTAATTCTACAAGGATGACTAATTCGAAAAGTATGCATCCCTTATTTATGATCTTAATGGAAAAATTTAAAGATTTGAATCAAACTGAATATTTCACATGTACTGAAATATGTGACACGTTTCATAGCTACCTTTTCTTGAAATTATATATTGGAGACTAAGTAATCAGTTCATTGTTGATCTCCTGTGACATAAGGCTGAGACAAAGGACCTGAGTAGGCTTGAAATTAAAAGACACTCTTCTGCAACAGGGTCAAAGAAAATACACTAATTACAGACGCTAATGATCCGATTCACGATGGATCCATGAACTCCACAGGAGCTTAAGAATAAGCTGTGAGGGCTGTCTGCAAATTCCACAGAAGGAACCAATGACATAAACTAAATCAAAGAGCCAGCAATGGCAAACAAGGTGTTCAAAGGCAGCAGGAGCCTTGTTAACTTTTGCCATCATGAGTTGTGTTTTGTTTTTGAGCCTTGGGCTACGTACACAGTTCAAAGCCAAGCAGCGGTTTATCACTTAAAGGACTTGAAGACTAAACACTATGTGGAATGGCTTGTATAGGCGTGCAGCTCATGAAATTTTGTAGCACCTTTTAATGTTTAAAAGTCATTTCTTTCTCTTCTCCCTCATTCTCCTTCTTTTCTTTCTGGTCATCCATTTTTTTTTACTAGACAGAGCATCACAGAAGAGAAATTAATCAGCATTCGAAGTCCATGACTATCTTCTAGTGGCTAGATATAATTGCAGTTGCAATATTTATAGCAAAAGGGAATTTAAGGGCATTTAAAGCAATTTGATTATTAGACCTACCTCAACTCCATCTTAAAATTAACTCAGCCTTTTCAAAATGATTTATAATGTATATAAAACGTAGGACGTATGTGGTAAACCACAGAATTGCATGATCAGGCAGAAACAGCTGCACATAACAGTGTGTATGCTATGTGAGGAAACAAATGTATCTATTACGGAGATGAGGACAACAAAAACGGTAGTATTACATTTCACTAATAGATCTATGCATGTCTATGCTGCCCAGAAACGACAAGGATAATCGTCTCCTGAAGCACGTACCAAAGCAGTGGTGTGCACGGGCTCTCTGAGGGGCAAAGGGGAATGAAGAAATTTTAATGCACAGGGTCAGGATTCAGGGGCAATTAGGCCAACAACAAAAGTACTTAATGTGCCTTTAAGCTGACCAGAGGGGTACTTGGAACACTCATGTGCCTTTGGTATGACATTAGGACAAACATTAAGCACATCAAGTGCACCATTAGAGAGCAGACATATCCTGGTTAAATACAGATTTTAATATAAAAGGACATTTCTAAAACAATGACGTCTTGCAGTTAACAGATCTACTCACCAGGAAATGTCCAATAAAACATATGAAGAGGATCATAGAAAGGATAAGAAAAGCCATTCCAAAGGAAATTCCCAGGACAGTTGTCCTAGAAAAATTTAAAAAAGGCATCAAGTTCAGATTTTATCACTCAAAGTCCACTGTCCTTGTGAAAAATCTCTGGCCGTTTCATACACTAACAAAAAGTACAGTAATAGTTTTAAATAAAGTGTACATACTTTGGAAGGACAAGAATCTGCACAATAAAAATGCAGAAAAAGATCAAACAGGCGCAGGTGATGTAATATTTGAAGGCTGGTAAGGTTGTTGCTCTGTACTGAAAGGACAAAAAGGTCGAGTTTCAACAAAAGGCTTTTTAAGCAGATATTAAAGTTGCTTCAAAAGCTTCTCAACTGTGTACTGAGACAACACAAATCTCTCGATATATCCACTGAGGAATGAGTGATGCCAGAGTACTTGTACCTCCTCTTACCTCCTTCTCCAAGGATTTGTTATGAAAGAATAATGATATTCTTTGGATGTCCTCGGACTTGAGCCACTGTCTGGAAGGATAAAGACATAATATGCTATAGATGAGACCCACAAAAAATAGAACAGATGTGATTATACAAAAAATTTCAAGTTTTTTTTATCTGTTTAGAATGTATATGAATGCAATTTTTAATACATCTTTTCAATATCTTTTACTAAACTGCATAACTTTATAATCATTAATACTTGTTTTTTGAATTATCCTTACTTTTGTGAATTTATCCCATCAAAGGTCCTGATCATCCTCTCATTAAGTTCCTCCTCAAACCGTTTTTTCTGAGACTTTGTCCTTTAAAAGGTCACAAGAAGAAAAAGAGACAGAATATCTTTAGGTTCACAAAATATTAGTCACACTCATCAAAGCCTCTTGCATAAGTCTAGTCTTATTAAACATCTTGCCATCTGTCTCTGTACTGTTAAGGGAGGGGGATAATCCTGCCAAAGAAAATTGTGCTGGAGCTGTAAAACGAGCAGCTTGCCTTTCTGATCTCCTCTGAAAATGATACTGCCCCATCGGCACATCCTAGACACCGAGCAGGAGTATAGAGATGGGTTACAAGCTGCAGCTGAACATCCCCACAACTTCAAGCACAACATATGTTTAGCAAAAATTACACACAGCCGTGTTGATCTTCCCGTTTTCATTAGTCATGCTGTCTCTGTGGTGCAGGTTGGCAAAGGGCTTGGCTGCTCCCCAAGACTCCAGGTAGCGGGTCATCCTGACGGAGGCTCTCATCTTTGCTCCGTCTAGAGTGTGTCTGGGACGGTAATGATGCTGTGGGCTCCGACGTTCCACCTGGACAACCATGGAAATAGTGTCAGTTTCGTACATTTTAATTTCAATTTAAGTCTGATATTCATTTTGCCATTCGTGGAGGAAGCAGTAACCTCCCAACTTGAAAATTAAGCCACAGAATTGCCAAAAATGGTAGTTTCTCAAACAGTCACTTAAGGCTGGAACAAAAAGGTGATGCAATTCCCACAGACCTCCTAAATAAAATACAAACTTAACAGCAGAAATAACATGGTTTTAGTCTCTGTAGCCAAAGTTCTTGTTGATGTCAACTATGTGGAGTAAATTTTCCCACATCACTCAATATTATATAAAGGTGTAAAGTTACGCATTATTATATTGTATCTTTGCGTATCAGCAACACATCTGCTCTTCAGAAACCTACGGGGGACATAATCAAGTCTATGTCCATGATTTACACACTCTGTATGTGTGAGATAAATGTGCTGCAGTACCTTTGGGTTGATGACTAGAAAAGTGATGACTCCATGTTCCTTCAGGTAGGGGTCTCTTTCTTGTCCATCCCCATCTTCTATCTTGTAGGCACCATTCAGGTGCTCCAGTGTCACTGAGGTGATGTGGACTCGCCTGGCAATCAGCAGTTAAATCAATGAATGGTTTTCTGTGAATATCAAGAATGGACCTGCACATTCTTCTCATGGCCTTTAGCAAGGATTGATAGTAATCAACCAGACAAACTGATGTTGGAAAAATTATATGAGGTATCACAGAATTTCTGATAACTGCACAACAATATAATGGAATTTTAACTTGTGCAAATGGAAACACAAGCTTTTGGTTTATCTCCTGTTCACTTACCCTGGTACACCTCCTGCCTCCATATGATTTGCCAGTGTGACATCATGTGACCAGACATCGTACTGCCATTTCTGGAGTCCAATCACACCACACAGGACATTTCCAGAATGCACCCCGACACGCATGTTGATGTCAACCCCGGTGGCATCTCGCACCTTCCTGTCACGCACCAAAAACAATACTCGCTATATTATTGATTATTATTGTCCATTATCATACATCCTCATAAAAAAGAGATGAAACGCCTCTATGCAGATGTTGTATGGATGAAACACCAGTGAAAGAGACTGAAACCTGACACAGTGATTTCCAGACTAAACCAAATCTTTAAACACGTGCTAATTCTGATTTAAATTTGCCAATTAGACTTTGTTATTGAGGTTTTTTTCTCTCCACTGATTCTCTCCCAGCCTCTTCCTCTTTGTCTCGGACTGCTGCCTCATGGTGAGATTGGACCTCACAAATTTGATGCGACTAAATTGGCAATCAAGGCAGAGTCGCCACAGCTGAAGTAATGGTTAGAAAAAAACTTATCATTAAAGGCAGGGAGGTTCAATACAAGTAGTTCAAAAAGAACTGTGTTTAAAAGTAAATCAGAACAATCTTTGAAATGCTGGTAGTCAGAAAACTGTAATGAGACTCTTGAGAGTTTTCAGGGCATGGCTGAGTTAACACAGACAAGAATCAGCAAGAAGCAAACTTTGTTCTGCAAGAGGCATTTAATTTGTGCATTCAGTTTTCATGTGGTTGCAGTATGATAATCGAGCCCCTGCTGTGCATGGTTCTTCATTTACATCCATTTCATTTCAGGTCTGGTTTTAAATCATATTTTGACATCACTGATGCAAAACTTACACCCAACTTCAGTGCTTCAGAGTTGGGAGATGCTTATATGTTGTATAGACGTGCCGAACTGACTAAGAAGCAAGCATTTCAAACATTTAAACGTGGATCTTTTGAAGCACGATTACATAACTGTCACTTACTTGATGGCCTCACACATGTCGAGACCCATTTTCACACAGTTCTTAGCATGGTTGGGCAGAGACTCTGGCAGGCCGGACACACAGTAGTAACAGTCGCCAAGGATTTTGATCCTCATACATTCATTTTCCTGCATTTAAAATAGGTGGAACCCAGGCTGAGACACACAGGGTCAGATGAGAGGTCCCACTGAGAGACAGTACAGGCAGTTTTTTATTTTTATCAAATATTGAGGTGGATTTTTCATTTACAATTTTTCTTAAAATTTAACATACCTTGTAACTACACTGTGTTATGGTATGTGATGTTACTGTACGTTAAAAAAAATCTACCTATATAACATAGTTAATCTGTCTTTTAAAGAATCTTGTTCATCAAAGTATGATTGACCACAAGCTAAAACCTTAACAAAAAAAAGCTCTTTCTCTCGATTTTGAGAGGCTGATATCTGATACAGTATGTTTACAAGTCAAAGTTAAGATTGCTAGGGAAGAAATGGATTTTGCTCAATACAATACAATACAACACAATTTGTACTACACATATGTGCAGCACAAATTTATTGCACATTTCTCAGTGTGAAGTTGAATCATACGCTTGACAAGACAAAGTCATCATTTACCAATGAAAGAATGGCCATCAATGCAAGATACATCAATTAAAGCTGTTTTATAACGACGTTTAACTGCAGTTCAGGTGGATTTTACCCTTCATAAGTGTCAGTAAGTAAGGTGTATAACATGTAAGATTTATAATCACACTTCCAATGAGAAATTAAAATTAGCAATTTATTAGGATGTGTAGCAAAACTGTAATGGTTACCTTAGCAATTTGATCAAATTTGCCAAACAGCTCGTTCAGCATGTGCACAAGCTCTCCAGGTGAGCAGTCACTGGCCAGCCGCGTGAATCCTACTATATCAGCATAGAGTATACTGGAGATGGAAAAATATACATAAATCAGAACACTATATAATGGTTTTATAAGTTTTACAGTAACCAAATTACTATAATAATTACTGCAGCTTTAAAAATCATAAATATACCTTAAAGCTGCTCTATATGTACATCTGTACATTGAGACACATATACACGAGTCACATCTGTGTCGTACTGTGCTGCTTGGTCCCATACATAAGTGGTAAATACATATACATGCCTGACATTAGTGTGTCTCTGGACATAGAGGTTGTGAAAATTGTTTGTGTTCTCAATCTGGCCGAAGTTTGGACCCTTCAGTCTCTGAATGATCTCAGCCTTCATCACACGGGCAATGTGAGCTGGCAGCAGAGACAACAGGAGACGCTCCTGTCAATGTCAGTAACACAAAGAGAGAAGAAGCAGTACAGAGATAATGAGGAAATATGGAGAGTAATAAGGTAATTATTACATTTCAAAACAATCAACATTTGTAATTAATACTACAAAGTTTCATTAGGGAAAATATTTAATTTCTCAAAAGGATTCATTGCCTCAAAGAATCTCTCTGTTTGTCAGCGGCAGCACCCAAAATTAAGCGTAATTAGTAGTAATACAAATGCAAATGCAAAACAAGACAAAGCTTTGGCTTTCAAGACAACACAAGCTTTCAGGTCCAAAATGTGACGTTGTATTTAATGAAAGTATAATAACCAAGAACCTTGATTTGTTCGGAAAAAGTTTTACATTTTCAACAAATGGATACTTAATTTCAATCCAGTCCTAATCAAATTTTGAAGCATTAACCTTTAAAGACAGGAGACAGAAAGCTGTTATTATTCTGTCTCCCAGTCTCAATAAAAGCTTCAAGTGCTAAGTGAAGGTTAATTGTGCACTACACAGTGTTAGATTGACTTCATGTAAAGCAAAGTGTAACAATGAAAGTAAAAATACTGTTTCACAGCGCTTATTATACTATTGTCAGCCACAAGACAGACTCCATCATTATTTATCTCTCTATTTTTTACCATCTCTGTTTTTCTCTGAGGCTACTGTAGGGTTTGTTATGAGCCAACCTGCCATATAATTAGCAAATAAAATCCCTTTCAGGGTGAGGACAAGTTCAAGATTGGAGGGAATGCTTAATTCAGCCGGTGTTTTCTGCACCATTGATCATCTCCCTGCATAGCTGCTGAGGCTCAGAGGGTTCATGGTGCCTGCCAGCGAACACTGCAAGGCCTTTGGGTTTACGATGAATTCACATAGCCCCCCTTGGATCACTCATACCAAAATGTATGCACTCACCGTACAGCAGGGCACTTTGGATAAAAGCACGCAGCAAACAGCATATATTATAAGCACCCGAGAGACATGCGTTTCTGCACAGTTACTACCATCTGTCGCAGGCAGCAGAAGCACTCCAGGGCAACTGCAAAATGCTCCACCCAAGGCATTTTCAGCTACAGTCATCATAGATGGAACAGCACAAGCTGGATTCACCACAGGGCAACCAGCTCCACCCCAAGATAGCTATCTCTATGGTGGACTGGCCTTCATCTGACTGAGCAGCTACCCAAAAACTACAACCACATACAGAAGCTGTAGTGAAAAGCCAGCTACATCCCTTGCTTGTACATCAGTAAGCTTTAATCAACATCTTGCTTATTTCTCACAGGCAGGCACACTGCTTGTATGAAGCAGCACCAAATTCACCTGCTCCAACACACAGCACAGAAAAAAGCACATATAAATAGACAAGGATACAACTTTCAAAGACTAGTAGAATATAAAGTGTTTTTAGAAAGAACAAATGCTCCCAACCCACATTCAAATAGTTTTCTATCATTTTAAAAGGGTATGAAATTGAAGCAATACATTGCAAATAAGGAATCCAATGGAATTTATGGGGAATGGACTGAGGGGAACGATAACTACAAATGTGTTATTTTGTGTTTCTCAATTGTGCAGAGTATGAAAAAGAAATTAGGAAATGTCCCTTTTAGTCTTGTACTATTGCATTTTTTGTGAAAATCCTATCTGTATTGTAGGCCATTGAATGTGGCTAAAAGCCTTTATAACAAATGTTGTATGTTAACAGTGTAGTTGCTGATATTTGTATAGCTTGGTAATAAACTGCAAAGATTTTAGACAGTAGTCATAGGATGCCAAAGAGCTTTTACTAACAGATAAGTTAGCACAAGTTTGCTCCAGGCTCCAGGGACTCAACACAATCATCACACTAAGTGAGGCCATTAACAATTACCACATTCTGTAAAACCGCTGATAAGAATTCTCTGCAGACGCCTGACTTTTCCAAACCAAAGGAATCAGACCCTGACAGTTCTATCCAGAGCCAAATTAATTCCAGGACTCACCAATTTTAGGTAACACTCTGCAAGCATAGCATAGAGATAACTGGTAATTGCCTCCAGAGTGAATGTTTAACAGCACTTTGGAAGGAATACGAAGACATGCATCTACATAGATAAAACAAAGAATTAGATTTAAAGATGCACGAATATGCAGTGAGGATT
Organism: Naso annulatus; assembly: GCA_029783625.1. Taxonomy (NCBI): domain Eukaryota; kingdom Metazoa; phylum Chordata; class Actinopteri; order Acanthuriformes; family Acanthuridae; genus Naso; species Naso annulatus. The sequence continues at coordinate 21,285,177 of JAPZDX010000024.1, forward strand.
TACAGATTAATTTATTTTAAATAAAATCAAACAGCTTCAGTAAATTGTGGTATTACTTAAAAAAAATCTGCAATTAAGTTTTTTCTTTTGAAAACATCAGTTATTTTGTGGTGAATTTAATATGTTTGCCCAAGTTCTGTGTGTGTCAAAATGTGTTTTAATTGAACTTTTCATTGTAATTCTCATCATCATCACTGCCACTCTCATAATCCATTCCTCATTCTCACTCCTCATCATTCTCGTCATTATTGTATTCAACACAATCATCCCTACTGCATGCACTCAGTCCCCCACTGCCTGCCTGACTTTCACTGGCTCACTGCTCATTAGAACTTATTGACTCCACTTTACCTGTTGTCTCTTCTCAAACTCCAGTTTAATTGGGGACTTGATGCAGTTGCAGGTGTCCTGATAAGTCTGTTTCAGTGCCAACTCCATTAGATGCTTGTGGTACGCCCCCGCCATGTTGCCACAAATGAAAATGATAATATTGGCCAGAATCTGTACAGGAACAGAGGACAGATAAAGCTGGTATTAGACAATTATGAGACAAAAATAATCTTCAAGTCAAATATATTGATTGGTGAATAGTAATCCAGCATTCATATGAAAGAGCAGGGAATACATTCAACAGAACTATCTGCTGGTGAGTTACCTATAGCACATACAGGAAACAGACGGCTTCTGAAAGGCTTTTTTATCTCCTGTAGCCACAATTTAAATACAACTATATATTTCAGATCCAAATTCTGGTCACAAAATGGCAGTTTTTTCAAGTTTGAACATGGAACAGAAAAATGCTTTGGTCATTTTAAGTTTGGGGTTTTGAGGACATGCAATAACCAAAGCTTAAGATAAACCTCCAAAGTTGTAAATACTGCAAAAGCTTTACAAGATCATGGAGTCACGTCAACATCCAACTCCGTACAATGTATTAAAGGGCAATGTGGCATTCATAAACACAGCTCAGTTCGTTTTCTTGTGCGTCACTTACTTTAAGGGAACATTTTCCAGGAAACTACAAGTGTGTGTACTCTCCATTCCCCTGCTCAGTTGTTTATTGCCCAAAAATAGCATCATTTGTTCCCGACATTAGCTGTGCTGTGGCTTGAACATCATTCTCTCTAAAAAAAAAAGAAAAAGAAAGACTAGAAAAAAAAAAAACTCGAGCATAAATAAATAGAAAGGCTACAGTTCATCTAAACAGACTTTTCCTCAGACAAAAGGAAGAACTGTCTGTTTCTTAACAAATGCTATTACAACAAATACTGCATCCCACCACAGGCTCTATTTGACCAATGCATGACTTCAATAACTTCAGTGATGAAGCAACTGTCAATGATAGTCTCACTCAGTAAGTATCAATTATGATATTGGTCAAGTTTCAGCTCGTTACAATTGCTGGAAAAAACGTTTTTTTTTCCAAATATTTAGATGCAACACACATCAACCAAAAATCATTGTTTATTGAACTAAAATCACCAGTTCAAAATGACAGAACTTAAAATCAAAGTATTGCCATTTTAAAGTATGATTCACATATTGCATTTGTGATGACTGTCCATTCATTTCATTACAGTCATCTAACTACTAATGCCACTGCTCAAAATGACAAGTGACTGTTGCAATACTCAAAGCATTTTTTTTTTTTTTTTTTGGAAACAATATCCCATGTTCATATCATTAAAGTTTCAGGAGAATGAGGTCCAGCAGTTTCTTCTTTGAATTTAAAAGGGAAATATTCTGGATAATTAATAATGTAACAGCACAGAACACAAAACAACAAACTGTTGTGTTAATGACACAGAAAAATAAATGCTCACTCCAGCTAAAGCTCTTCACTTTACCCACAGAGTGCAAACTGTGATCTGTGAGAAGTGTCGTCTATTCTCTTTATTTTCATTTTAAAATGCTGCTCGACTTTCATTTACATTCTATGATTCCCTCAGCAGATCTACACAGGAACCTCCATTAGAGGAACTGTTATGATAGAATGTGGCCCAGAGATAACGGCTGAGTGGATAAAAAACACAATAACCTTGAGCTCAATATTTATCAATTTGTGGCAAATTGACAACTAAATGGTTTCCTACGATTGCATTTAAAAATTATATTTCCTCCCTTTTCTTCAATCTTTCATATACGGTCTCATTTTTATCCTCTTTTGTTTGTCTGCCCTGCCACATTGTCACCAACTCTACTTCCACTTGCAGTCTCTGTCTTTTTTTCCAGTATAAAGGTGACCTTATGGACACACTGACCATTGCAATTTTCTTCCTCTTTTCTGATGCAAATGTGCCCAACAGATTTACATTGCAGCACCAGAAGAATAAGTCTGTGACCTTTTGCACAAAAAGGTTTTTGTTTCAGTGAAAATAATGAATAAATACAATTAAAATAAAATACAATTTTTTTCAGTTCACAGTCCATGGTTTTGCAAATTGTAAATTAAATTAGACTTTTTACGAGAGGAAATCTTTTACGCTGTAAATCTGTTAAGTCTAGTCTAGGATTTTTAGCATATTCTATTTTACAGCTTCAGTCTAGACCAAGGTGGGTACAAACACACACACACACACACACACACACACATTCAATTATACTTATGAGTACCTCCTGCCTACCTCCTATTTTTGGATGAATATGGTATCCTTACTGTGAGAACATGATCTTGTTTGTGTGCCTAGACACACATACTGTGAAATGTATATTAGATAAATGTATTTCACACTGTGATTTCTAACACTGAACCTCTCTCCCCTTTAAATTTGACAAAAGCAAAACTCATGGGCAGAAGCCATGAGCATCAGTGTACTCTGCTGGATGAAAATGTTCCCAATCATTTCTCTGTCTCTCTCTCTTTTTTAATATTTTATTTTGGCAAGAGACATCCCTCCTGCTGAGTGCTGAATTTATCACCTCTCTGCACATTTCTAAACACTGAAAGAAGAAACACAACCTCAATATTATTTTGTATTTCTTTAAACAAATTAAAGGCATTGCATTTACAAACCTGACATAGCTCATGTCTGTTTATTTTCTATAGAAATTCTGATAAAACAGTCAAAACTTTGTGCAACAGAACAGCGTTCACAGCAATAGATTTAGAAAGGTAGGCTGAATAACTAAAAGCAGACACAAGAGGATTTACTGGGCATTTGCAAGCTGCACTATCAAAGGGTTTTTAGCACTATAGAAATTGCATGTAACATTTTATAATCTTTCTTTAAATTAGAGTTGTTCCGATACCGATACCAGTATCGGCAAAATGCCAATACCACCGAAAATGCTGGTATCACTATTGGCAAGTACCCTAGTCCAGCACAGATCTAATACCATAATATGATTTATTATTCGTTAAAAGGTACCCAGCTACTTCCCAGTTAGCTTAGTTAGTGCAGCGTAAAGAATTAAATTTTCCTAGAGTTTAGTTTTTAAGTTGCTGTTGCACTACTGTTATATGATGTTTTATTTAAATCTTTTTTTAAAAAGTAAATTATAATTATACCTCACATTCTAAAGGAATTGTCATTTTTTAAGGCTGGTATCGGATCAGTACTCGGTATCGGCTGCTACCCAAATCTTGGCATCGGAATCAGTATCAGGAATTCAAAAAACCGTATCTGAACATCTCTATTTTAAATAAGCATTACTTATTCATTCTTTCTTCATGAGCCTATTGATAGCAGTTTACAGATTTGTAGTGATCAAAACTGACATTAGATGAAAATCATTATGTCTTTGAGGCTTTCAAAAGGTATCAGAAATGCTTAAGACACTTCCTAAAATGCTGGAATGAGTCTAGTAATTACACAAGTCTATGTACCGATCCAGTACCACATAGTTTATTAGAAATGAACCCTGCTGATTCCCCGCAGCGTCCCGTACGTCTGTATTGCAGAAGTAGCCAATATCCATAAAAGGCAAGCAACTTGTGAAGACTTTTTTTCTGATATAAAAACAACTGAAGTTTGACATTTTTCTGACATGCTAAAAAGAAGCATACAAATGCTAATCAATAGTTTCTGACAAAACCTTCGGTCAGTCAATCATCATATCACAAAAACTAACAAACAACAATAAAAATTGCATGCAGGTTTTTTTTGTTTGTTTGTCTGTTTGTTTTGTTTTACTGCTCAACAGATTACCTTCAGTTAGACTTGGATTGTACTCTATTAGCTGACATCTGTTAGACAAGATTCCGGCAATGATCCAGATTATTTTAAAGGTCATTTGTGTCAATCGACAGCGTGTGTGAAACATCCATGCCTCACTTGTACCCAATTACAGATAACGACAGGGTAAGGTGAGAATGGTCTCTGAAGGGTTTTGAGCCCCATCGGAGAATTCTAGAGTTATCTGAAACAGAGAACTAAGTCCTATGAAGACTATTAAGGCTGTTTTTATTCTACCATGTGTACAGAAGACAACTATCTAGGATCAGTATGAAGGTAAATCCTGTTATAAAGATCAGCTGGCATGCTTTCATGATCCATTTACTACAAAATTACCATGAGTACAAATCAATAACTTAGCACTGTACACATATAACCTCTTTTCATGAGAAACTGAATGAATAAACTATACAATTCTTAAGAAAGAATGTAGAGGGGAAACCTGAATTCTGAGTGACATCCAGTGAAAACAATATGATCCCCTACTGCTCTAAGCTCAAGTTTTAAATAAAAGACTAGAAAAGAGAAACAAATGAAAGTTAAATATTTAGTCAGCCGCTAAGCCTTTATGTGGATTTAAATAAAAGCTTACTTCTCCTCAAACAGGTAGCATTTAAAATGCAACAGCTTGCACCACTGAGAGTCTATGTGAGGGACTATCAGATAAAGCCTACATAGAATTGTTAATTGTTGAGTGTTAAATCATCAATAATTCATCACTGCACTTATGAATGAAAAGGTTATTTTTGGTCTCAGTTGAAAGGTTGTAATTCAAACACCCGATGGGTGACTTGCATTATTAATTTTCTGCATTACCATGAAGCTTATCAAGGCACTGAGTTTAAAGCCAGTTTGGACAAAACCTGAATATTCCACAGATTTACACATGTATTCATTAAAAAGGTGCTGATTGGGAAATAAAGGCCCTTTGTAACAGAATGTTTTAATAGCACATTCTACTGCTGTAAATAAAATCTGTTCTAAAAACAAGAACGAGTCAGCACTGATTTGTTTGTTCATTCTCTACACCTTTTAGAAACAGAAAACATAGTTTTAGAACTATACCAATATTAATAACATAAGTGTGCAACATTGGAGTACACAGTCCATGCAAGAAAAAGTGTAATTAAATATTTTTTAATGTTACATGTGCTTTTTAAATAAATTAGCTGGCTCATTAAGACTCCAAGAAGCCTGCACTGTTAAGATGAATGGACAAATCTCTCGTAAGGTAGACTGGTGGTTTCTTCAAGTCTGAATATTTAAATAAACTAAAATTTAAATTAATTAGAAATCTAACATAGCTCTGATGCATACAGTACATACAAAATGTGACTGTCGGTCTTAGTGCCTTTAAGCATGCATGCCCATGCCGGATGTGGTGGTCAGTTGCTGAGCTTAGCATTTAGACAAGAAACAAGGATTAAAGGTGGGCTGCCACTGCAAGGAAATCGAATTTGTCAACTCCTGTCTCATTTTTCTGATTCACTCAACACCCAAAGTGCACCAACAGTATGTCACTTCCTGGAGTAGTGATATATTGCTAGGAAGAGGAGACTCTTGATAACTGTTGCCAACTTGGCATCCTTTTTGCTAGATCTGATGACTTTTTGGACCCTCTCAGCAATTTTATTTTTGAAAAGCGACTGGTGAAAAATTAAGTAACCTCTTTAGGGCATCAGAGGAAGGCAACAGATTTGTCAAAATGTATTATGAAAAGCACCAAGATCTCTGCGTCTCCTCTTGCGGCGTGTGCAGGCAGTCAGTAGGCGTAGCGTGTGGGGAAGGCAGGAGGACGCCGCTCGCCACAGGAGTGGGGTTTAGTTAGTGAGGTTGTACTGACACTCTCGCTCTTTCATTTTCTCCAGTATAAGCACCATTGCTCTCCTTTTATTCAAATCTTCTCTCTCATTCTTTCTCTCTGTAGGTCTCCATTAGAGTATTCCTTCAGCTTGAGCAAAGGTGAGAAGTATCGAAGTACAAATACTTTGTTACTCCCTACAGTCAAACACAAATATCTGTACTTTCTACCCTTGCATTTTCAAAACAAGACCGTTACTTTAGGTTTAATGTCTTTTGTTTATCTGGCTGTGCTTAGGACACTTTACCAACCCAAATGTCAGTGTTTGACATTCTAGGAATGAGACTCAGCAGTCAACTAGTTTTTCTGGTGTGTTTCGGAACAGCTTGCATCAATGCTACAAACTCTAACTTTAAGTTTAATAGTCTTTGCATTCTATTAAAATAATGTGAGGTTCAGTTAACTTTGCACAGAAATGGCTGGTAGAAATGTCTTCACAGGGATTTTATACTACGTTTTTTATAGTACATTTCAGATCCTGTACTTTGTTGTTTTTTATACTCAAGCAAAGAAGTTGAGTCACTACTTCTACTTTTACCAGTCCTTTTTTACATAAGAACAGTATATATACTTCCACTTCAATAAAGAATGTGTGTATTTCAGTATAGTTCATCTGAGTAACTCTTTTAACTCTTATTGTGTTTATCTTTACCTTTGGGTGCTTCTATTGCTCGTAAGTACGTCAAGAGCTTGTTTGATCTTTCAAATATTTCATTCATTCTCTGATCTTCACCCAACTTCTTTTTTTTTTTTTTTTTTTTAACATTTTAACTTAAATGTTCATACTGCTCGTCTGAAGTATCCATGTGTCCTGAAGTCTTGATATGCCAAGTTGTCATGATAAATGTCACTGACGCCATGTTTTTAACCTCACTGTGCACTGCAGCCTATCTCCTAACATGGTACACACAGACCAGTCTCTACACACTACCCGAAGGGTGTCAGCGCTTGGCAGACTTGCCCTCAAACTGATCCTGTAGATAGGCAAGCTCTCCCTGGCCACTCCTAGAGCTGCTGCGCAAGCTTCAGATGGTGGGTGTGCACGTGAACATGGCTCACTTCTTAGGAGCTACAGGCTACAGTGAACAGTGACGCTAAAAACATGGCATTTTATGGTTTTATTATAATTTTTTTTTTAACTGAATCCTAGTAATCATTCATCATCTTTGCCTGACCATTCACTGGCATGAAGTTGAGTAAATAATAACTGAATTTTCATTTTTCGGTGAACTATCCCTTGAAGAGACTCTCAGCACGAAAGAAAATGTGACACTGTTGCTTTAAAGATCCTCCACACTGTACTTTAGAAACAATGAGCTACTTTTTGTTTACATTTTTTTTTTGCTGTTTCCCATTTTTATCCAAGCAAGCAAGGACATTTTTTGTATTTGTTACGGTTAAAGATAATCTAAATCTGCGAAGTACAAACAGTCCTGAACTGGAAAATGTAAGTCAGGGAATCAGTAATTTAAAAGTCAGGTGCTAAATGTGGCACATGTACGTCAACAACAGATTGTAAAATAACTAAAGGGACCAACAGGCCTTTTCGTTGCAGTCTTTAAGATGTTAGTGTCTCTAAGCAACAGCAGCTGTTTCAGAGACAGCAAAGAATTTCTCATCAATCTTCCTCTGCAAATTGTTCCCAGCAGATTACAGTATCTGAACCAGTGACCTTTGCTTTACCAGCTCTGTAAGCAAGTAATCAAAGATGCATTCAGACATACATCTTGTTCACAATTCAAGTTAGAGCGCAGTCAAAATAGCGGATCAGCTATTCAAACACAGGTAATTTACCTGTGGGTTTCTACATTCCTGGTTTGATAACATGCAATCTAAAGGCAGATTGGGCTCTGGCAACATCCAATAAATATTTCTTGTTATTTTTTGACATTCCACAGCTGAACTGTTTACACTCGAAACTATGAGGATGGGGGTGGAGAGAAAATCCTGTTTAAATTAAGTGTAACAATTACAAGTCTTTGGCTCTAGAAAAAAACTCAATAATTAGAGAAACTTATACTTAAGGACTGCATATTCTTTGCATAGTCATTAAAAGTGATTATGCTACAGGCCAAAGCAATATACTGTAGAACTCTGTGGCTAAATTACAGCATTAGGGAAAAAAAATAGGGGAAAAAAAAACTTCCACTGATTTGCAAAACACAAAAGGCAAAAAAAATGTCAGCTAATGAAGCCAAAAGGTGTGTTAATCAAATTTCCTTGCGACTGAACAGCATGGTGAAGTGCTAAAAATCCATCAGCCTCGCCTCAGCAAATGTTACATAGAAAGCTGAAGGTTACAGCTGCTGTCCACTAGTTACTCTCTGACACAAAAGTCTTACAGTATCCTGTCATCCGACTTCAATGCTCTAAAAGCAAGGTTGTAAACCTGAGTCTGCCCCATTAGCAGCTGTGGCTCGAATAGGTCGTCCACTTTCAGAAAGGTGGGTGTATTGATCCCTGACTCCAGCAGTCAACATATATCAAGTCAAGCTGGGCAACACACAGATCCCCAAATTGTTCCTGATGGCTCTAACCATCCGTGTGTGGGTGCGAATGTGAAAAAGTTCATTGTTTCTGATGTGCGGGGGGCACGCTGCATTGTAGAATGCCCTAGCTGTCTATAAATGAATGTGCAAATGAGTAAATGAAAACTTGTCCTGTAAAACTGCTTTGAGTGACCACTGCAACTGAAATAGCTTTATATATAATGCAGCCCATTTACAAATTTTAAAAACACAAAGGAACAGATACCAGTAACTCCTTTCTTAAGTTTGTCTTTTTCAGAGCTCAAAGAAAGTACGGTGAAGGAAAAGACTTCTGATCAAATTAAGAGTACAACTAACTGGAAATTCAGAACCTAACATCAAGCAACAGATCAAAAAAGCAGAGGATGTATGCAAAAAATAATCTAGAAAAGATAAAGATAATTTAACAATGTCCAAGGTGTGGGCGTAATTTCTTAAAATTGCTCATTTTAGAAGATATATCCTGAGTATTTATTTTGCTGATGATTTTTAACTGCTGAAATAACTTTTCTTTCCCCAGTTTCATACAAAACACTCGCACAGTATGTTAATGCAGATGTTTATTGGGTACGTCTGGTTTCTTGTATGATTTATTTATTCATCATACACTGCTGTAGAAATGACATGAGTACAGGCCAAAATGTCAGAATAATAGGGATGAAACAAACAGTCCAGCATGCGGTTGGATATCTGCGAGAAACTTGGTTTCACATAACAGCTGATTTATTAGTGTTAACTGTTCAGGAAAGACAAATTGCACAGTTTTCTAATTAGAAGACACATCACTCTTCTCTACAGATCATTACCTCGGCTCGCCAAAGCTATTCCATAACAGTTGGTTTAACATATTACAAATAATGAACAATGTAATTTAGGACGGATAAGAGACATAAAAAAGATACTGTATAGAGAAGACAATGAATGTGAAGCACTTGTACCTACATTATAGTCAGCTGACAAAGTTAAAAGGCTACCGTGCCGAAACTCAATAAAATTCTAAAATGTTGCAGCATCTGGTGTGCTCTTATGCCATAATACTTCTCATTTTATTCATCCAACTTAAATAATTAGTTTTAAGATATGTTCAGTTATTATACAAAAATTGATATTGTTTACTGTTCGAGGGACAAGTCTACATAGCTTTAAAAAAAAAAAGAAGAAGTGAGGAAGAAATGTAGGAAGAAAGCAAAAATGAAAGCTTTAAATTCCAAACAGTGTGTGTGGTGAGTAGGTTGTTTTAAGGCCAAAAACAAAAACTTGCTGCGGTCATGATGGCAGAGAAGGACAACACAGAAGATCTCCAGTCTAACACTGTTGTTCTATTTATGAGGCTTAGCGCTATTTCCTGTGGTCCTCTCCTGAATGTTATTTGTTTGTGTTTGGTCATGACACAGGTGCAAAACTCAACCCTCTCACAAATACTTGCTATCAGCTCTTTAGTCAGATCACACATTGAAACCTTATTGAGTTCAGTCGCTAAAGAAGGCTGATTTGGATACGGTTGTAAGTTCAGAAGAAAGCTCGAAAGCAAAACTTGGCTTCACAGTATTTTATAACAAATACATTATGGTTAAAAACTGGGAAAAATGCCATTAAAATGCTGATCATTTATTGGTATAATAAAAGTAACTTCAAATGCATTTAATAATGGGTTTTGTTGTGGAAATGCTGTTTTTGGAAAGTTATTTTTCAATGTTTTTTGTATTGTACAAGTGAACTCATTTATTTTTTTCAGAAACCACTGAATCATTAATATCTAATTGCAAATTTGACTGGTAATGTGAAAAAGTTTTTTCTTAATCCACATCATTCTATGACAAAAACAAGTGCATCAGGTTTTTTGATCCAATATTCCTCTGAAAGAAGAACAAGCCACTCAGGGGTCTACAATCATGGCATGTTGAATGTGCTTCCATGTCATTACAGAACACCACAATGAGAGTTAGATGGCAACGGTGACAGCTGCAACAGTGATGGAAGAAAAGAGTAATTTTACCTGAAGCCTGGATAAAGTAGAATCAAGTATCATCACTGTAGCACTGCAGAAAAATTCAACGTATAAAGCTTTCAAGTACATAAATTCAAACAAAATTTACTCTTTGAAACTGGTGTTTAAATGCTTAAATAATCTAACTTATTTATCTTTAGGGAAATATATGTGCTTCACAATGCAGAAATAACTATGGTCCCATTTTTTCAAGATCTCTTTTTTCTTCTTCCAAGGGTCCTTAAACTATTGACATTTACAAAATATATCAAATCATGAAATAGATTGAGAAATTCATTTTTCATAATGGCGCTTTCTTTCTCCTATGTTTTTGCTTTTAAACATATATTGTGAACACATGTGAAGGTCAGGTTGCCCGTGACTCTAGCCACATACATATACTTTATTATGCACCATAATAAATTATGCCTTATTCATCCCCGGCCATCATCATAATCACAAATACACACAGGGTCCAAAGCACAGTCAACAAACAGATAGAGAGCACCATCACCGTGACTTACTGCCAATAAATACAGATAACAAATGATAGAGCAGCCAGGGTTAGGCGGAGCTTGTGTTTACTAGAGAGCAATTCGTTCCTTGGCAGTGTCATATCTAACCCAGCGTGTCATCTCGACTACCAATTGAGCAGCAATCTGTCTCTGTCTAACAATGCTTTTGTAGCATGACTTTTCACACAGAAACCTTCCTAATATGTCTCACAGTCACCTCTCACAAGTAAACACAAAGCCAATTACAATACAATATCTTCACAAGCTGTTGTAATCGAAAGGCATCACACAATTTATTTTAACTGGGTCCAGTTTTTTTAAAAAAGAGTTGTGTCTCCTTCTCTTACCTCTTTGTTATTCATTCCAGTCTCATATTATTGATCAAATGTTCCCACTTCAAACATGAGTGCATATGCTACCCATGATGCTTGAGCCATTCTACAGCTCTAACAGAAATCCAAAAAAGTACAGTTACCATTTTAGAATCACTTGAAAAGAACAATTAAGAGAAGCAGTGTCCTTGGAGTGTCTTTTTTTTGTATAAAAATCACAAGAACTATGCTAGCAGGTGAGCTGACGTGATGCGCAGGAGCTGGCAGATAGTAACTGTGTAGTCATACAGCTGCCAAGCAGCTGAGATGCCAGTATGTCCGTGCCGAAGTTACATACAGTATGAAAGAATATCGACATGAAATAACAGACAGATACAGCAAATTTACCGAGGCAACAGAAAACCTTCGCAAAGGTGCAACAGGTACAACAAGTGCACGAGCACTAAGATAGCACTCTATTAGTGCAAGCCATGTATGTTTACTATCATCATGTGCCCAGACTTCATGTGATTTAGGTCACAGCTAATAATGATGTCAAGGCTCTGCATAACAAAAATGTTTCAGAAAGGGAATGTCTGTTCGTGCCACATTAATACTTAAAAGTTCTGTTGCCCAATTTCTGTATGTATTAAAAAATATAGAATATAAATAAAACATATTATAAACACAACAGACACACAATAAGTGATTATCTGCAGCTTATTTAGATCAAGTGACAGATGCTTTGTTGCCGTACTTGAATATCACAACGTTAATTGCTCCAAACCCTCTACAGCAAATATCACAGCACAGCTGAACAAGTATATATAATGCAAGTATATATATATATATATATATATAATTAATTGCCCTTTTTTGTTGTTTGTTGTTGTTTTAAGTTCCTGTGTAATGGTAGTCCAGAAGCACAGGAGATGTCCTTCTGTTATCTGAACAATATGTCTTATAAAAATGAAACTATACAGTAGATGGTACTTTTGTTTTCTCCTTGAGAGAGCTAGGTTATTGTTGTCCTCATGCTTAGAGAAGCTTTGTAACCATCCCAACCAGCCATTTCTCCTAAAGCTAGACTCTGAAACACAGGGTATCAATCTTTTAGAGAAGCCTGCAAGGAAATGTGGCAGTCATATAGTATGAAAGAATACCGTGTCACTAAGATGAATTACCATTTGTGAGCAATTCTGTGTAGCCACAATTCAGTCAGACTGCATTTCGGTAAGAGGGCTGACAAACGTTAACTGACAGAAGAGGTGCAGAAAGGAGCACTTTACATGCAGGAAGTCACTGACATACATGCACGGTAAAGATAATGATTAGGAGGCCTTTTTGTAATACCCTCTGCGATTTGGCTCTATTAAGCTGGTCTTTGAAATCTCTAATAATCAGTGAGGTGTGCATTTTGTAATTTGGTTGTTAAATGAACGATGTTTTCTTCATGCATTAGTTGGAATAAGCCTTTAGGTGGATAACTGACCTTTAGTATCAGGTTTGAATAAGCTCAAATTAATTATGTCTGCATTAACTGGATAATTGGTTTCCTGATATTGCGGGTTCTTTGTCTTTCTCAGCATCTGCCAACTGCCTAAACATTTTGTGCTTAAACAGCAATACTGCCAGAAGGAGTGTGACCTTTTAACAAAGTCCTTTAAAAAGCACATTAGAATTTCTATCATTCACCTGCTATGCTGACATATTTCTAGTTAAAAGGTCACATTTGTTTGTTTGCTAAAAATACAGAGTGTTTGGTTTTAAATAGGCCAGAAATGCTTATTTGTAAGCAGGACTGAGAAACTTTACATGTCTGAAAAGAAAAAATAAATCAGTCAAGAATTAATCTGGATAATAAAACAAAACACAAATAAAGAACAGTGATAAGTCGGTAGGAAGTATGGATTGAGTGGGATATACTGTAAATACAGTATGTGTTACTAAAACAAAATATAGGATTACATGGTTTAAAAAAGATTTTCTTACATTGTCATAAAGGTTCAATTAAAGATTTTGACAGTTTTAGTTTTAAAATTTATTTCAATTCAAAACT
>JAPZDX010000024.1:21301848-21312488 GCA_029783625.1 Naso annulatus
AGAAACAATGAATTTTAGATTAGAAAGCACTAACATGTACAGTGCACATTTCTTAGTGATACCTTAAGATTATCTTCTAATAAAAATCTTGATTTTTTAGACTTCTGAAGTGTTGAATTGTCACTTAAAAAATAAACTGCTGAGGCTATTCCGAAAGATCATTCCATGTTTGTGTCTCTAAGCTGTTACGAGTGTTTATTCACACAGTAATGCATCCTGTTTAATAATAAACACACTACTCTCATACTCTATACATGAACATGTCAACAATACTACTGTAATTTGTATTGCTGTTCAATACAAACCAAACATTAGACTACCATTACCTGTGACTGACAATGAAGGATATTTACTGCTATTTCCTACCTTAAGACAAGAAACGAGTATGTGAATATTTCCCATGCATTTGCATTGCTGCTTACTGCTGCTACTTAATACTGTTTAGTCATTTAGTCTATTTTTAAAGCCATTGTGCAAGAAGAAAGTGTTACGTGTTTTTTAATTTGAGCAATAAAATAAATTAATATACAATGTAGTTTACACATATTACGGTATCCAGAACTGAAAAACTGACAATTAGTCTTTGCTTTTTTAGTGAGATGACCATTTGTTGAGAATTTAAATCTTATTTTTTAACTCAGTCATACAAGGCTGCCAATGACTGCAAGAAATATATCATACTACAAAAGTGACTGGTGCAATTTGATACCTCATGATAAATATAATTATGTCTGAGCTCAGTTCATGTGCAGTAGAATAGACCAAAATAGACCAAAGACTGCGTGCTGTCTAAACTGAACAAGGTCCTCATTGCAGTCAGAGGTGAAGATGCAAAAGCCTAGAGCTCACTGACTCTTCAAGTGTCAGAGAGCTCCAATTATGACTCAGAGCTCAGTCAATATAGAACTGCAGAGACAGACAGAAGGTCATACTGTAACCAGGAACTTTATATAGGGAGCTCATGACTCACGCTGAATGTCTTAAATGACGAGAATAAATATGTTAATGTTTGTACACTTAAAGAAATGAGACACAGACATGGTGCACATGAGATCACCAAACAGAGATCTGAAAGTATAAAAGTCTGAAATTATTATAAAAGCAACCTGAATGGATACATGTACTATATGATGCATGTGGACACTAGCTGACTGCAAAACACTCATAACGTAAGTGTAAATTATTTTTCTCAATTTCACTCACAATGAAATTATAATCATAACTGTATGCATAATAAATACATGTATCAACCTAAGACACATAAAAGGCTTTTTTGAGTGTATTACTTTGTTTCAGAAAAGGAATGGCTAACTCTGTGGTCCACCTGTGTTGGTGTTTTCCATTGCAGAGTCTAACCTGTCATGCTCCGCTAAGCAAAAGCATTAGGACAAGAACATGGGATCCCACTTCTTGGTGTCAATTGGAATACCATTTCTTCTTAAAAAGCCAGTAATGGTTAATCTTTTCAGGTCAGCAGTGGCCATTGTGGTTTTAACATTGTGCCACCTCTTTCTCTAACTGGTCACAGCAGCCCACTAAACTATAGGGATGCAGCGATTAAACTGTGTCATTACCAAGCACACAACAGAGCATCATGGCTATGTAGTCGTAACAGCTCAGCTACACTGAGTGAGTTTCTGTTCTCACTCAAAAAAGGGATATCATGCCGATTAAACCAGTGGCGCACTGGCCTAAAGTGCCATGCTTATTGAGAGAGTGAAGTATATGTTTGAGAGGAGGACATGGATGCTACGTTTTATTTTCTTAATGATGGCAGAGGGACAAGGCAGCAAAGCTTAGTGGGAGCACTCTGAGTGAACAAAAAAATGACCATGGAGTTATTCAAGACGATGGCTCATGCATCTGCAAAACCTGCCTGAAAAAGGATGTTGCTAAAGTTTTCAACACACCAAACTTGATATAGCATCTGCAGGAGTTATCTGCACCCACCGCAAATAAAGGTAATGGACAACAACTGAGTAAAGTTAAGTTAGTGACATGTTACTTTGCTAAACATGGAGGCAAACTGGTATATAATTCCCCTTAAGGGTCTCAGTCACTGTGACTATTTAACATTACTTTATGTTGCTTCCTCCAATCTGTGTTGAATAAACACTAGGTGTGTTAGAAAACATGCAAAGTGTAAAACAGTTACTTAACATTAAGAGCTTGTAGATCTCCAGCACCTAACCATGGGATCTAAACAACTGCATCTCTGTCTAACACAGCGTAAGAGATATTTTCAATTTCTAAGAGGGGGAAATCATATGTAATATGAGCATGTATTATTTAAATTCCAAGACATATTTTCTTATTTTTACAGTGATGTATTTTAACTGCTGAAGTATTATTTATGCTTTTAAAGGCAGCTTTACTGTAAAAGTCAAAAGCCAGCTAGAAGGTATTTTTTCACCGTGCTTCCAAATTCTCTACTCAGCTCTAAAAAATTGTAGAAAAAAAAATACACAAACTGAAAATACTAAATGACCAAGTGATGTATTTGATCCAGAGCCATGCAGACAGAGGTCCTGCAGCCTTTGACTCCATTTGTTTTATTTCAAAGGGAAAAACTGACAGGTATGTTTACAGAGCAGAGGTCACTTATTTTCTAATTCCAAAGAAAGAGACAAACTATTGGTTTATCTTTATTTATGGTTTAGTACTGTGTGATGTCGGTTCGAAAATGCAGCACTTCATAATTTATTGAAATCTCCAAAGAAAGCTCATGTTATTTTTTAGTTAGCGATGTACAATATACAAATGCATAATAATCATGAAACTGTGATTATTCCTTAGTCTACTATCGTACCATCTAAATCTATATTTCTGCTTCTCTGCTGAACTGTACAGTCCCTCAGCGAACATCAACACAGACTGTCTCTTTTTTTCTCTTCAGTGCAGCTCATCTTTATAGATCTACAATCTGGCATTTCCATTTTCATTTCTACTTAAGCCGTTTACATGACTGCAGAAACCAATAGCTTCATAATAATCCCCTCCCTGTGACAGCATCCGCACATTTTGAGCATCCACACAAAATGGTTCTGGATTTTTTTTTTTAACCAAGCAGGGGTTATGCAAAAGATTCAAGCAGAACAAAAATGGCACTGCACTTGCGATTGTGCTTCTTGCCAGCTTTCTTTCTGCAAGAAAGGCCATTACACTGAATCCTTCAGAAGTGAGGTGAAGAACAGTCTAGTGAGTCACCCGTCTAACTGTTGAGAAGCTGAAGGACAAACTGGAAGGACGATATGAAAACACAAGAGTGTTTGAGTGGGCTATAGCTCTGAAAACAAAAGCAAATCAAAAGTTTCTTTCATTTGTACACTTCCTCTGTTCCTCAGTTTTGTCGCTGAAAAATTGCAGTTGCATTACCGCAACACGGGAAAGAGTGGTTTGTAATTCCTTTGTACCACTGCCTGACCAAGCTTTAATTGGGCACAGTCTTTTTTTGTTCTTTCAATGTCATGGTTCAGTAATGCTGGCAACAGTAGAGAGGATTCAAATGAAAACATTAAGGCAGAGCTGAAAAGTTTTTGAAGCAGTTTACCAAGAGGGGATTGGAGGAACAGTAAAGCAGCAAGAAATGACAGGAATGCAATTGCCATGCACAAACTAACAATCTGGCAAAAATGAAGGTGACTTGTCATCTGTTTTTAGTTTGGAGTAAATGACAAAACCAAAAACAGCTGTGGAGAGTTGTGTCAAGTAGAAGTGTGAAAACTTAACAGGGGTGATTAGAGGATATTTAAGGAGTCCTAAAGGGTCATAACAGATGGTGAAAACACAGTGGTGGTTGTGGTGTTCCTCATTCTGGGTCTTGATTCTGGGAATAGTCCTAAATTACACGGGTGGTGTTCTTGGAGTCAGCCTATGGCAAATGTATGAGAGGGGTGGCAGTTTTCTTCAGCTATCTCCTTAGTTTTGACTCAAATCCCTTTAGAAACAGAGATACTCTAAAACACACCATACATTTTGAAATCTTGAAATAAACAGATGTAATGGGATGTAACGGTACCGTTAACTTTACAGTATCGCGATAGCAAAAGTGCCTCGGTACTGTGGTGGACATGCAATGGTATCAAACGATAGCTCTTTGGGCAAAAAATGTAGTTTTGTCTCAGCCGCAGTAGAGCAGTGTGGAGGGAACTGGGAACTACAGAGACCACCGACCACTGCAGCTCTTTCCTCATCACGCACTGTGGATGAAAACAATTCGAATCACAGACTTTAGCGTCGGCACTTTTGAACAGGACAGAGGCAGGCTGCAGTGAAAGGGATCACATGTCCGAAGTGTTCTCTCTAACTTAAGTGTCGAGATAAACTCAGATGTGTTGAAGAAATAAAGGATGAGCTAACCGGAGTTTAGTTTCATTTTCGTTTTAGTGGCAGTGCATCGTTGTGAAAAGAAAGAAAAAAAAAAGTACGCTAGCGAGAGACCTCCTAAACCTTGCGTAAAAAAACTCATTGTGTCGGCGGACAAACACACTCAGTCAGCTCACAGAGGAAGAAGGAGGCAAAGAAAAATGCTCATTTAGCTCATGGAATGGCCAAAAACACATTACTGGTAGAAAACAACTTTGTCAGTCAAAATAGACAATGAACTTATGATTGCAAGATAAAGAAAAGAGCATGGGGTATGAGATGGGTCATCTGTAAACAACTGTTCAATTTTCTTCTTTGCCAAAGACAATTAATATGATTATTTGCACATGTTTATAAAGGAAACAATACAATGTAAGTGAAATACAACTACAAAAAAAATGGATGTTAACAAGCAGCATTTTTTTTCAAGTCTTGATTTGTCTTTTTTAAAAATACTGCTATAAATACTGTACCGTGGACTTGATACTGAGGTATAATCGTACCATGAGTTTTTGGTATCATCCCTAGTAAGTGACAGACAAATGCAGTGTGCGGCAACCTGAAAAGCCATCAGTGTAAGGCTATTTGCTACATGAGAAGAATTTAAAAGTATTAACTTATGTCCCCATATAAGAGAGAGCTATTAATTGCTGACAAATATCACTGAGCAAAGCAAGTCATTTGCTTAGAGTCCAGAGAGCCTCTTTTCTAAATTAATGCTTTGACATTCAGTGCTGTTACTGAATCATGAAACTGTACTAAGGATAATGGAGAGGCTGCAGGGGGAGAGACACCTGCAGAGTTCTGCTGCATACTTGATACTTGATGCAGTAATAAAACAGTGGGGAGCTTCCTTCACTATTGTTAAGGCAAGCACATAAGGAGCCTCTGTCTAACAATTAAGAAGACAAAGCTTTTTGTGGTTCATCATGGCACAGTCAACTCTGCTTGGCCTCATGAATCGATTCCTTGATAATGACGCTGAGGAGGGCTCAAAACAAATTATAGAGATGGAGTGTCAGATTACATCAGGCTTTTAGTCTACAGTCCGTGGCAGAGATTAGTTTACAGGCTAGATTTACAAGGTGGAGTTTGTATGTGTTGCGTCCGCGTGTATGTTCTTTAACCCTGAAAATGACAGATATATTCTATCGATTTCCAATGCAACTCACTGAATGTGAGAAAAAGACATTTCTTGGGTTATAGTGGCAATTCAGAATGAAATGCAGATAAGAAACTGAAAAAATCAGAAATTTGCACATTAAGTCTGGACATGTGGACCGGACCTTAATCGCTGAGATAAATGAATAAAAATATATATTCTTTTTCCATTTTTCTAGCTACAAAACTCCATATTATTTGAGAAAATGATTTATTACTTCACCTCTTTTATTTATTTATTTATTTTCTTATTTTATTATCTTAATCGCTGTCTCTCTCTGCTTTCTCCCTTTTGCCACACCTGTTTCTTTACTGTTAGCTGTCCTCCCTGTCCTATTTTTGCCACCTACCCTCTTCTCTCCTATCCCAATCTGGCTCTTCCTTCACCCCAACTCCCCTTTCCCAACGTCTTCTGTCCTAAAACCTAATCGGGCTGGCTGTATTCTCAAAAAGGAGTGTGCGAGTGCATCTGTGCATGTGTGTGACTGAGAGGGATTGAGAGAGACAGAGGGAAGGAAAGGGAGAGATGAGGCAGGGTCCAGACATCTCTCAGCGAGGGGGAGAGGCTGGACCACACAGATAAGCACATCTCCCTACCGTCATCAAACACAGAGGGCTTTGTGGGAAGAGGATAAGCATCCAATTGATTTCGGGTTTGTAAATGGAAAGTGTACTGTATACAAACTCACTGTGGGAGAGAGGGGATGGTGAGCACAACACAGCTAGGGGAATATTTAAAGCCTTGCGCTTCTTCCACCTGACAGTGTACTGTACTGACAGTGCAGTGTGTAATGTAACTATCTCTTTTCCTCTTGCTGTCTCTCTGTGAGCATGTCAACACAAATAATACAGTTATTATAACAGATGACAACGTGGGTGAGCCACTTAATGCAACTGTGGAAAAAAATACGAGGGACAATAGGGAAATCTAAATTCTCAACAAGAGTTAAAGTGCAATTAAAATCTATTAAATTGTAAATACTGTCATATAAACTGGACTAGTTGTAGCTGTATAAGAAGTTACTGTAAGTCCAGTAAGCTTGGTGGCATGCCAGGGCTTTGCAGAAACGAATACACACGGACATAAAAAGCATAAAGGAGGGGGAGGGATATTTTCAATATAATAATGCTGCTGAAAAATCTTTCTTAAGTAAAACGAAAATCCTTCCTGTCAGCCACTGTTTCTAATCCTCTCTGCAGGGTAAGGTAACCCCTTACTCTGTAAAAAACCCAACAACTGTTTGGAAAATGCTGATAATGAAAATAAATCCTAGCAGATCTATTAGGAATGCATATAATGCATACTAGCATCTCCCGCGAGGTAAAATTCAACATTGTATTACACAGGAAAAGGCATGTAAGGAGATCTTAATAAAGAAGTGGCAACACTGACGCTCCACGTAACACAGCATGTCACTGACCTCAGCTGACCCTCATTTTTAAGACAAGACTGCAATATTTTGCCACATGTGGTCTCGTGCGCTTCAGTGGCTGTTTACTAGTTGTGACCAGCAGCTCTACAGGTCGCTCTGTCAGTTGGTCTGTCAGTCTGTTGGTTGGTTGGTTGGTCCACAACAAAAAAAAATTCCCCACTCTTTGGCGGCCACAGTTTTTGCCCTAAGAGGCCGAAAATTTGGATTGGATGTAAAGTGTGTGTGTGTGAAGGTGTGTTTGTGTTTATGCCAATAAGCTAAAAGGGGGCGTGGCAATGGCAGTGGCCTATTGCAAAAAGGCCCATAACTTCAAAATGGATTCACAGATTTGCACAAGATTTAGTGGAAAGGACAACTAATTATCTGTTCGTGCCAGCTGGCAAAAAGGGGGCATGACAGTAGGAGTGGCCTGTGACAAAAAGATTATTAGGTTAGAAGACTATTTGATTTACTCCTCTATACCACTTGACAACCAATGTACTAATTACAGCATCATAGTATGAACTACATTTGAAAGTTTGGTTTTTCAGGCTCTTGTATTCCCTCTTGTCATGATGCTGTAGCAGTGATCCTCTTTATATTATTGACTTTTACATTTCTTCTTCCTTTAACTTGACACATTATAGACTTGCAGGATAATTTCCACATTTACTATTCACTATGAGCTGTTATATTTAACTGTGTACTGATGTGTTGGATTTTAAACATTGGAAGTGATAAATTTGTGACAGATGCTTGTGTGCTTTTGAATTGTTGACAACAACAGTCAGAAGTCCCTATTGTGGACAGTTAGGCAAACTACCTCAAAACTAGAGCCCGACCAATATATCAGTTTACCAATATTGCAGACATATTGGTATATATACATATCTTTGTCACATGTATTTGACTACCACATTCAAAATATTAAATACAGAATATCGGCTGACATATTGGATATCAGAATTTTTTTTACTCCCTAATATCGTTATCAGCATCGACCCGAAAATCCCATATCTGTCGGGTCCTACACAAAACACACAAAAATGTAATCATACAAAGAATATTTTTTGTTACTTATTAAAAAAAGAAACAAACAACCACACAAGCTCATTAAAAAATGAAAAATGCCATCACTGCTCTGAGTCAAAATACGTTAGGCCGACAAGATATGAAAATTGGAGGACTAGCCATTTCACAAAAAATTAATCATAATTTTCCTCTCTCTTTCTTTTAGTTAGTATTTAATTATTATTCCTTTATGCTCTTTATTTCAGGCAGAACACCTTCAAAGCCACTAGAGCCTATTTGGAAGAAATAGCTAATCTGAAGAGCCCTTGATGAGCATCTCCACAAGGATTTCATAGAATACCATGACTTCTGTTCCCCAGTGAATCAAAGTCTGTCTCCATCAATAACGTTTACAAAAATCAGCTGCTTTCTTCGGCACTGAAGCCCAATCACACCAGATAATAGCACAGCAATTTGTTTGCATGCTCTTGTGAAAGGCTTATGAAATAGGGCATTTAAATAAATAATTAAACCGAACATATTTGTACCATCCATCTACATCATGACTACCTGAAAACCATGCCACGCCTTCCTGTAAAACAATTTATACTACATGAAACTGAAAGCATAATGAAACTGGATGGTATGCCACATTTGATCTTGAAGCTCTGGAGAAATGTCCATTTCAACAGAGTATACAAATGACCACCAGCACAAATATGTACTTAAAAATCTGAAGAAAAAAAAAAAAAAGATTTATTTGGCCACCTATTTGGTCCATACTCATTCTCTTTCAGCTCTGTTTTTGGTCTCTACTGATTGGTATAACCCAGACTCTTTACCTGCTACATGCTCAATTATGCAGGTAGGCATGTAGAGTGCAGTATGTTTTTAGAGTCTTTTCACTGAGAACAGCTGCTTGCTGTGACCAAAAACAAAATTAACATGGTCAGAGTGAACCAACACGACAACAAAAGTTGCAGGCTGGACTGCTAAATGAGCTTAATGAGCTGAAACTTGCTACAAAGCTCCATTAAGCCCAGGGGAAAGTTAAACTCTACACAAAAGCACCGCACTATTCACACATTGATTTAGGTAAAAAATAAATCAATAACATTTAAGTTATTCTTCAGGCACTGCTTTAGACCCTAAAAACTCATCTCTGTTCTTTGTTATTACACGTTCAGAATGTCTTCATGCCTTTGGCTCAGATTTAAGTGTGCACCTTTGCCTTAGTACACGTGGATCTAGTGTATATAGAAGTAGTAACTGCCTCTATTTCCACCAACCCCTGTGCTGCCACCCAGCAGCCTCAACTCTGCTCAACAAAGACACAAACCTCTTCATTATCTTTGCTATCTGACAAACTGTTCGTCGTACCTTTCTTCATCAACACAAAATTTCTGAGACAAATATCACAAGGGTGAGATTTATGTGTTTCCTGTACATTAAAATGGCAAGCTAACTGAAAAACAAACCCATCATTGTCTATCAACACAGAAATGAAAAGAAAGGAACTCTCAGATACACAGGAATCTTTCAATTTAAAAATTATTCATGCATTCATTAGATGTTTCCATTTTTTTTTTTGTGTCCAACTTTTCTTTTGCCTTCTCCACTTACATTTCAAACTCTTTTTTTTTTTAATCAGGATAATGCCACACTGTAATTTTTTCAGATACTTAAGTATGTTATTTAAAGAACATGACTGGTATCTTAGCAACTTACCTACACGTCCTTTTGTATCGCTTTCTTCAGATGTTTTTTTTCTTCTCATACTAATTATTTTTATTTTGTAGGCAGTGACATTTTCATCTACTGCCTGGCAACAGCATCATTAAATGAATGACATAAGACAAGAGCCATCATCCTCGATGAGCTCAGATGAATACTTGACAGGTGAGATCATGGGAGAGTATTAAGACCCAACTTTACCCACTGTTTCATTTTCCTACCTCTCATGGCTACTTTCCTGCCACAGCACAGGGCATCCAATTACCTCTGACTTTAACTTTTCTTCCCTACATGTCTTTTCTAAAGCAGACATCTGCTGTACATTAACACCAAGGTAACCATAGATTAAGACTTTTATCAATGTAACTGGCTGATAAACAAACGTAGAGGACAAACTTTAAGACAAAATTTTTTCGTCCTGGTTGACATCCAAAATGGCTTGTTTATTAAATTCTGTTGGATGTCCACGTCAAGCACTTGCACTAAATATGCAAAAATAAACTCATACATCTTTAAGTTAAGTAATTTTAAAATAACGATAAAGATAAATCAAAGCATTGATGTGAACTGAATGTAGGGCTTCAACAAGCTGTTATCTTCTTGAGTAATAGATTATTAATTTGGTCTACTTAATGTCCAGTGACTGCACCAAATAGCTCGAACACTTGAAGCCCCGTGCTCAACACTGACTTCTTACTTCTAATTTTTACTCAACATTCAATTGCATAAGTTAGCAAGTGCATCACAGGGCTTTGTTACTGTGTGGGTTGGACAGGTGCTGGCAGAAAGCTGTCGATGAATATTGTGAGAAAAATTAGCGATAAACGAGAGATTCAGAAACAGACGGGAGCTTCCAGAAGACAAACACCTGCAGTCACACTGCATTCTGTTCAGTTTATTTTTTAAACTTCTGGGATTAAAAAGAGATTAATCTTCATTTCAACCTTCAAATGATCC
>JAPZDX010000024.1:21315425-21326961 GCA_029783625.1 Naso annulatus
AGCTTTGTGCATCACTTTGTGCAGGCTTTCTTCATACAAGTTGACTGCACTTTTTCCAGTGTGACAGATATATGCTCTGTTGGCGGCTTTCTACTCCAATAGTATTAGTATTCCATTTAGCTGATCACTATGTAATCATCTCTGTCAAAAGGTGTGGTGGCCATCGATTCAAATTCTGTACTTTAAATTTAGCAGTATTCTAGAAAGCATATAAAAAGCATAGTATATAATACTCTCTATTTACCTCTGTCTAACATTACTTTTATCCCTCAATCAAATATAAAAACATAGCAATGGACCTAAATTAACACAAAGAATGTGATTATGCTAACTGACAATGGGGATAAAGTAGCCACCATAATGTGTACATAAACTGAAGTGAATTTAAATAATTCACAGAGAAAAGAAGTTGTTCAAAAGTTAGCCATTCAACAATTACCCACTGAATCCTGCAAATAACCTAATCTCAAATTTTCTCTTTGCTGTGTATACCTCCCCCCCTTTAGAATTCTCCACTACAGTGAGTTCTATCTTAAGCCTTTAGCAGCTTTTGGTAATGACAACCCACTGGTTAGTTTCTCTGTCACTATTTATGCTTTTCAGATTTAAATAAATGATGAATATGGGTGACAGCCATGTCATTTAATGCTTGGTGAACTGAATCAAAGTGTCAGGCTGTATCTGTGGACTGGAGGTCAAGTCAAGAGGTCTGCTATATTATAAATAAGAGTAATGGTCTGCAGTTAAAAAATTATTACTTTAGTATTTGTAACAGATGGATGCACTTTAACACTGCCATCTTTATCTGGCTGAAATATTAATCAGATATCATCTTCAGGGCAATTTAATGGTAACAATCTCTGTATTCATTTACGAACATGTATTGAAGCAGATTCATAAAAACAAACAAAAAAAACAAATTATGATAATGAAATGTCAGGAAGCACTCAAGCTGCGGAATCAACCCAAAACTTCTGAAACGGTCTGTTAGAGAATGCAGGTCAGAAATCACAAGAAACGACAAAAGCGTAAGGAGGGAGTTTCATTTTCTTCTTCTTCTTTTCAGGCCATCTGACTCCATCTCTTTCACATTTGTCTATCAACTTCCCTGAATGACATCTTGGTGTGTCTGTTATTTGGTCTGGAGAGCAGTGGTGTATGTTTAGGTATTAGGCGGAAGTCATACAGCAATAGAATGATTGCTACCAGATGTTACGGTTTCAGGGAAAATGTTATCGGACAAGTCTGGTACTTGTTGTACTTAATCATAAATATTTCCTGAAAATGATCGAGGTATGGCTACAGCTGTGGTTATCTGGTTATGATTCACAAAATGTCCACTTGTAAGGCCAAAAAAAGTCTCTTCCGTAATCTACTAAATCTCTCCTAAAACAGCCCAATAAAAACAGGACAAAGCATCAAATAAATCACAGAATGAATCACATCCCCCTCTACAACGAAAAAATTCACCACAGAGCTTCTATGTGTCTTACCTGATCCCACGGACAGATGATCCCCCCAGAAAACATAAAAAGGTAACCCATGGCAACCAAGCAGGCCCAGATGACCAGGGAGAAAACACGCAGAAGCTTCTTGAAGACTGACTCAATGCAGACGAGTACAAACACAGCCAGGAAGATAGCCAGCGCTGTGGGCACAGTGATTACAAAGGCCACATGGTCCTCAACGTTCTGAAAAGGGGAAAAAAAATGATTACAAAAACCAGAAAACTTCTCAAGAGATTCAGTAAGTGTGCCTGATGCCTAACCCACCGACATGGCTATGAGACCTCAATAAGTATTCATAGCTGTACTGTTAAAATTTATAGGCTCCAAGCTCAAAGCATGTCACTAAAGTCTTTATGCTTCTGAACTGGCTACACATTGAGCTTTTGCCGTGAGCAATGCAGGTGGCCGTGCAGTTGGGTGCACGTGTTCTTCATAACCGTAAACAATAAGCGCAGCTGAGCAGATTGTGTTGAAGTTGGAGCTGATAAACATGGAATAAGAGATACTTTTACATCAGGAGCTGCAACACAGAA
Organism: Naso annulatus; assembly: GCA_029783625.1. Taxonomy (NCBI): domain Eukaryota; kingdom Metazoa; phylum Chordata; class Actinopteri; order Acanthuriformes; family Acanthuridae; genus Naso; species Naso annulatus. The sequence goes on from JAPZDX010000024.1 coordinate 21,317,467, forward strand.
GGAAGAAAAGACGTCGGAGGAGATGTCCATTTGTCCACTTAACTGTTTGAGAAGGAGGGTGAACTGTGAAAATGTGAGTCTACCAAACCAAGCCGCCAAATCACAGTCATTAGGTCCGTGCCGCTGTGACGTGCAGTTACATTTCTGGGCAAGCTGCAGCATTGGCTATGATCCGAGAAAAAACTATATCTAACTATTAAACACACACACACACACACACACACATATATATATTTTATGTTATACGTTATATATATCTACGTTATCTGTTCAGAGCTGCAGTTAGTAAACACAGTTTGCTTCCACCACCAAACGTACAACAGTTGTATTCAATTCTCATTTCTTTGAGTCACAGCATCACAGAACGCAGCCATGCAGGCAATCAAAACTTAGAGAGATGCACAAGCCAGGTAGGCAAAACCGACAAGCAAAGGAGAGATGCCCTTCAAGTGAGCATTTCAGTGTCACATTATTGTTATTTGCTGACATGAAACTTCAAGAGCAGACGACACAAGTTGAGCCTTCCTGATTGCTGTTGTCACAGTTCACTTTCGTGGAGCTTTTCTGTAGTCTCTCTCAGAGGACAGCCGCTGAGATTGAGAGATTCCCCCTCATCTATCATCGAAGTATAACACTCAAAAAAGTGACTTGATACTGAGCCAGTGAAATGAAAACCCTTTTTCTGAGCCATTAAGAGAAACAGAGGCATGAAAATTAAAACCTTTAAAAAACGTGCTGTTGTTGTATTGTTGTTTGTAATGTAGGTAGGTTGTAACAACCACAGCACTAGGTTCCCAAGACTTTGCTAAACAAATCCATGTCAAGCAGTGTGGACAGAGTTCAAAATGACTCAAGGGTGACAGTTTAAATAAATTAACACATCTGTGCTTTTGGAGAAGAGTGCTGAGTGAAAACCATTAATGGTAGAGCTGCAGGGATCTCTTGTCGCTCCCTTGCCATCCATTCAAAAAATAAATAAATAAATTGAAAAAAAAAAACAAAAACTAAGTCTAATTGTTAAAATAATAGTAGTGACTAATAGGAGACGTATTTGTCTACAATGTCAGGAAAAATTATGCGTGTGTCTTAGCACATCAGGCACACTTACAGTAATACATTAAACAGCAGTGAGACACATCAACAAGCAATGTCAGCAACAGGAAGGATGCTATTAATTAGATAAAGGATAATGCATCAATTAAAGAGACAACAAGATTTGCATGAAAGAGAGATAAATAAAGCAAATTTAGAAGGCAAAGATTTTCTTTGAAGGCATGAAACTGCATGTGTTATAAAAAGTTGCTTCTCATGCTCCGTCTTTCCTCTTCAGGGTCCTAAAAATACAAACAACCACGACAGCTATGTGACCTGCCCAGAGAATCACTGAATACCAAATACAACAGATATTTCTCAGTATTTTCAGCTTTTTTAAAATCAACAAGGAGTGATCCTCAAGACTGCTCTTTGCTAGATTCAATTTAAGAAAAGAGTCAGTGATCAGAGGAAACAAATGCCCTTTTGACCTTTATGCTCTTCAGTAATGTTAAAATTTTGGGATGCAGAGCTCTATGCTTACATCTTAACCAAGGAGTACAGTTGCTCCTTAATTAAAAATATATATATTTTTAAATATTTTATGCATATATCACACATAACACAGCATTAATAAAAAGTAAACTAATTGCTCACATATGTTGATCGCCTTGCACGCTAGGAAATAAGCCAGGACAATAAAATTCAACACTTGTTAGTTCTCCTTGTCTCTTTTACAATCAGAATTGTAACAATATCCTTATGTATAATATTAATTTATACCCTATCTACTGCATCCTAAATAATGTATTTTTAGTCGTGCCAGTAAATCCTGCAAAGGGCTCATGTCTCTCAGTAAATGGCCCCTAAGCAAATGTCTAACAAACCAGATATTTCAAAAGGCATGAGCAGACAAAAAGAAACACAAAACAGAACATAGCCTACACAGAAGAAATTGAATTGTACCACCATGTATTACACGGTGTGGTGGTCAATACAAAACCATCAGCAACTAATAAAGAATAAAAAACTCAACACAGCACTTATTCAAAAGGAAAAAAGTCACTATTAAAGCTGGTTTGCCTGTCACTACCATTATTTGCTTCTTCCCAAACAATGGGGAAGAACACCAGGAGAAAATACCCGCAGTTAAATTAAAACAATATTTGAGTGGTGGGTTGCCCACGCACTATTGTAAAATGAAGAACACTCCGTCCGTCCTTCCATTTCTTTGTCTGAATTCATGTTTCTCCTCGATGGTTTTCCCAATCAATCTGAAGTTGTACATGGGAATTGAGAATTGCCATAGGCAAAGACTGACGAAGACTTCTGTCTCATTTACCCACTGCTCATGCCCTTTTGGTATAAATTACTTCATTAATAACGATTTGCTTCTTCCTCTGCCTGTGGACTTAATGAGTGAAAACATGGACAGCAACACTCTGCCAATGAGACCCATACTGTGGTCGAAGGTGGGATTGCATCCTTACTGTCCACTGTTATGGGAGGCACTCTGCTCTGCGGGGCTGCACATCACTGAGCTGTACAACCCTACCATGACAAGACAAGAGGAGACAACATCTCTTTTTTGAGGGAGCAGAGAGCAGCCATGGTCACTACTGTCTTTTTTCATTCCGTTATCTCAAGATCACAAAATAATTATTTTGTTATTACTGATAATGGCTCATTTTCCTGTGACATTGGTATAAATTAAGTCCGATGAATGACAGAAATAGAGTGCTATTTTTTAAATTCTTTTACAGCGGTAAAAAAACCCATGACTCGATACGGTGCTGCAAGCGGCAATACTGTGCGTACAACAATCACGCCATTCAAACAGGATTGTTTTAAATGGGTACTGTAACATTACGTTGGACTCTTCTACAGCTCTGTCAATAGCAGGAACAGTTGCGCAAAGGTGCAACTGTTGTGGTGCATGTTCAATCTGAAAACAGTGTGCATAATTTTGCTACAGTGGGCAAATGTTTGCTCTAAATGCAAAATGGTCGCAGCAGTGGGTAAAGGAGACAAAGGGCTTCATCAGTCTCTACCTATGACAATTTTCAACGCCCATGTGCAATTTCAGATTGATTGGGTGACCCATGGAGAAGAAAAAAGCCTTCATGTAATAACATGCACATATCCCCAGGTATGGACTAGTGCCAAAATAATCAGAGCATGAAAGGTAAAACTGCGTCCTTAGGTTACCATATGACAGGTTCCTGAAAACTGTTTCAATTAGAAGGATACAATTTTAAATGAATAATGGTGCAGTGTTCACTCCACATAAAACACACCTGGGCAACATCACTTCATCGCTTTCAGCAAACTTCACAAAGAAACAATGAGGGCAAAACAGCATCACTGATCTAACTGAATATTCTCTCACAGATCCAGCTCAACTGAAAATACAGAAACACTGAATCCATCAGCATGACAGCGAGAGGTTCATTAACAAACCTGTTTGTAATGCTACCAATGTTATCTGCACTTCACCTGTCTCTCCTCTACTCTGCTCCATGTGTGTTTATTAGAGTAATGAGTAAGTGAGCTCCGTGTGTAGCATGTGTGGCAGAGCGAATGAGGGCAACGGTGGCAGAAAAGTCACGGTGAATTTGAACCGAGCAGAGGTAAAGGTTAGCGGTACATTGTCAATTAGGCAGTAAATGCACAGCATACAGTGCTATACAGTAGGTTCCAGTGTGTCAGTCAAATGCTGCAGCTTCTCAAGGCCAGGTCCCACTGAAAGTGTTTGGTGGAAAAACATTTACACAGAGAGAATTTCCTGTGAAGTTGGGAAAAACCCTAAAAAGCCCACAGTGTTAACCAGCAGCGAGGCTGAAGTCACATCCATAATGGATTCCCTGCTGCCGTTCTGAAACACATTTAGATCAAAAGTTCCAATAAATTTTTCAAGACTTTCTTCAAGGTGCATGTAGGAGGACAGCAAAGTGAAATTACCGTAAAATCTGGTGTATAAGACACACTTTTTATGATACTTTATTCTTATTTTTGTTATATATGAACGTAGAACAAAAAAGAATAGACACAGGTATAGTACACAATGCATGCAGATATACTTTGAGATACAGAAACAGTATTTGTTTGTGGCAATCTCATTTTTTCCAGTATTCATCTCCTTTCTCCTTCTGAAGCATAAAAGATTCACTTTTAATATCTTATTCTTTTGTCTAACAAGTGGGGTGCATCATACCAGCACAGCCAATATACCACAATAAAATGCAGAGAGGTATTTTATTGTTCTATGCTAATTTACTTAAAAGATGGTGCTATGATAGAACTAAAGCTTTATCACAGACATGTGCTGTCATGCTGGTGCATTTGCCTACATCACAGTCACAAATATTAAGGTTACCGTAAGCTGAGCGTTACTACCATACGGGTAGCTAGCAGGATTGCAAACTCGTTGGCATGACGATGACAACAGATGGTACTAGAGAGGGCTACGCAGCAGCGCAGAAACTGTATGTTGTAGACTTGGCCAAACGCAATGGAAAATCATTTGAATCGACTTGGAGTTGGTAAAAGATGGAGAAAATGTTTTTCTAAATTTTTGAAGTAAGAGAAGCAATGTATTTTTCAAACGCTGCACCTTACCAAGTTGGAAAACCAAGACAGTATAATTTGTGTGCGTTTCGAATGTGTTCAAATGATAATAAATTGAAATAGTATTAAAATATCTTATATATGTGTTTTCAATAATAAATAGCTACTGAAAACATTTTTTCCCTTTGGGAGAAAAACAGACTGAGTCTTATATACTGGTGCAAATTATATTCCCAATTCTAGGGTAGTTGTTGTGCTTTAGGCCTTTGCCAGGATTCTTCCTATCATTGCTTTTCCAGTAGTGTGATGTGCAATGGAAGCGAATATGTATAAGCAGATGTGTCACATCCTCACTGGCACATCTGGCTGTGTTGAAAAGAAAATGTCTACCATTCATCAAATTCAAGCCTTTCTCATTTAGGTTAACATCAGGGGTAATGATTTGCTGTCATTCTATCCTCACTTCCCATTGATGTTTAATTTTTCAAATCTCCATCCACTGCATAAATGACACTGCATAACAATTATGCCAAATATTAAGTAACTGAATGTTATATTCATTACAATTGTTAATCACTAATGAAGTCTTATATATATTAAATCATTGTTTTCAGTGACCTAACCATCAAAATGTTCTTATGCCAGTCTGTCTCACCATGTTTCTCTTTGCACTTGTCCTCCTTCTCTCCATCTCCTGCTTTTTTCTTTTTTAGAGCCCCCCGCCCCCACCTTCCCTCTGTCTCTTTCTCATGCACACAGTCAATGCACTGGGACAGGAGAGGAGATGTGTGGCTGCAGAGAGCCACAGAGAGTTTGTCTCGCCCAGAGCAAAGCTCCAAAACAGCACAGGATTTAGGTCATCCAGCTAGCAGGATGGAGGGATGATAGGATACAAATGAAAGAGAGAGACAGAAATATGAGGAGGTGAGAGATGACAGAGACGAGAGAATGTAGAGGAATAGGGGATGATGAAGGGAAAAATACAAGGGAGTAGCAAAAGTCGTGCCTATCCAGCACAGGGGGAGAGAAAGAGAGAAACGAGGATGAAGGACAGAAAGAGCAGCAGCCTGAGAGACTGTGATGCTTGTCCGTTTTAAGCCCACAAAAACAATGCTACCAGAATGTGCTGGTTAATATTCTTAGTGTCTGATTGTAGGGATATGTTTTGCTCAAACTGGGAATTTCTCTTCAGTTCTGGCGTACCCATGTTTCTAACTCTACATAAATACTTCAAGCTTTGGCTGCTGCTTAACTTTCACACTTTACCACAGCTTTAACACAAATACTGCCAACTGGGCCATATAATGAATGAGTCAAAAGAATTATGAATGATGCTTCACAATTACATATTTCCCATTTGTGCAAGTCCATAAGAAAATAATAATAAAGATGACCAAAGCAGTGTGAGCTAGATTATTAAAAAGCAATAAAATGTTTTAAAAAATGGCAGATTAGATATGATTAATCAAAACATGTCGTCGCTTCCACTTTCAGAAAATGGTTTTCATTGTTGACTAACCAGGCATTGGTGACTGTTTTGTCTTAATTATGTGGAAATGCAATGGCTTTTTTCCTCTAATTTACTGACCTTACCCATCTGGATGTTATATACACTTAATTTAACGTGAATTTACATAGTGCAGGTAAAAAACCTCACATAGACTAATTATGAATGAATTTAATGATGTACAGAGACTCTGTGTGTGTGTGTGTGTGTGTGTGTGCTCTTTGTCCCACTGTTTTTTCAGTGTGTCTTAGACTAATCCAATCTTGCAAGAAGACTCAGCAGTGACAGGAAATGGGAGAGGCATTTTCCTAATATAAAAAGGTAATGAACTATAGTAAGGGTATTTTCTTATGTCTTTTACGACTAATCATTAGATTTTTAAAACCATCATTACCTTTTTAAAACTCTGTCCTTTTTTCAGATGCATATGATCAGGTAGATTTTTGAAAAAGTTTAATCACAGGCTCTCAAAAGTGCACTTAAAAATTTATTTATTTTTTTAACTCTGTATTATATTTTTACCGCGTGCCTTGCCTTTACTGCATTTAGTTTTTCAGGTCTTTAGCGCAAAGACAACCCTGTCTAAATAGTGACAGAGGGAGAGAGATCTCCTTTCTCTCGTTCAGTCAACCATGAGGTCAGACAATAACCAAGCCCCTCATTCCCACCCTCACTTTTATCTCACCCTTCTCTTCACATTAGTGCTGCGCTAAAAGACTGCATGCAGTGAGAGTGTGCGTGCATGTAGGTGTTGCACGGGCACCCTCGTATGTGTGTGAGTCTATGAGAGAAGGGAGCTCATGCACTGTTTCGCAAGCCAGCGGATTTTGTGTGTGTGTATGTGCACACACGCACTTTTGTGTACACAACCGGCAAACCAGCGTTTCAGATGCATGCTCAGAAAAAATAGGAGAGTTTACAACATGTGTTCGTTGACCACATGTGCCTAGATGCACCTGTCCACACTGTTTACAGAGCTTACACTTGACATGAATTTCTTGCACATATTGTCATCACAACACACAGCTTACTCACAGGAAAATGAAATTTGATTCACTTTATTCAGAAAGTATTGTTTAATGTATGTTTTTAGTTTGCGTAATGCATATGTTTGTGTTTGTTTGTGTGCGTTACTGCAAGTGGTGAATGAACTGCTTACCAGTCCTGAAGCAAAGAACACAGTCAGCAGAGCCAGACACGCTCCCATCACTATGAGCAGCAGAAACACAATCAGAGGATGCTGCTGGCTCATACAATAGTAGGACTCATACAGCCAATCTGGGGACCTGTTCCTTTTCTCCTGACCTCCTCCTCCTCCTTTATCTCCTTCACCGGACTCCCCTGCCCGGTCCAGGAGATAGGGCTTCCTTCTTATTGCCTCTTGCCACATGGATCTTGAAGCTGAGAAGGAGGAAGAGGAGGGAGAGAAACTAGCGGAGGGAAAGGAGGCGGTCACTGTTGAGGTATTTGTAGTTTCCACCACAGATGAGGAGCAGTTGCTCTTTTCTGCTCTCCTGCTGTTGTTGTTCCTGTTGGAGACCCTGGTGTGAGAGCTCCTGATCTCCAGCGTATCCTCCGGTCCCTCCACCACCTCCTCTCTGAAGTCCTTTAGGCGGAGACAACTGAAAGCTGAGGCTGAGTCTGAGTCAGAGGCAGCGTGTGCTGGCCGGAGGGGTGGCAAGAACGCACCAAGAGTAGAGCGCAGCATCCTCCTCTTTTTCCTCTTGCCAACATGTTGAAGCGGGAAGTGAAGGGGAGCGCTGAGACTGTGAGCTCTTTAGAGTGAGAGAGGAAAAGTGGGAGGGAAGTGAAGGGAAAGGGGAGGGAGAAAGGGCTAAGGGGGAGGGGAGGAAGAAATAGAAGGTGCAGCAGCAGGGAGAAGTCAGCGAGTAAGAGGAGAAATTACTATTTTCACATTTAAGCACTTTATGGTATTAATGCAATATATGAATTTTACCACAGAAACTGAGAAACGTGTGTTTTTTTTTAAAGACCTAAAGCATTTTAGCTCAGTCCCAGAAAAGAAGTGAAATAATCCACTCCATCACACCTTTTTTTTTTTAGTCATCTACTTCCTCTTCTTCTGCTCTCTCTCCACACTGTCAGACAGCAATTTGCCAAAACGCTAGATTTGTTGAAACAGTTCTCACCGGTGGAAGGTGAACTGATGACAGAAGCATGAAAAACAAATGAAAAGAAATTGCTTACCAGCAATGGTCAGCCAAAAAAAAAAAAAGAAAAAAAAAAAGGGATAGTTAAATTTTCTCATAAAAAATACATCATATAAAAAGTACATCATATGCCTGAGTTCAAAAATGCACGACGACGATCTTGTGCCGAAAAAGTCAATTTAGTTCAATTCAAAACAATCTGATGCCATTTTTGCTGGCTCTACTGTGTGTCTTTAACTGAGAGAGCAGAGCAAAATGTTACGGAAGTAAAGTACACGCAAAGACGTACACGCACAGACAAGCACAGACAGGGACTTTCCAAAATATGATCAAAGTGGTGCTGGCCCCAATACTGCTTTAATAAAGATGAACGAATGATGACCGTCAGATATCTCTACTCCCCTCACTGCATGGACACCATTTAACTGCTGAGTTTAAATTATCAAACCAATACTGCAGAAAGCCATGAATCACAATTATACACACTGATATTCTTAAAAATATTTAAAGGCTTAATAAGGTTGTCATTTGTGTGTCTTAGTTCAAGCTGGGCCAGTACGTTCATGTTTAGGTGGGAGGACAGTTAGTAGCAAACTGCCAATCACAGATCCAGTGTTGTGCACGTTTGTACTGTTTTCTATTGCAACATATGTTAATCCGCTTGGGAGTGCCTTCCTATTGAACACTGACAAAACTTCTCAAATAACAGATTACATTTTCAAAAACATATATTCATAAGATTTTTTTTAAACGTCCTAAATTCATAAATGCAAATTCAAGCAATTTTCTTTTTTAAGTCAAATTATTTGGCACCTGTGAGTGACTACTTACAGAAAAAATATTTTTACACAATATTTATTAACCAAAACTTGGGGCACTGTCTTTAAATCAGTTTGGGTGAAAAGCATAAAAAACTTCAGGTTCTACAGTCGAAATCTCTACTGAAGGCAAGAGGGCGGAAAACATTTGATTCTAAGGAAGAGTTGTGTGACGTGTTGCCTTGCCTTTCAGGTTCTACAGTCCTAAAACTACTTGATGTCACTAGCAAACAATTACAAAATTAACTGGAAATAACTACTACTAACCACTACACAAGTAAACGGATCAATGCCTTTCTATGCAGACTATTTATTTGCCACATATCAAAGAGGTTTTTATCAGTTTTACCAACAAACAGGAGATTCAAGGTAGTTAATCCTTTATGAATCATTTACACTT
>JAPZDX010000024.1:21389938-21400250 GCA_029783625.1 Naso annulatus
TTTTAAATTATTTAAAAAATGTATTTGTTCTTTGGAAGGCATCTCACGACCCCCCTCTCTGTGTCTTGCAACCCCCCAGGGGGTCCCGACCCCCACTTTGAGAACCACTGGCATAAGAAAGTAGAGTACGCACAAACTTGATTGCACTCAGTGTTAACTCTGATGGCCAGAGGAGCTGCGCAAAGCAGAAAAATGGTAATTTCAGGGTGACTTTACAATGTGATTAATGTTGTTGGAAGAATGAGATCACAAGATCATGCAAATCCGTCTCGCCAGGGTCATAGCTATCCGTTTATGGCTGTTAGACCAGGTAACCAAACCAATAAGCGTCCTTTGAGGAAGTACTAGCATTAACTAGCTGCATGTGTGGTTTAAGTGTGTGATGCAGCAAGGAGCAATGGTTTGCTCAGAAAACGACAATGGTGGCTATGCTACAACCATGGGTAGCATAGATGCAGCTATAGCATCCTCTATCAGCGCTGAGGAGTATTTCTTCATGGAAAGAAAAGCAAAGAATGATACTGAAGACTTTTCTTGAAGGAAAAGATGTTTTCGCTTCTCTACCGACTGGTAGAGTTTGATTTACCAACTGGCTCAGCTGGTAGTGAAAAAGTTGTTTGCAATAGTCTGTGACAGACAAATGGTTGATCCATTCACCTGATAAATATTTTTTTCAAAGTGCCTGCCCTTTCCCAAACCGTTTCCAAGGGAGCCTCCTGAGATGGTTGTGTCTAACAAATCATCCAGCACAGTCAGGTTACAATGTGATAATATTGTTTTGTATATTAATATTTCCAAAAATGGGCACTCTTTGTGAGAAATCTTTGTACGTGGAGTGTACACAATTAACCGTGCATGGCTGGGATATTGTGTGGGCATCTGATCACAACCATTTTACAACTAATAAAGTGACTATACAATGTTTTTTCATTCACAAAGCAAAGACACATGCATTTGCTTCTTTCATAGCAATAATGTTTCCTGGTTTGTGGGAGAGGGTCTGACATGGCAGACCATTTTTAAAACGAGACAACACCATCATCTGGCCATCCACCTCACAATTACTGGTGTGTGATGCGGACCAATTTTGCCCAAGGACACGACATCACCTTTGACCAATGTACACTGAGAGGTACATGATAAAACACATATTTGGATTTAGGACTACAACACAGCATCAACAATGTATATACTGTAATTCCATCCACGCTTGAGCTTGTCACTGAGTGTTATGGGGGCTGAAGCCAGTGGCAGCACTGGACAATGTGAGCAGATGCCCAGTTCCTTATTTACTGGGCAGCAATTAAATATTAATTTGAGAATCAGTATCTTGCTTGAGGACATATAGACTAAATATTAAACTAAATAGACATATAAACTGAAGCAGGGGATTGAACCACTGACTCTCCAACAAGTAGACAACTGTATGGTCATTTACATTTATCTTGGCTGTGTGAATTTCTTACCCTAACTTTAGTAATTTTAACATTCTTTTGAACATATAAAAGGTCTTTGCTGTCAAAGGAACTAAATGACTTAAGTCTTATATTGACCACTGCATCATCACCTGAAGTTGAGGTGCTGTACCATATTTGAACCAATAAAGATCTCTAATTCAGACAAATATACTGTGTCCACTGAAGTAATTCAAAATCTATTTGGACTCCAGCAGTGCATCTCAAACTGTAACATCAGCAGTAATAAGACAATGGGAGAGCAACAGGAAAAGATTCCCATTGGCAACACTCCAATGTATATTTAGTCATCCATCCCTGTGAGTATTCTGCGGGCAGCATTTAACTTTCCTTGTTTACTTTGTGTGTGTATGAGAAAGAAAGAAAGCACTCAGTATGCATGCATACATGTGTGTGGGCACATAGGGGCATGTGACCCAAATCAGCTTCTCTCTTCCTTCCTTTTTCCATTATTACTTTACCTCATTCCCCACATCCCACTCTGGGTTTTTCCTCAGTATCTCCTCAGTTTTTCTTTTTCAAAGACACATTTTCCCCCAGATTAATTAAATGCTCAAGGTTGATTGGGTGTGCTAAAAAAAACCCATAGAGATTTTTTGCACGGCATAGGATTTTTAAAACTCCTCTAAACAAGTGACTCAAAAGTGAGTCAAAATTAATTTTACCTTCTTAAAGTCGAGGGTGCAGAGTTTGGCTTTCTCCCCAAATTGCCATTTACACTGTGTGTCTGCATCGTACAGCTCGCCCGGCAGCTTCTCAGGGTACTGATACTCCTTAACTGCTCTGGGTTCATCTGATAAGCACAGAGCTTGGGCAGAACTGGAGGAGAGAAGAGAAGAATAAAAGAGAAAGACATGGAAAAGTAGGTAAAGTGGAGGCAGAGGTGCCGAGCAGCAAGAGGAGGGAAATGGAGGTGAATAGATCATTAGAGGACAAGAGAGGAAAGGAATAAGAGAGTGAAATTAATTATTTGTCTTCTAAGCATTTTGGTGATACACAACATACATGCAGGCATAAACAGTTTATTAGACATGTGATTTCTGTGCCATGCTTTCTAAATATAAGGTAGCTGGTATAAAGGCTCCATGCTGTGCACACACAGAGCATCAGTCCTCAATGTTCCATTGTTTCTCACTTTGGACAGAACGGTAAAGTGTTGCCATGGAGACATAACAAGTTGCCAAACTCAAACCCTAGAGTAATGGTTTTAATGCATCAGACACTCAATTACGGTAGACATAAAAAATCCTTACCCATATCGCTCATATACTAACACCAGCGGGGGGTTTCCAATGTTAACTGATACCATTGGTTACTATACAGAGGTGTTTTACAGTCAGGGGAATATAATACAAAAGTATGGTGGAAAGAGCATGAAAAGGCAAAATATGTTGGAAGGGTTCATCGTGCTGGTGAGTGGTCCTGATTGCTTTAGCAGAGTATATGTGTGTATGGGTGTGTGAGCGTATGAGTGTGTGAGATCTTCTATTGCTTTATGTGTCTACAGAGAACAATGGCTGTTCTGCAAGTGCAATATTCTGATATTCAACATTATTCACATTATAAGGTTCTGAAAAATACATTACATTTACCGCAGACGCACAAGTAAGGTCTGTGGTCAGGCACGCACACATGTAGGCAGTCGTTCAAACATAAAATTATAAGTCCTGTGTTGTAATTTTGCAGGATTCCTTAACAGATTCCTCTTAAATATCCACTGATGCCATGTTGAGAGGCTTAAGACAAATGTTTTTCTCAAAATTTAAGCTGCAAGCACTGCAAGTCATAAGATTTTTATCAGCAGGGGAAACAAAAATAAAAATAAATAAATGAGAAAAGCATCCAGTCTTTTATAGGAAACCCTGCTGACTCATTTCTTCCTAACAAAAAACTGTTTGAGGTTTTATATTTTCCATGGTTTGTTGTGGCATCAAACACAAGGACAACTAATTTTATTGGGTGGCGCAAAAAAAATAAAATAAAATAATAAAAAAAAAAAATCTTGATGACATAAGCCAATTACAAAACTGGAAAAAAGGATCAGCAGATACAGGGGAACTCTCACCTGAAAGACCTCAAATGCACCGGAAAATCTGCTTAGCATCACAAAAACAAGGCTACAGCTTGAAAATTATTTGATTTGAGTCAACGCCTCTTCACCAAAATGGTAGTTTGACATCTTGAATTTATTATCATTCACTTTTTTGTTGTTGTTGTTGTTGTTGTTGTTATTGTTGTTGTTGCTGAGAGTAATACAAGAAGACTGACACCACTCCCAAATCTAGAGTGAATACTAGCTGGAGCATGCAGCTGGTTTATGTAGCCTAGCATAAATACAGGGAGAACCAACTAGTCTGGTGCAGTCCAAAGGTAACAAAATCTGCCCATCAGCATCTCCAAAGCTCACTAATGAACACATTATGTTTTATCTTCCTTCTGCACAAATCCATACAAAATCTTGGCCATAACCAATAACTTCCTGGCAACTAGCTGGGCACAGGCTAGCTGTTTCCCCTGTTTTTCTGTCTTTATGCTAACGTAAGCTAAACTGCTACTGGCTCTAGGCTCTAGCTCAGCATGATATTGTACTGAGTAGGAAGTCGTATTAATCTTCTTGTCTGATTCTTGGCCATAGAGATAAGATATATAAAGATAAATCTACAAGGATCACACAGCTCTCCTAAGGTATTCGAAATCCTGTGAGCATTAGAATAGCCCACAGTATGTCCTTAGTGGCAAGTCTGCCTTTGGGAAAAGAAATCGTACCTTAAAGGAATCTTGTAACTTTCACGAATCACTGACTTTTTGATGTGTTTCACCAGTGCTCACACAAACAAAGACAACCTCAAGTGGCTTTTAAGGGTATTTTGCCTCTCCTGACATGAAAGTTGTCCATCCACTTGAGGCATGACAAAGAGCTCAGATAAAGCATCTGACTCTACATACATTGTTGGCACAGACCTCTCTGTCACAGCTGAATGACAAGAGGCAGATTTAGAGTGAGTGTGATGTAATCTCTGTCGGCTCACACAACCACCAGAGTAGTAGAGACATTTAAGAGTCTTGTTTAACTCACCGAGTCATGCTAAGCCAAAAACGAACATTCTGTTGATTGCAATTAGGACAAAGTACAGCAATTCATTTTTAAAAAAAAATTTATTCTTTAATTATACAGGAAGACAACTCCTGTTTCTTTTAGTGGTGCAGAGATCCCCTCCACGTGGCCCCAGGGGGTGATGGGAGTTTAATATAAGGCTGACAGGTCTAACAAGGGTGAGGTCACCCCAGCTCTAATAACTCAGCGAGGAAATACACTGTCTGTCTCCACCACTCTGAGAGGGGAGACCTGACAGTTCAGTTAACACGCTGGTAAATTTAGTGGAGGGTACTGGCTGTGGGTTATCTGGTTTCAAGCACACACACACACATGCACAGACACATAGAAACACAGCCAGACACATGGACGCTATGTCTGTGCTGCTTGTTTTCTTCGCTCGGATTAGCAGGCTGTATGCATGAAAATGCACTTATTGCACAAGAACATACACAACTTTCTCCCTCACACATACTCACTCACATGTACGTTGTCACATAATACATGCAGTATGCAGTCTGTAAAACAGCATTAACATCACATATCACCTAATTTAGTTGCCATGTCAGGCATATATTTCCGCCTCTAACACACACACGGAAGGCTTAGTTGTCCTTGCTTGTGCAAAATAAGACGAGCACGGGAAAAGTGAGAGACATAAGGGCAGTTATTCACTTGGCACTCTTTGGATAAGAGCAACTTTGTAACTGATATGTCTACTGCTGACATGTTTTTTTTTTACAACACATGTCCCTCTATCCGTAACACATGTTGACCAATGCAAACACACATGTTAAATTTGCCTTACTTTACTGATTCTGTTTTATAAACTGATACAGCACTTAATACTGTTGTTGCACGAGTACTTAACACAAGTTGACATTAGGATTTGCTCATTATTTAACAATGTGCCACATGGATGTGATGTAGCTCTAATGCATTTTAAGCAAGCAGTTCTAACAATAAATGTCATTATCATTGACAGTAAGTGCTCCTTAAACCAATTCTTTAAGCACTGTTCACCACAACAAAAGCATAGCAGTAACAGAACATATGGCAACTTACTTTAGGAAGCGGCTGAGGTACTGGCGGCTGCAGGCAGACCAAGAGAAGATACCATTGTGACCAGCTAATGTGGGAGACATGATGTTGCCCTCTGACTTCTTACAAACGTTCCCTTCACCATCATGGACCATTCCAAAACTGGGAAATCAACAAAAAGATGCTGTATAAGTGTGTTAGTAGCGATAGCGAGCAAGCAGAAACCACAACATTGGAATACGAAGAGGACCTTCAGGATTAAAATCTATTTATTACAATTTGCTAATGAAAAAAAAAATGCTTGAAAAAGTCTTGGGTAAATTATCCATGTCACATGTCAGATGTGCATGATGCAGAAGTAGTTAATCTACTGTATCATATATTAAGGCACCTATTAGGGAGTTTCACAGAATAGCTGACTAATCAGCTAAATGACACTGTGTATCACCAGGTTTATTAGTTAGCTGACAGGTACTGATATGACAGAAAATACGGGGGGAAATTGGGAAAGACATGCTGCGAGTCCAGCCTTAAGGCCCCTGGGGATGTTGTGTCATGGTTGCTGCCTTAACTCTGTCACCAAAAATTATGGTCATCTCATTCCTGGTCATCATGCCATTAAGAGAGGTCTGGAAACCCTTACTTGTGTCCAGATTCATGGGCGATGGTGAATGCAAGACCGAGGCCTGTGTCCTCATTTATGGTACAGCTCCGATACTTGCTGCACATCCCACTTATTGGTGCAAAACCTGCCAAACCAGTAACACAATTTTTATTTACACTTTCATCATATCGTTAGGTGTAATTGAGTTAGTTCAAAATAAACTGTATTTATTGCATTACAATAACCACTGTCACACTGTGTTCATAGTTTGTACATTTAACTTTGCAATGAATCATTGGTACAAAATCAAGAGGATTCTCTAAGCACGAAATATCCTAAAAAAAAAAAAAAAAAATCAAACACACCATAACTGGGTTAAATCCTCCATATGTTATAATATGGAGTTTTGTGGGAAAGCTTGTAGATCTCCCTGCTACCTTTAACTTCCTTTTAAAACATTCTTTCTCCTTCTTCACTTCTTTCTCATATCTCTCATTCTCTATTAAACTCCCTTTTACTATTCAACTCCCTTTATGCCTCTCTCCTCCTCCTCACACACACACACATCACACAGACGCGCACAAGACCTCTGGCTCTGAATCAAAAAGGATAATACCCGCAGGGGCCTCCCGAAATGTTTTTGTCTCAGTGTCTAAGGGAGAGTTTAGCCTTGTGTTTTGTTATTATACAGCTCTAAGTCATTTGCCATAAAGTGCAAACCCCCTAAAGTAATGTTCTCATGTACATAACTAATGTGAATAATGAAATTAAACAAAAGCAGGCAGATTGACTGTGAGAACCGCCTTTTGGTTCCTTCTTTGTGTCAGCAAAGAGGTAGATCATTGATTTTATACACTGGTTTTGAAATATGGAGGTAAACATTGAGAGATATGGCTGTAACAGTAAAGCAAATAAACTGTG
Source organism: Naso annulatus (assembly GCA_029783625.1). Lineage (NCBI taxonomy): Eukaryota > Metazoa > Chordata > Actinopteri > Acanthuriformes > Acanthuridae > Naso > Naso annulatus. The sequence goes on from JAPZDX010000024.1 coordinate 21,397,074, forward strand.
GTATATACTGACTGGTAGCAGGAATGGTCATTTGCCTTGCACCTTTGGGGATTAGTGAGAAGTAACTCTTTTTTGACACACACACACACACACACACACAGACCTTTGAACTGGGCTTTCATAGCAACGATTAGAGCTAATGCTAGCCTCAACACTTTGAAGTCAAAACTTAAGTCTGGGGTTTGAAGATAGTGTGTGTTTGTTCGTGCATGTGTGTGTTGTGTGTCACTCTGTGTTTTTCTGGGTCACACAAACGAAGTTTTTTCTCACAGTGCGGAAGAGGACAATGTGTATGCATGGTAATTACCACAAACAAGCTGTTGTTAGTTTGTTAGATGGTGTGTGTGTGTGTGTTTAACGAAGCAGAGGTTGGTCTGTACTCTGAATGTTCTGTGATTTGAGTGAAAACTAAATTAACATGTTTCATTTTCCGAACCGGGCTGAAATTCATGTCATGTCTGTGTTCTTTTTTACAGATTTATATTTTATGCACAACTGTTAATGTGTTTCAGATAAGACCTTTTGATAATGCTTTTTTTAATGCTCATACAGTCATGATGGTTCCTTTAAATCCTTATATTTTTCTATTTTTCTATATCATGATATACAGTGCATGATACTATGGAGCAGAAAGATCTAAAGGCTGCACATTTTTTTTTAACATCTGGTTTGGCTGATTTGACCCTCGCTCACACTGTGTGACAGAGAAGAGGGTCATCTTCCCAGAAAATGACAGACAGCAAGAGAGAATCAAATATTTCTACCAAGAGCAAGAAACAAACAGAGCAGGAACACATGGCATTTATGGGACTTTGTCAAACTGATTTAGTGTCATGACAGTTAATGTTAGAGATGTACCAAGAGTGTCACAGGGTTCATTCTTCCAAGAGCAGATGTCGAGGCCTGTGAGGAGGATGGCGTGGTCGTGGTGTCGGCCCTCTCTGCCTCCGAGGGTAGACTGCCAGTGGCAGAAGCTGTTCAGTGTGTGGTCTGCATGGTGGTTGATAGCCAAACCATCCTGTGAGATAAAGCAGATAAAAAGAGAATATTATCTTTAAGGAAGGGAGCTGTAAGCACAAAGTGTTGTGAACTGAAATGAGGAAAATGGCAGTCAAATTAAATGACATTACCTGCCTCAGAAACTTCATAAAAAGAGAAAAGGCAATTCTAATACATTTCTTCACAATCGACTACCAGGATCTTTAAACACATGTATGTTGAAGGCAGCGTGACGATGTGAGAGGGGCCATTGATAAAATAACTGTGGCTGCAAGAAAGCCCAACATCTGGGCCATTTTTGCCATTTTTGGCATTCTTCCTATATAATTACCACTTAAGGCAGATTGAAATCTATTGACATCACGGCTGAATGGAGACAAGAATCCCTTCTCCTCGGCCTGTTTGACTCTTTTCTGTGACAGTATCCCACCTGTTTCTCTCTGCTTCTTCCTCTCTCTCTTTCTCTTGAACTCAAGCTGTCCTTCCATCTCCTGCACTCTGCAAGAAAATTCCCTCCCAGATCTGGCGAAGATCCAAGGAAATGTACACCCTATAATTAACCACTGTAAAAGTCCTTAGTAGTTATGACCAACCCAGGAAAATCTCTCTGAGACCTTAGAGATGTGGACCTTCAGGCATAAATACAACTAAACAAACAAATGTTCCGCGTTTTGCACTTTTTATGTGCTTTGCATTCTTTTCTCTTCTCACTTAAATCCCATAAAAACCCATTTTAAAATGCAGCCAGTAACTTCAGTCATTGCTGTTTGAGACGACAGATTTTTGGACATATTAGTGTTTTGACCTGACAACATTTACAGTGTTTGAGATGCTCACCTGCTCTTCATCCAGAAGCACGAGGCCGACTATCACTATGTTGATGTTCCCTCCTATTGTGCCATCTTTAAAGAGACTGGAGACCTAATAGGTACACAAAGAAATGTAATTACATATCAGTCCCTCTAATGCTTACAAATTAAAATGCCTTATTGAAGTACTGTCACAATGATAGTGTTCTCAGCTAGTTATCACTGAAATTTTCTCTGCTAACAATGGAGTTGAAGACTCATTGGTCACGGTAATTGTCCTCCCTGGCCATGCTGGCTATGAGAAATTATGTTGCTGAACTTAAGCTGAAGCTTAAGCAGTTTGACTTAGTGGGTATCTAGCAAGGTTACAGTCTTTGTATTATTTGGGATAGCTTGATTGGGTCAATAAAGTGACATATTAAGTGTTTCTCTGCCTTTAGATGTACATAATTAGTCATTAAAAGATGCAAATTCAGAATGAAGTTTTTTTATCTAAAATCTTCACTACACTTTACAGTCTTTATATTACTGTTACACTTTCAATCTATAAATTCATACAGCATGTAGAAACACAAAATAGAGAGGTCTGGGCCAAGTGTATGAAAAAAACACACCTTGGCATTTCTGTTGTATCAACACAGAAACCTCTTCAAGCCTCTTCTGATGGTATCTGTAAGTTGTGACAGCCACAACAGCTATTTCCAGTTCAGCATCTTGAACTCACATTGATATGTGATTAGGAGTTTTAAAGGACTAATTCGACTTTTAATTTGTGATGCACTACACATTTCTGTTTGTATTGCGTCATTTTGTCTCCAATTTATTTATTTCTGTTATTTTTAAGCTGCTAAGTAGTGGAAGATAGTAGTACGCACATTGACAGTTTGTGCTGGGTCGACAGTAAAGTATCATCAATGTAGAGATAGGACCCACACACCGAGGTACAAATTATAGACTCCTTTATTTGGTACAGACAACGTTTCGATCCATGGAAGAAAAGAGTCTATAATTTGTACCTCGGTGTGCGGGTCCTATCTCTACATTTTTAAGATGCTAAGCCATTGGTTTGCTTATCTGTCTGTCTGTCATTTTAGTTTCTCTACACTGACTCATAAGATGACACTAGCGTGATATGTTACCTAGAGCTGCAACGATTAATCAAATAGTCTATTGATCGATTGATAGAAACTTAATCGCCAACTATTTTGATAATCAATTAATTGTTAAGTCATTTTTCCAGACAAAGTAAAAAGAATTGCTGGTTTACCCTCTTAAATGTGAGGATTTGCTGCTTTTCTGTGTCATTTATGAAAATAAATGATGAGTTATTTTGTTTTGAGCTGTTGTTTGGATAAAAGAAGCAATATGA
>JAPZDX010000024.1:21455485-21466586 GCA_029783625.1 Naso annulatus
CTGTGCACCACTGTTGACAAGCATGATCGATCTGTTGTTCTATCTTTTTTACTTTGCTATTTATGTTTTAAAGCAGGGGGATTTTTTTTTGTTCATGGCTGAAGTGGTTTTGTGCAAATAAGTGGCATGTTTCTTTCACTCGCTTCCAAAACAAACCCTCACGCTACACAAGATCTTTAGAACAGTAACGCCCAGTTCAGGCTGCAGGATTTTAGCCCTGATCTTTATGTCTGCGACAGTTTTTGGAGATCGCAGGCAAATCAGAGCATGCTCTTGAAGACAACGCTCTATATATGTAAACTGTTCAAGGACTCAATCATGAGCTTGCCTGTCGCAGGATATCTAGCATGCCAAATATCTGGCCCAGACAGTCGCAGGTGTGCAGGTACCATGGCAAGGCCGGACTGGCCATCAGGAGCACCGAGAATTTTCCTGGTGGCCTTACCTGCTCAACGGTCCACAGACGGGAGCTTAGAAAAAGCCCAGTGTTCTCCGAACAGGTGCAGTAAGCGTCAAAATTCACACACCAGCACATACAGTATCAGCATCAGCTCATGTGCCACACATAGCATATAAAAAAAAAAACATCAGTGCAGGATTCTAGTGGTGTATTTGTAGGCTACTAAACCACGGTGAAATTATCCGAAAGAAACGCATCATTTCTCTGATTCAGTGACTTTCTCGTTACCACCACTCCCTCTCTTTTCATTGTTGTTTGACCAGTGCTGTTCTCTCTCTCTATCTCTCTCTCTCTCTCTCTCTCTCTCTCAGAGTAGCACAGAGCAGAGCGCACACTGAACCGCGTAAAACATATTTTAGGAAATATTTTACGAAGACAACAATGCTAACTAGTGGTTTTTTTTAGGTGGTATGCTACAACATTAACGTTGTACTGGAGTTGTACCGTGAAAAAAAAAAAAAAGCATGAAAAATGTGTCTCAAACACCAGATTTTACAACGGTTGTCTTTTTCAAATAAATAATTGTAGCATATTTAAAACTGTCCACTATGCAAAGAATAGAACCGTCATAATCCATTTACCAGAGATGCAGGGCCAAGAGAGAGATAACAGTTCAGTAAAAACAAACATACTTCAACTGTCATTAGCTCTTATTCTAGAACCAAAGGCTTGTGTGTTTAATGGAGTCATAGCAAACAGTCCTGTAATCCCTATAAGATCTAAGTAAACAAATGTAGGTCTTCTAAGTCTGCATAATGGAGCAATGCCTTTACATTCACCCTTGGTCTAAGTCCACTCTTATCTGTTAGGGCCATGTAAAAGACACACACAAGTACAGGAGCACTGTGAATTTCTTTTTTTTTTTTTTTTTTCCTCCTCCCAGAACTAACATCCAAACTGGGCTCTATAATCCTCTGCCATTCTTTTAATCATCTGACACCCAGAGAGGGCAATATCTATTTTCATCTGGTCCTGATAGGATCTCTTTAGGATTTAAAGAGGGGCCTCAGCATGCTGCGCCCAGCAGCTCAGCTGTGATCTGGGGCTTTGGGGAGTTCTCATTAGGCGTTAGCGGCCCCCAGATCGAAGAAACCCAGTTCTGGCTAGTGGATTTTTAATCCTCCTACGGCCTGTGTTGGGAGATGGAGTTATTTAGGGGCCCTTTGATTAGCCTCACAGCTGCACTTTGATTAAGAGAACTTCTAAAGATCGAGCTGCTGGGCTGCAATTTGAAGGTGGTGGAGGACGTGTGTGGAGGTGGTGGTGTGTTTATTAATGGTGTGTGTGTGTGTGTGTGTGTGTGTATGTGTATGTACTTAAGTGTGTGTGAAAATGGCTGAGTGTGAGCTTTTTTGTAAAGGTGCATACAGTATCACATGTATATGTATGTATGATATAGGAATAAATAAGCGCTTAGGTGTGTAAATAAGTGTTTTTCTGAGATTGTTCTGTAAATACATGTCATTTATGTCTGTATCCAAGTGATGTACAGGTTAAATTGTAATTGAATATGTTTAAGGTTAAGAGTAAGTTGGAGTATATTAGCAAATTAAAGAAAAACTGTCTACTTTTGTGTGTCTGCAATGACCTTCCTGAAGCTGAGAGCCATGACACACCTCGACAGAAAGACAGAATGACAAAGAGAAAGAGACAGAGGATGAGACAGTTATGAGGTATGGACAAGGCCAAAAAGTTTACTGCCCAAGGCAATTTGATATTTTGTGTCTCCTCTGTGCTGCTCAGGTTCAAACCACCAGGTAATAAAACCAGGCCGGCCTGTCAGCGTTGAGAGAGGTACCATCCAGGGCCAAGGCTGTCCTTCAGATGTAAAGGAGAGACTGAGCCCTGCTTTGTACATCTATGGCTCTCTGAGCCTTTTAAAGTGACTGTACTAAGATCAATGAAACAATGGAAAGCTGGATAAAAGAAAACTCATGTTTGATATACTGACACATCTTTGTCTGAAGCTTTGTGTGAAAAAAAGACAGAAATATACATGTGCACACAGGTATCCACACCCACTTGTGCCCGCGCACTGACACACACAGACACACGAATCTAAATAGGCAGACAGTCGCATAGCGGTAAGTTAAAAGATGGGTGTACTCTTGCGCTGGTATTTCTTCTTAAAATGAAGATAGCGCCTACTCTACTGCTTTGTGAACCAGAGAAAATATTGTGCTGCTGGGTAATAGGAGATCAAGTCATACAGACAGGGAGGCCACAGGGACCTCCAATAACCTGGAATGTCTGTTTTGTTATAGCGAGCAGAATTAAGCTGCTTGGGAAATGTGCATGGGTCTTTATACGAGAGAAAAACCTTCTGAAACTTAATAACTCATAATGAAGGCTCCGGCGGAGTTAAATGCCCTCAAAGCTCATGGGAGAGGAGCCACATTCTGTATAGTCTCTCTCTCTTTTTTTTTAACCAAATGAGTTTTTTGCATAGCGCAATAACATTAAACATTTGGACGAACTTAGAGGATGCAAAGGTGCAGACTGATTTGTTCTTTGAACAACTTATTTGTTCTTGGAAAAGCTGTCTACTAAAAAAATAATGAATGGATGGAAATGTCAAATGAAATAACCTAATTTTATAAGACTAATATGGTTAAATTTACCCTTCACTAACCCACCCCCTTTGTTAGTGGCTGCTTGGGGTCCAAGCACTTTTAAAGACAAGCATAATGTATGTATATCCAGGATGTCAAACTGACTCAGCAGCTAAAACAGGTTAAATCATAGACATGAGCTAAATATTACACATCTCAGTGAACCATCTCACTGCATTGGTTTATCAGAGCTCGACTGAAAAATCTTAATGACAGAAAATTGGCTAGATCTAAATAAACTAAGTTAACGTTAGTCTAACCTAACCAGCTGTTGACCCAGAGCTGTTATCTCGAGATCTCAGCCATTATTTTAGCTGATTAGGCTTGCAGGAACCATGGATAGCTGCTGGTAACTTCCCTTATAATGATTTAAATTGATTGAACTAGCTAGCAACAACATAACATATCCTCAATACTTAGTGTTAGCACATCGAATAACATATAACTTTTTATTACACTGATAGGCTGACACCTTTGTCAATGTCTGTGGGCCCATTGATGATGATATATAATTCTATACTGTTGTTTAGTCTTTACAAATAGTCTCTCTGAGCTGTTGGTTGGGTACTAGACACCATTTTTAGATAATGCCACCTAAGTAATCATGTACTGTACTGAGCAAAAGTGCAAAACTTACGTAATTTGGTTGCACACACCAGTTTAGTTTGGGAAATGGTTGGCAAAAAATATAAATAAAAAATAAACTGTAGAAAATGGGCACTTGCAAAGTTTGTTAAAGAGAGGGGTTCTCAGAAAAGCATTTTGGATTGTATTTTTCTTTGCAAGCCATCCTTTCTGTTTTTGTGATATGTTGCCTTTATTCTGTCAGTGGATATAAAGGTTAAGGCTTTTCCTGTTCTCTTACCGTGTGAGGCACTTCAGTAAGCAAACTATGCATAATTAGAAACTAATTATGCAAAGTGTTTGTGTTCCTTTCAAACTCTCTGTAAGTATAAAACATCCTGTTTTTCATGTCAGTAGATTTAAGCCACAACAAAAGTCAGAATAACAAGGTCACAGAGGAAGGAAAAGAGCATTAGGACAAAAGGCTAATGTCTGGCCACTGCATTTGATTATACATTTCAAAAAAGGCAACACAATGATGACAGTTTTTGGACAAACAAAACTCTTACCATTGTAGAAATTTTCAAATGAATATGAATAAATTGTGTATCAGAAACACGTCTCTTGTGTAGATGGTACTCACTGCCTTCCCAGGGTTGAAAGTCAAGAGACACTTTGGTTTGTAGCGCAGGGATGTCACTGTTGTGGAGATATGAGGCTAAGCAGTGAGCAGGCCCTGCCACCTCAGCTTTGATTCCTGGGCTAAGTATGTACAGATATCTAAGGTGTTGACACTTCGCCCTCTAAGCCCTATTTCTTTTCCCTGGGATCAGTGAGGCTCACTGATAGCAGATTATCTCTGCGGCATTTTGTGGCCCAGTTGGCAACATCATTTGTTATCAGCTCACAGATACACTGAGGTACAGTCTGTGTAGGTAGAGAGAAATGTCAGAATAAAACATCTTAGACATATTCACTTCTTCTCTTTGTTATTCAGTGTATTGTGTGGATGTCTGTGAAGTAATAAAGTCCAACAAAACCAGCATCTCTACCTCTGTAAAACCTGCACAGAAATACAAGTGATGTGTCAAAACTGGTTTGACTACTGTGACTACCATTTGACTACTATATGTTTTGATGAAACCAAGCAAGAAAATATGTGCAGAATAGTAAAGATGTGAATACAGTAAAATTTAAAAATAATAAAATCTTCTTTTTTTAAAGTGGCTTCATCAATATGATGTATTAACAGTAATGCATGATGTACATTTTGGCTTCTTTTGCTGTTTTGAAGATTTGTCAGAATTTGTGATGTCACTGAACATAATATTTTTTGTTCAGCTACTTTAACAAAATCCGTCTGCTGCTGGCAAGACCTTTTTTTTAAAATAATAGAGTTTGTGGCTCTAGATCCATAGAGTACTTTAATCTCAGTGAGAATAGGCAGTTGATGGATGTGTTTTTTCCGAAACCCTTAAAAAAATAGATAAAAGAAAGAAAGGAAAACCAGTTAAGCTAGCCAGCCATCGAATATTTATGCTAACATGCACCTATTTTGGCCGCTAACCCTTGCTTACTTTGAACTGTGTAATGAATAAGTGGTTGACCAACTGACTTGGAGTAACAAAATGTTGTGTTGTAAGGTAACTGGACTAAGAATCTTTAAGTGCTTTGAAAAAGCAATTTACAACAAGTTCAAACCTCTTCTGGTCTTGACTTCTGTTTAACACGAATAGTTCCTGCAAAAAAATTGAACCAATTTTCCCCCATCCATCGATCTATCAATCCATCCATCCAGCTAAGCCAGATCAGCGTCAGTGTCGTAACAAGTTAACCAGAAACAGCCCAAATGTCATTTTCCCCTGCCAACTTCCTCAGGTATTTTTGGGGATGTTAGAAGAGCTCACAGGCAACTTGGCTAACGTAATCTCTTCAGTGTGTCCTGAATCTGCCCTGTGGTCTCCTCTGAGTTGATTCTTTTGGGACACCTTTAAATGGAGGCAGAGAGGGGAGGGGGCATCTATACCAGGAGCACGGTTCACCTCACCTGCCCTCTTTGAATGTGAGGACACAGAGGGCTGATACTACCTTTGAACTCACTGTTTCGTCCCGTAGAGTAACACAAGCCGAGGTGAGTAGGTTGTGTGCTATTCTGCTGGCTTTTCCCCTTGTGATCATATGAAGGTTGCAGATTAGGACTGATCTGTAAATTTGGAGCTTTGTTTTGTATCTTGTAGCTCTCCATATACGTAAAAGAAACTACTTTGAAAAGCACATCATGTATCCAGAAATGCCTATACCGCCCCACATGGACAACTGCTCCCCTCTCACCTGTATTGCGCAAACAACAATGTCTTTAGCATCAGCATTAGAAGGCCTTTAAGTCCTTTGACCCATTACAGTGCAAAGCAGATGCTACAGTTCAGTGACAACATTTTTATGATTATGCTATTTATCAATTGTCTTATCAATTGGTTTTATATAATGTCAGAAAATTGTGAAAATGCTCATTGCACCTCTCCCTGCATCTTCGTCTTGTTTTGTCCAATCAACATTCCAAAGATATTCAGTTTAAAGTCACAGAGGACTAAGAAACTAAAAAATACTCACATATGAAATGCTTGAACCAGCTAATGTTGGCATTATTGTTTTACCATTACCTTAAAAGATCGAGCACTTATCAAAAGTGTCAATTCATTTCTGTCAGTTGACCAGGCAAGTAATTTAATAATTGTTGCAACTCTTCTTATATCACTAAATTAGACTCTCGTCTTGGTTTGATATTCTCTCAGACAGACAGGATAAAAAAAGCACACCCAATGTCTGCCTTTAATAGATTGTCTTAATGCCAATAATGTAAAGTGAAGTGAAAGTCTTACACCACAAATTATTTCAGCATCCTCAGCATATCGTGTTGGACTTGATCTTAGATCTCAGACACTGGTAGACTGATTCGGCATTCTTAGGTCCATTTATTTATCACTGAGAAGCTAAAAAAAGTAATCCAGAGTTCCTTGCACAAGACTGAATCGACGTTGTTGTATATTTCCAAATGATAGTCCTATATTGTTTCATGACTTTGCCAAATGCACCCGTGCTCTGGAGGTTGCTCACAGTACAACTACACTTCTTCAAGCTTACCCAAATGCACCGTACCCCTTCACTGTGTCTGAACATTTTGTAACCTTTGATTCAGTCACTCTCTGGAGTTTGTACTCTATATTTTTCACAACTTCCTCTGTGAAGGGTGAACAGCATGTTTGTACATTGGTAAAGTTAGTCTAAGATGAGAAACATGTCAGACCCAATTAAAAGGCAGCCCGGGTGTCGCCTGACACAAAGTGACAGAATTCAGATTCAGTAAACAAAAATAAGAGCATCCAAACACCCCAAAGTAGTTCATGCTAAATGTGTTATCTTTTTTTCCCCTCTCTCACACTGTGTTCAATGTGTCTTCCTGCTCCTGTGTTACTTTGATATATGTGGTTGACTCTCTGGAGTGTTGACGAGCCTTTGATACTAGAAGGGCACAAACTAATATCTTCCCTTTGAAAAACAATTTCAGGGAGAGGGGATCAGTATAAATAGGCCTTTTTATGTGCGCTAGGGGCCGATGTGAATCTGATGGGGAGCTTGTGATAGGCTTTTTTAAATGGCAATGCAAAATTGATGAGTGGAGGGGCCCGGGCTGTTGTCGTGTGGATGGAGATGTGACTGCATAAGGACATCAAGGCCTGACACACTCGCACACACACACGCACTCACACACACACACACACCCTGTGCAGATGCATGCAAATGTGAGCAGCAGACAAAAACACACATGTGCATGCACAAGTATGCAGCCACACACACATATGCACATGCACTAAGACAAACACACACTCTCTATTGGATTTGCGCTTACACTCCAGTCAGGGCTGAAGGCTTAATCGAGATATAGCGAGAGCGTTCTGGAGGAGAAGAGAAGATGGTCGCACCAGTCGTCTCCCATTCTCTCTCCACCTCATCCCTCCATCCGTGCTTCTACAAGAGCCCGCTATCCCTGCTATCTGTTATCTCCACACAGCTGCACCGCTCTCCACCTTGTCCCCTCCCCACCCATCACCACCACCACCACTCTTCCAATCTTGATGGGTATTGGGGAATGTAAGAGAAGAGTTTCCTGATAAAGCTGTCTAATGAACATACAGGAACTTTAGTAAGTTAAGCATCAAAACATCGAAGGCTGTTTGAACTTTGACTCCCCCTGCATTAGCGCAGAGTCCTTATCAGGCCTCTCGAGTGGAGAGATTAGCCACTTCCTAATGAAGTGGTGAAATCGTAAAGGTCTTACTCCAAGGCAGAGTGGATTGCTTCCAACATTTTTCACTCTGTTATCTCCCATACCCAGATTGCCATTGGAAGAAAAAAAGGTAAGGGTCCACTCTCCCTCCTCCCTCTCCTTGGATTTCAGGTCACACACACAAAAATATGACATCAGATCATGCACAAACCTGCAAAAGGAAACAACTCTATCAAAACATGGAAGCAGAGAAAACAACTTCTGTACTGTACTTTTTGGGATAGCATATCTGCTTCTTATTAGCTTCAGCTGTCAATGCATCTCTTCCTTTTTGACCCGAAGCAGCTGTTTGGAGCAGGGATGCATTATCTAAATGATCCCCTGTGTTTTAGTCAATCTGGGGGCTGCAGACGACTTATAAATCTTACATGCCTCCTCTTCCATACCCAGTGAGGTAAGACACACATTGCATATTCAAAACCTTCTTTAAGACACCCACCCTTTCCTCCCATTCCCTGTTTCTTTCACGGCTACAATCAAAACATACGCACTTTTCATCAACCATCAGATCATCATACAAATAGCTTACATTATGATATATGCAAATGAACAGAATTGGGGCGATAATGTGTCTGCATAATGAATGCAGCCTTTGTTTAATGGTCATCTGTACCATTGTTGATGGACATGAGGATATGATGATTATATTCTTGACTGACTTGCATGTCTTATTAATACTCTTCGGAGGCCACCCAGTTTTAACCCTAATCAGGGGATGTAGTTGTATACATTACATTTGAGTGCTGAGTTGATGTAATTGAAGAATTTAAAATATATAATGTGTGAATTAGTGAACCTTTAACCTTTAGCAGTTTGCTGTTTACTTTTTAGATGAATGTTTATGTTATTGTGCCGTTTAATCATCGTGACAGACAGAGAACTTTGAACTCTTATCGCTCAAAGAACAGAATAATTACTGTCCATATCTATCAAATCTAATTGCATTCCAGCAAATGATAGCAAAAAGCAAGCATGTAGAGTGAGAAACCTTTCTAATGTACCACCTCACTTACTCATACTTCTTAGTATAATGCATATTCCGGCCGATGCATTATTCACAAATTAAGAGCCCGAAACTTCAGGTTCCACCTTAAAATCGAGCTCTTCATTCAGACAGCGGAGCGAGAGAACAAGAAGTGTTGTCAGTTCTGGCCAGTGTACAACATGCATCTCAATCCCTGTAATAGCACTCCTTATTCTGACACATGTTAATAATTGATTGTTAAGTGATAAGCCTCGCTCAAGCATGAGAAATGGCCGGGGCCCAGAAATAAATATGAAAACCCATCATGGTATAATTCATAAGGTTGTGTTCGATCAGTGTAGTCGTCTCTCAAGGTCCTCCATTATTCATAATATAGCCTAATACGCTTCGTACTTCCTCTTTCTAACTTGAGTCATTAATGGTTTCCTCTCTTATGGTTGTGATTTGCCATATGATTTAAAAAATGTGAAGCTAAATGCCACATTGAGAGTTCAAGCCAAAATCTAAATGCATTCGTTTGCTTTACATGGTAAAAGAAGCCTAATTTATCATAGTGATGTAAATCTGCCCTATGCCCTCACTCTACTTATCTTTCCTATCATCATGTTATCTGTGTCTCTCTCTGTCTCACTTGTTGTGTTTTTTTTTTAATGTTTGTGGGGACTCATTGTCTTCCTGTCCTGTAAACATGACATGGACTAAACATCCTGCAAGCACACATCTCAAAATGACAAGGTTTTTCCTAAGACATGCTACTTATCGCTACTTATTGCATCAATCCTCAGGAGGGCCTCTAACTTTGATTTGCATCCAATATCAGGAGGTGAACTCCTAATGAGAATTTTATGGACTTTTCCGCCTAACTTCATTAGGTTTTTATGAATGAGGGATTTGTGGATGGGGCGGGGGGGCTCCTCATGAAATTCCCATATGCATCAAAGAGCAAAGGAAGAAGGGGTCGGGATGAAGATAGAGAGGGATGGATGGCGTAAGAGTGAAAACAGGAATTTTTCGTAGCAGGAGAGAAGCTCTCTCTAGAGACTCTCACAGATAGCCATGCGAGAGGCTCCCATCAGGCAGAAGTCGAGGAGCCTTAAGTGTTTTATACGAATTCAATACGGCGGTTAAAAATACCAGAGGGAATATCACATTCATATCTCTGTCGCTCGCCTCACTTAATACTGGGATGGTTGGCTGGGTGGATGGAAAAGAGGAGGAGAGAAAAAGGGAGGAAAGGGGTTTCATCTGGCCCTCTCTCAGCCTCTGGTCACGAGGTGACACTTAATTCTTGATGTAGCAGTCAGCAGCTGCTGGGTAACTGCTTTCTACGCCGGCTCTTCATATAATGAAAGCATGCCACCGGATGCAATTACATTAGAACCAGTTTAAGTCAGTAACTAAAACGATACGGCTATTTTTCACATAAGTTTGCTTACTTATCACATCCATCATCATTAACACAAGGGGGAAATTTAATTTTTTGTTACTTTGGTCCTGTTTTACTGTTCATCTGAGATTGCATGGTTATTAGGCCCTAAAGAAAATAATGTTAGAGGATGGCAACTGAAATAAAAAACAAAACAAAAACAAAAGTACTTTGTACTGAGTATTTTATTTCTGTTTTGCAATAGAGTCCAGCAAGGATTACAATGTTTGTGGGAGTTTGATAGGACTGTAGGTCAGCGACTGTGATTCAGCAATTATTTAATCTATAGCTGAGATTTATCTCTCATAATGCAGCTTTTTAAGTTGCGTTCTGTTCTGCCTTGTGCTCTGGAACTGATTAATTCTCCTCATCATCGACAGTACCTTAACTTTATAATGACTCAGTCGATCTATGAGTGCGTGACAAGCTTTTTCACCACATGGTGCTTACAAAGACACTGTCAAATGATTGTCAAAAGCTTGAATGATTATTAAATTGGATATGACATTAACATATTCTGCACTTGCAGCTAAATCTCTTTTCTTAGTGGCCTGGTTGTTTGTCTTTTCATTGAGCATGTTACACTTATTAGAAAAAACAAACAAATAACAACCTCCAATGTCTATTATATATATACATACAACTATTGTACTGTCAACCATTTTTTATTTATTTATCTTTTATTTAAACAGGAAGGTCCGATTGAGAC
>JAPZDX010000024.1:21491456-21501873 GCA_029783625.1 Naso annulatus
ACTACTTTTTATATCAGCTTTGCAGCTTATACAGTTTCTATTTTCCATTGTTTTACCCTAATCTATAACATTACATCTCTTTAAAAAAATAATTAGGTTTTGTATTATTTTTATAAATCTGGAAAATAACTAACATTATCAGATAAAATAAGTGCAGTAAAAAGTACAATATTTGCCTCTGAATTGTGATGTAAAAATAGAAATTAAAGAAAAAAAAAGAAAATAATCATGTATTGTAGTTAAATACCTCAAAATGGTATAGCAATGGTAAGTACAGTACTTAAACAATTGCACTTAGTTACTTTCCCCTACTTGTTGATGAAGAAGTACATTTAATTTTTAAGATCTGATTTGTTTATGAAAACTGTTTTAAACATTTTTTTTTACTTCAATTTTTGATTTTTTCTTTTTCTTTCTTTTCTATTTCTTCATTGAACTACGGGTTGTTTCATTTTGCCTCCTACATGTCTCACATGTTTAAAAAAAATATCCTATAAAACAAGGTGCTGAACGATAAACTGAAACTGAGCGATTTTTAAATCAAACATTGGTAAAATCCTCTGGACAAGACTGTGCTGTGATTGTCCTTACCCAAAATACCTGACAATGTTGTCACTTATTTCTCATAAATGCAAATGGCTTAAAATGTCTGAGCCCTGTTGCTGCATATATCAGCAATTCACCGGGGAATGTCCTGGGTGCCGTATTCTGTCAGGCCTTCTGAATAAATACAAGTCCAAATGTCTCAAGGCTGTACATTGTCATTCATATAGAAATAATGTGATTCCTTACTGGTGGTGACCCCACATCTGGCAGAACTGTTAACCTCTTGGTTTTGTGGCTTTGAGGTGAATGTAGCCCAGCCACCCCACCCCCCACCCCCACCCATGGATTTCACCTCTCTAGAGCTGAAGCAGTGTTACGAATGGTGCAGAGTGGGAGTCCTCATGCCTTGCAAAGTTGTGTGCGTGTGTGCACGTGTGTGTGTGTGTGTGTGTGTGTGTGTGTGTGTCAAGCAGGGGGTGCTTGAGTCTGCCCATTTGGGAACAGACTCGGGGTGTTAAACACTGAGGAGCCGGAGGAGAGGACTCTTTCAGCTCGGAGGACACAGCACAGCCAGCACAGAGGTCACCAGAGCACACACACGCTGTGTAACCGCACACACACATGCAAGCATACACGTGGTGTGTAACCACATGCGCACACACACACACACACACACACGCATACTAAAACGCACTCATGCATCCATGCATACGCACTCTTACTGTCTCTCTCTTGCCTTTCATACACACACACACACACAAACACAAACACCAACACTGTCTCTGTGTTTCTCTTCTCTCCCTTCCACTGTATTTTGCAAACACACGTGCAGTGAGCACTTCAACAGCATTGCTTTGCTCCCCTCCCCTCATCCTTTATCCTGTCAAAACTCCACTGTGGGGTCAGAAAAGTAGTGTTTAGGGATGAAAGGAAAATAGCTCAAACAGGGAACAGTTGTCATTTTATGGGAAAGTAAAAAAATGAAACTCAGTATTTCACTAGTCTTTTTAAATAAAAATTTAAATACAACCATTAAATTCATGTACACATATCAAAACATTGTCTTTGTAAATCCCTTTCAAGGAAATAAAAAAATAAAAAGATAAATGTGGTATAAGGATAAAAATCCCTTGTTCTTTGTGTAAAACAGTTTGTTCCACTGCGACACAACCAATAGACACTCATTAACTACTTTTAACTATTCTGATTTGCATCATGTGAATTAGTCAATCAGTAAGGTGCATAAAATGCATAAATGTAACACCTCAAAATTTTAGCAGTAAGTGTATTAGCGCCGGAGGCAAAGAGTAATGATTGTGCTAAAACAAAACTACTCTAGTCCACTGCAGGTTTTACATATGAATACACACATACACGCACACACGCACACGCACACGCACACACACACACACACGCACTTCCCTTTGCAAAGGCCCAAGTTGACTTGTCAGCTTGAGATGGCTTCATCTACCATCCATTACTTTTATGTCCTGCCTTTCACCTAAATGGCCTTTGCATATTCACCACGGGACCTACTAGTGCATCCTGGGGGAGAGGACACCCACGCACACACGCATAAGGGTGCATATACACACAAACACACACACGCACCGTCAAAGGTTGGCCGAGTTAGATTTACAGCCTGGGACCATCACCTGTGACTGAGAGCCTCTGAAATTAGTCACAAATAGCATATTAGGGCAGCTAATCAGGCACGCCTGAGCACTTGGCTTTCTTTATGTGGTCATAAAGGGGAGAGTATATGGGCGCCCTCAGGCCTTGGGGTGAATGATCGTCCTGACCTCCACTGAACCAAAAGCCACACACGGCTGGGGAGCGATGGGATGTAGGCAGGGGCACTCCCACAAAATTAGTCTTTGATACACGGAGGGAGATGACTGTGCTGCATCAGGAAGTGATTTCTTTTGGTTTAGCTGCTGCTCTGTTTAACCCCAAACCATATGACTAAAGCTTACAAAGAGACAGGATGGCAATTAAAGAATTAAGGGCACATACTGTATTGTATGCCTCTCCTTGTACTGTAAAACATTTCTGTACTTTGTCCAAACTTAATCAATATTCCCAGAAAAAATGCATGGTCATGTATTTTTGAAAGACAAAAATCCTTCACCTTTATAACCACATGCATATTACAAAGAAAAATCTAAATGCTATTTAGATAAATAATCTATAAATTTTAACAGCAGGTATTTTTGCCCTCAGATTTGTCGTACACATGTATGTCGGACACAGAAAAACTCTGGCACCGCCAAGAAACCTCACACCTTCATAAAATAGTAAAGCTATCTCTTGCTCTCTGACTCATGTCTGTCGAACGAACACGAGAGGGCACGAGGGTTCAGAAATGCATAAAAGAAAAGTGGGTTGCACGAATCACGGAAGCAGAGCAGAGAGAAACGCAGAGGGGGAGTTGAAGGAGGACAAGAATTTTAGAGGGACGAGCGAAGGAAATCATTGCTGCATCCCACACACTCTTCATTCCCCACCGCGGGAATAGTATGTTTTCATATCAGTAATTGTTAGACAGTCAGATCCAATATGGTGATTCAGTAACTACTTAAACAGAGCTCACATATTCTGCCCCTAATTGACTTGGTGTGGCCTCACTAAATCACAGTCTTTATTTAAAATAGCTCTCTGATAAAAACGAGTCGCTCTCGTTCTCTCCCCTTGTCCTCTCTCTCCCCCTTCTCCCATAGCCCTTTCCTTTGTGTTTTTCCATTGAGGAGATGAATTTGAAATTTCAATCATAGAGTTGTTAAATATTGATGGGTCTTCTAAGTCGTTAACGAGGTCTCGGCAAGGACGGGGGAATGTGCCCCTCCATTCGCTGGCTCCAGCTCAGCCATCTAGAGGGATCCAGCCAGGTCAGGAGGTCATTGTACCCAACCATAATCTCCTAACTTCTATGAGATCTTTTAATGTCTCGCCAAGGCTATTCTCCCTAACATCTGCTCTTATCACGCATTACCATATGCAAAAAAAACGTCAAAAAACTTTCTAATTATGCATAATGTAGAGCAGCCTTTATTCACTGTTCGAGATGTGTCAATTATAATGAGCGCACTGGTGTGTGATTTGATATGATAATAGAAATCTTTAACTGGGTTTCAGCAGACCTCTCGTGTGTCAGGACTGATCACTGTCGAAAGGAATAAGCGCCTCCGGGCCACCGTGGAGCAAGGCAGCACTCAGATGGTTCAATATGCTACGCCATAAAACCAAGATGAGACTTCTTTTATTATTGCTGCTGCTGGAACAAACTCCTGCCATCCAATCAAATGTTATGTACTTAGAGATGTGATCATTACAACTTACAAACGATGTCCTGTCAAATAAGATTTGTCTGTGCAGCAGGGTCACATTAATGGCTTGTTTTCTTGTTGGGTTTGACTCCAAACACCTGAACACTGACTGATAGCAGAGGAGCTAGTTAGTATTGCATTGATCAGAGTCCTTCTCTGAAGTCTATGAATGTGGTCTTTGAAGACTTCGTCTTTCAAATTCATTTGGTCTAAAACTACCAAGTCTGCACGAAATAGCATGTAATTAAGCCATACACATCAAAAACCTGTTTGTTAGCACATCAAGAAATTTCTTCCATTTGTGGACTAAAACAACAAACTAAGCACATTTTTCAGACACTCCTGGTACTTTTGTTAGTTTCTGTGTGTGGGTAACAGCTTGAAAAATAGATATTTATGTCCACTTCCAAAGCTGGGAACTGCGAGTGCCGTAGATGTCAATGATGATAATGCAATAAAAAGCATTTTGGGGGTATCTCCACTTCTGCACTTATCCTCTTGGCAGTGGTTTGATCAAGACGGAATAAGCTTGTGACTTTTCAATTCCAGCCATAATTTGTTTCGATATTACATCTCCTGGATAGAGCAAGTGATGGAATTTTTCCTATCTGAGGCTGAGGCAGTGGCGAGGCTGACGATGTCCCATAATAGGTTATCACCGACCATATCTTTTGCAAAATAGAAACCCAACACATGTACATCTGTGGCCTAGTGTCAGAGCCTTAAATATACATCAGAAATGCATTAAATTTGCTGATTGCTATTCTTTTCCAACAGCGTGTCAAGCCCCAAATTTATTTTTGTTACGTGGCTTCCCGATTACTTTGAATTGCCAGTGGTACCTCTTGACACTGACGGCTTTGAAGGAAGTGACAACATTAAATTTATTTTCTGCGTGCATATGTGTGTGTGTGTGCGTATGCGACTGGACGATGTACCAGTGTTTTCTCTTAGATTGTTTGAGGTCTGTCAGCGAAAGCCGAGCCCTTTCATATTGTATGCAATTTACTTGAACCTCATACGGTATAGCACTGATGCTGCTGAAACACTGATCAGATCTGTGGAGCACAGTTTCTTCACACAGGAAATGTAGCTGACACAAAGTAATAGCTCTATTTGATTGTGTTTCCAAAGGAATATCCTTGTTGAATCCTGCACCCCGCTGACCCAGAATCCCACCTTTCAATCACCTGCTGCAGTGTGTGTCTGTTCCAAATTTCAGATGAGTGGGATTTCCACGCAGGGCTGAACCAAGTTTCTTTCAAGTGCAGCAAATAGTTTTCAGCTTGATTTTCACACAGTAGTCAAAACATTCTGATGATATGTGACATTATCTTCATTGGATATATAAAGAGGTTTAATGCAGACGGTGCAATGTTGATGGCATATTTTAAGAGAAAGCAAAAAAGAAAGGAGAAAGAAAGACAAAATGTTCCAAGGCATGCATGTTAATTTCTAAAGGTTTTGCAAGATGACAGCCAGTCATGGCAATTTGGTTTGAAACAACAAAAAAACTGGTGTCTGTGTGTTCTTTCCTGTTGTGCAAAAGAGATTAAAAAGGACCCCTTGAATGATCTGGCCTAATGAGAACCCCATTTGGACGGAGGCATCAGGCTATCGACCTCTCTCTGGGCTTAGAGGAGTGAGCACTTTCACATGTTACTGTCTATAAATTTCAGCCGTCGACACGGCGCCCTATTTCATCAGGGGCCAGACTGACGTGCCCTTCGGATTGATGTCCCCCTTGCCCATTTGTCTGTTTTACACTCCTTAGTGTCTTTGTGCTTCACTAGATCTGCACCTCTTTGCCGTGATTGGGTATTGACAACAAATCAAAGGGGATAATATATGATGATGTTTGCCAGTATCCCAACAAGACAAGATAGTCGTACGGCCGGCCCGGCTGGTTTACATGTGTTCTCTGTGAATGTCAGAGAGACTGCATATCGATTCCCCAGCGGACAAAGAGTCATTCTTCTTCTAGTGGCCAATACCTGGTTTAAGTAAAAGTGTGACAATGAAACGAGCTTGGGGCTGCGAGTTTAGAATTAAGCCGTACTTGACATGCAATGAAAGACCCCCTTCTGTAGAGGGGGCTCTTCATGTCTTAAGTAATAGACTGGGAATGCAATTATTGCTTAGCCTTCAGAATTCCTTTGCTTGCGAGGTAATGTGTATATCAGAAAAGTTTGTTTTCTGCCCCTCAGGCCTACTCAATAAATGAACATAACAGCAGGTCCTTCTCTCTCCCTCTCTGTCACACACACAGTCTCACACACACGCTCGCCGAGCATCTTTGAAATGGGTTTTGTATTGATTTTTGTAACTACCCTGTTAGATGACGTTGTGCCTTAGCGTGTCATTTCTAGATGGCCCTGCCCCGAGCAGGTCATTGAGGTGCTAACTGTCATTTGGAGGGACAGAAAAGCAATCATAGCTTTTTCATTACTTACTGTTTTCCCTCCCTCCCCCTCCCCATTTTCACTCTCTTTTTACCCCCAGTCGTGGGATCGCCTGACATATTATGGCTTCTGTGATTTAACTGCACTCTTAAATTAAGTGCTGGAATATCAAGCTGTAGCTTTAGAAAAATAAACTCTGTGTCGAGGGATCAAATACCCTGGAGGTCAAAGTCATGAACTTGTAGTGGCACACTCATCAATTTCAAACTTGTATGGGCTTGTTCTGTTTTAGGTGTACACAGGAGGAGGAGGTTGCAGCTTGATTACGGTTGTGTGTATGGTGTTTTCATTTCACTCTGCAATATTTATATAATCCAGTGCGATACTGACTCATGGAACTCTGGGAAATCAACACAGGCTTATACATGTTTTAAATATCTTCACTTTGGAAAATAGAAAAAAATGTTAAATTTCTTTAAAGTTTGCAGAGCTCAGAGTTAACTGAGGTCAAAGCTGCACCACCAAACAGCAAAATCAACTCATCGTGAATTTGCTTTTCATGACACTGTGGTGATTTGACTACATGTGGCGAAGCCAGACTCATATGGAACATACAGCAAGCACAGCATCATTTCAGGGGCTGTGTAGGTGGACCAGTTAATTATCTAATTTCAAGCCTTGACTTGCACTTAGTAGAAACTGTAGACATACAGAAATCAACACTTTAAAAATTCTAGAATACCTCTATTATCATCTAATCATGAGCATATGAAGATGCAGTATTGTATCATGATCAAAGTATGAATCTGAGTTTCGAGAATTGACTTGAACCCCTTGGTCTTGTAGTATGGGATTATCTGACTCATGCAGCTGAGTCTCAGTACTTTGGTTTTCTACCACTGCTGCTGAGGAGAGCCATATTGGCACCAGCTGCCACAAAGAATCAGGCTGATGGAGACAATAGTCAAAGGAGGACGAGATCAAAGACAAATGATGTGTACCAGTTACTGTGAGTAGTGCTGCTGCCGCCCCTGCGGTGTGCTGAGGGCTCTCGTTTGGTTTTAATCAATGAGCCCGCTCAATGCCGCGGCCTTGCACTGACTCCCATCTCTTTATAGGGAACTTAATCACCTGGGCCATTTTGAATTCAGTAGAAGAGGGAATGAGGGTGATGTCACTGCTTCCTTGGGTTACAGTAAGCGCTTGGGAAGCTGGCCAGAGAGAAATAGTCACAAATGAGTAGTATGAGGCTGATTCATTTACTTCAGCAAGAAAGTTCATTTACTTTGAGTGTAAACTAAAAAAGGCCTTCATAATATTTATAAGATGCTGTTTTAGGAGAATTTATTACAAATGCATTTCTGGCTTTGAATAAATGTGTAAGTTATGCGCCTCTGAAAAATTAATCAACTCTTTTTCATTTCGAAACAGAAATTCACAAAAAGGAATGCTCGCTTACTTTGTACTGACTTCACTTACTTGCTTCCTGTGTGGGTCACCTTCAGCTCTGCATTGCGCTTAATGAGTACAAAGAGCGACAGTGTTAGGGATGAGAAACAAAGAGATTAGACCAGTATGCATCGCTCCCCCTGACCCCCCCCCAACCCCAGTTAAAATATTGTTCTTGTTATACATTAGGTAAGAAAGAGGAATTGCACAACAAGATTCATAATTTCATTAATAGTTAGGCATAAGGTTAGCCTTTACATCATATGCTCAATGTGACCCCATTACTCTCCATCAACTCATCCATCCAGACGTCCTGGGGACCTGGGCTGTGGCCCTGCACACCCCCTGTAAGCTTTCCAGAAGCTGGTGAAGCCTGCCCACTTGCCCACCCACCCCACCTCACCGCAGGTTCCTCACACATGCACAAACAAACACACACACGCAATGTCAAAGCCTACGGAAAATCTTATACACATGCACACTTGCAAGGATGCACATATTTATATACAAGCATGAATGCATGCATGCGTGCATGCTGCAAAATGTAAGTTTACACAAGGTGTCTGTGCATGCTTACTTGGCGAAGACATGACATACACAGATACAAACAGTATGTGTTTATTCACATACACACGCACACATATGTCGAAATACACGCGCCCGCTTGCCATTCTCCTCGTCCGTCGTGCCACTCGAAGATTGTGCTCCATTCCACTGAAGGTGTTATGGGCTGTTATCAGCAAGACCATTCCATGGATGGCTGCCCTAATTGAGAATAATGAGGGTCACATTGAACATATGGTCGCTGTTGTGTCCCCTTTCCCCCCTTCTTCTCTCCTTTTCTCTCTGTCTCTCACTTTGTCTCCCTCTCTCTCCTCAACTCCCCCAGACAAAAGGTTCAGTCAAACTTTGCCACAGCCAAGCAAAGATCTGTGTGGCGAGTGGAGAAAGAAAGGACGTTGTCAAAGTTGTCCTTTTTACAATGTCTACACAGTCAGTGAGAAGGGCAGTGACTAGCCAATCAGTAGGAGGAAAAATTCTAACCCCGCTGAGACAAGTGGTGGTGGAAATACTGGCCTAAGCATTGTGCTGATATCAAGCTCCTTTGTTCTACATGCAAGCGTGGACATTTGCTCTTCGTTACCAAGGTCCCTTCTGTCATTGAGAGTTGAAGAATAGAAGTGCCAGCATATTTTAACATCACACACCTCGCAGACGGACGGTCACCAGTGTGCTGATAAGGATTAAGCTTGCATATGTATATTAATAATAATAAAAAAAATATATTAAATGTTATCTGACCTGATGTCCAAATGCATTCATTGCATTTTTATTGTCTATATAAGACAAAGCTGCAGGCTTCTGTCTTGTATACACCACAATGATTCAGTGGTGGATTAAATGTGAATGTCAGTTGGAGTCAAGAACTAAGTTTACTGTTCTCAAAGCAGTCATGTGATATGGGTGGATTTCAGAATAAATCTTAGTCGCCTGCCACTATCATGTCATGTCTTTCGTCATTCAATATGTCTGCAGAGGAAATATCTAATGTACACAGTCAAAATCTGCCCAACTTGTGTTGCACGGTTAGATTCATGTCCAGAGCTCTGAGCACTTTATCAACGCGGTCTCATGGTGAAATAGAAATCCTGGAGCAGTTCCCGGTAATAACACCGTTGCGACTACGACGAATTAATCTACTGAGACATCTCTCTTGCTTTCTTTCCACTGGTAAAATTGTCTGCCCTTTCCTCGCTCAAGGAAGAACTCTTCAAGCGCTTCATTAATTGCACAGACACTGTGAAGTTTAATGTTTTCCAAGAAGTTGTCGAGTCTCCGGTGCTCCCTAAGATCTGTCAGCAATTGGTCAAAATAAAGTTAGCAACTGTCAAAACAGCCAACTTTCAAACCAGCATCACAAAACACACAATGAACTCATTAGATGAACATTTGCAATTGTTAAACAATTGCCTGCTTGTTTATGTGACAAAACCCTGTTGCAATGTCATCTGCAGGAAGTACCTTTGCATAAAATACTGTGCGTCTCTATTTACATAGGAATCATGCTGATTGGATTTAGATGAGCTCGTAAAGATGTTTTATTAGCCCACTGCCAAACTGTGAATTGATTTGCTGGCATCTCAGTTTCTTGTGTAATATCCTTAGGAGGTTGGATTTATGACTATCTGTGACCCAGTTGCATTGTCACTGCGCTGCGTAGCCCCTGGATGCAGGCACGGGTCTCTGGTTTCATGTAGAGACAGGTGTAGTCTCGACGTCTGATGATATGTGTAACATATGTGTGTACAGTGTAGACATATGCCATAATGTACTGACATCGTAGAATGTTAAAGTGTATAGCTGTGCACTGACATACACGTTATATGCAACATATGTGTGTATGACATCGACATGTACTTTCATGCTCGATGATGGAGGATATATCGCTTACTATATGGTCACACATGATATGTGCAGCATATGCGTTTGGTGTATAGAAAATCCCAACTTGTCATGTGGTGTAAATTTCAAGAATGTAAATTGTGTACATTGAAATATATTACACTGAAACACATTACATTGAAATATATTGGTTGTTGAATGTTCAGTTACTCTTTTTGCAGAAATTGATGGCAAAACACACGTTAAACACAAATTTATGCTGCACTGTTATTTATAAAAATGCATTAAATA
>JAPZDX010000024.1:21557336-21568789 GCA_029783625.1 Naso annulatus
CTTTCGCGTTCCTATAGTGTTTCTATACCATGTTTTAACATGAATAGCAGGAAATGGGCTTTAGAAATGCAATCTGAGATCGACTTAATTATACATATGGTCAGATTTTAACAACAGCATTTGTAAATGATAGGGGTGATCTCTTCTAATGGTCACAAGTGAAAAATAGACTGAGATGGTCCTTTGAGGACATAGTGGATGTCATGTCATGCATTTTAAACTTTATCATGTCATTTAACACCACCTCCATTTCATGAGATATGGATGTGCAGGTAAGGACGAAGCCTGTTGTCATAGTTGGGTAAGCTTTACTATTATGGTAACAGTAATAAACACATGATAAACGTTGAGAAACAGTCACTCTGCTTAGATTAAGGCACAAAAATGATTGATCAAGTTAAGGAAATGATTGCGGTTCGGGTTAAAACAAATATGGAGTAGTTAATCTGCCTGAACTCCTACATAGGCAGATTTTCATGGCAATTATACACTACCTGGCCTTTTTTCCTTTGCCTAAATTGACACACAAAAAAGTAAAAAACAAGAAAAAAAATATCATGACACTCAGGTGTTATTCATTTGCACTTTGGTGAGATCAGGCAGATTTTTTTCAACTCAAGATGACTTTCAAGATGAAAGTTACAAGCTTTTCTCCAATAACCTGCTCAATCAAATAAAAAGGACTTGTTTTGACCTGAGATTAAAAAGGGTGATGATGTGGAAACGAGCAATTCTTAAAAAAGAAAAAAAGAGAAAGGTGTTGAAATAACAGTGTACTCAGAGGCCCTCTTTACACCTGCTGCTCTAATGCCAAGCAAGAGAGAAGAACAACCCTGCTTGATCTGGCCATGTGTGATGACTCTTGGAGGTCAGACAGGTTAAATGGTATTTGATTAAAATCAGTAGATGGCCAACTCTGTCTCTCTCTCTCTCTCCCTCTCTCTTTCACACATGTAGCACCTACACATACAAACACACACGTGCACGCACAGATACACAAACAGACCCTCCTCGTCTGGCCTGTTGGGAATAAGGAGAAGAAAATAGCCTTCATTCTGCTCTCCCCCTCTCTCAGCTTGTTGTGGTTATGGAGGGGGTTTGGAGGAGAAGTGGGCTTTAGGGGGTGTGGAGTCGGGTGGGGTGGGGTGGTGGAGTCGACCTGTATGTTTGGCTGGCAAAAAAGGCTTGCCACTGTTTATCAAGCCACGGCAAATCCAATTAGCCTGTGGCCTGCCTTCCAACCCTATTAACCTGCTCAGCTGTGAGAGCACTCAACAGCTCCTGCCAATATCTCATTTCTCCCAGCCGTTGATAAGATCGGCTCAAGATATTCAGTGGGGTTCACTCCAGCTCCATCTCTGATGCTACAGCTGCCGCCGAGGCTTTAACACTGCAGCATCCGTCCTGATCTCTCCCTCTGTCTCCCCTTCCCTTTCTTTCTCAGTCTCTGTCTTTCAGTCTCTTCTCTTCTCATTGTCTGTTGCTCTCGCCGCTCCTCCGCCATCCACCTGTCTCGCTCTTTTTCACCACACTGCTTGCGCCATCCCTCTACCTCTCTCTCTCTCTGTCTCTCTCTTCCGTCATGTAGCTACACTGAGACAACAAAACAACTAGGACAGTAACTTCCAGGCCCATGGCTTGTTTCCTCCCAGACAGCGATCAGGGCGCAGGCCCCACTGTCTGACAGGAGGGGAAACTGATTTTCCTTATCATGGCCAGCCCACAAAGGGCCAGGCCAGGCCCGCGTGATTAGCATTCCTTGGTGGAGATGTGTCAGCCCTATTTCTATCACAGAGACAGATTGAGGCTTTCACTCAGACTGGCGACTGAGTGACACATGGCCCTGACCGGGGGGACAACATTGTTATTTGAGTTAAGAAATCAATTTGTATCAAATGTACACTGTAATTTATTTGTTGCCTTTGAAGGGAACCTGGCTAAGATAAATGGGAATGGACTTTTTTTCCTCTCTCCCTTACCTTGAGCCTGAGCCGATAAAGTTCTTGTGAAGCCCATGATAGTTCCCTGCGTCAGAGTAAAAAGTGACAAACATGTTTAAAGTTGTGCAGTGATCTTTAAATCTCAAAAAGAACACCTTGTCGGACATGATAGAACATTTTTACCTCTTCCCTCCCGTCTGTCAGCCGGCTCTGCTGACATACGGCTTTAGTATTTTTGCTGACATTTCGCTTTATCACATACATCTAGCGGCGAATGGAGAAGCGATATTTGTCCCTTTTTAATACTTTTTTTTTTTTTTGCTCGATTCACAGTGAGCATTCAAGCTCTGAGATCAAGATGGTCTTTAGGGATTATAAAGATTAATCTTTTTTTTTTCCTTGTCATATTTTAAAGTCTCTGAAACAATATTCTTTTTCTGTGACATGCATCCTTTACAAGAAACGAAGCTCTGAAGTCCCACTGATAAAAACTTGTTTACGCTAGTTTTATAAGTAGCATTTTAGAATATTGACAGAATTACCATTTATCATCAAAATGAATTATTTATGTTACTGGAGTAAGTCCTCAGTTTGAAATATTGTTTGTTTTAAAAGAGATAACTGTACTTCATCATAAAAAAATAAATGCCATCCTGCAACAATATTAATTTTTTATATTTAGAATGTTTGACTTTTGTATCATTGTAGAAAAAATATTTTTTCTCACTCAGTGTGTATTGTAGTTAACAAAACAAATGAACAAACAAAAACAGTGTGATCTGAATTCTCACATCTGTCAGTGTCAATATTTACAGCATCCAGTACATCACAATGGAAACCATCTTTTCAGATACACTGCATAGTTGTAGCTGACTTTGTACGCCAAGGAGCTGCACAAATATGAGAAGGAAATCTGGTTTCATTTAGTCTGCTGCTGCTTTCCCAGCTGACTTAATCTGAGGTGCAAACGGCGTCTGCATCATCGTGCCATGAGGACTTAACACTCAATTCATAGGGGACCACTTGGAATGGAAAACCTCTCAGCGCTTCACAATTATTTTACAGATCGGTGCACGTTAACTCTTGCAGGTAATTGCAGCAAGCCCGAGTCTGTGAGTAAAAACCACTGAAGGACATGAATGCACTTTTCTTTGCAACATAGTTTAGATTTCTGAATTAATTCAAATGCTTTTAATTTTTTGTTCTAGAACCAGATGGTTTTGTGGGTAATATGCAGTTGAATTGAGTTCAATGTCTATAATATAAGAAAAAAATATGACCTTTTTAATGTTTTAAAGAAGCCGTCAAATGTTTCTGAAAAACTTCACACAGGGTTTGACATATTTCTTAAATTTGTTATAATTTAGTTTATAAACACTTAATCAGTAACATTCAAAAGGAAAAGGGAAGGAGGGAGAAAACATACAAACAAGAAAGCAAAAATGCCTTATAGCTAAAACCTTAAGAGTGTTACTTGCACAGAAAAAAAAAAGATACTATATGTCATCCATTTGGGAGGCATAAACTCAATGTCCTTTCTACATCTGAGGATGTGAAATATGAAGAATAGCAGACTATCCCATTAACATCAAGAGGGAATTTAGCATTTCTCAGACACTGGAGTAAGAGGAAAAAAGCAGGTGGCTATCTCTACACATCAAACATATATTAAGCCTCCAGGTTGACCCAGCATTGCTTCTTAGTTGGGGCTTTTCAGAGGGCCGCAAAGCAAAGCCTGTCCTGAATTTCAGTACAAAATTTAGATATGCAAATGTCCTCAAAGGATCCGCGATTGAAAAAGGATGCCATATTGCCTCAAAGCCACATACTCTAAAGCTAAACAAGATTAGGAAAATTGAATCATTTCAAAAGCTGTGGGCAGAATGTAAACTGGTTAGCATTCTAATCCTCTGGGCCAGGTGACCAACTCAGCATGTGTACAAACATACTGTATGAAGAACAAATGAGACGAGAGTCTGCAACTGTACATTTGCTCATTTGAATGAAAAAATACCTGAGCGGTTTTCTACCTGAGAAATACATTTACTTACCAGCTTTGTATCAGACATCCTCTGTAGGCTTCTGGCCACAAATATTATTATAATTCTGGCTTAATTTCCATCCTGTCATTCCATTGCCATATGTTTGCCTGGGGATGGTTGTGTTTGCTTTCCTGCCTCCTCAATAAAGGGAAAGCAGTTTATCTTTTTTCCTCACAGAAATTTCAGAAAGTAACTGTTTTTTTCTGCAAAAACAACAATTTATCCATATTCATTTGGTAAAGGCTGCTGGACTGAGAGTCCTAACGTGAAGTTTTAACAGTTTATCTGCTATTTAAAAAAACAAAACAAAACAAAACATTTTGATGACACTTCCCAACACATTAATCTAAAAACAGGTGGAATGTACAGGGATGACAATTCATGTGAAAAAAGATAAACATGTTAGATAAAACCACCACGTAGTGGTTGTGGTTCTTTTTGTATGGACGTAACACTGAAGATTTAAGATTTGCAAAGGTCATTTAAACAAGAACTGACCTCTTGACCCTTAAAAACTGATAAGTAAACAAGTGACTCCGTAATAAAGTATCACATTTCAACTGTTTGTTTCCACAGGAGTCAGGATAGTGCAAGCAAAATAGCTTAGCATTAGCTTAACTATATAGCCAACAGCTTTGGTGTTACCATACGGGGGGCATCTTTAAAGCACTTTGATGCTCTTGGATGTATACAGTCTTATCGCTTGTACTCTGGCTGACCTTTATGCTACGTTCTCAAAGCTCCACTCTATATTTGTCATATCAACAGCAGAGTGATACTCTTTCCATGCTCCTCTCAAATGACATTGTGGGAAACAAATCGTGGGTCAACACAGGAGCTAAGGTGTATTTTGGACACAGAGGCACAGAGTGACGCACAGAAGGGTGTTTTACAGTTGGTTTTGATTAAACATTACAGACAAGATTTCCATTTTTCCTTTTGTCCATGTGCTAAAAGGATTAACTTTTCGCAGTGTTTCAAAATGTGCAATCACTCTTTGATACTGCAGAATAAACAACACTGACCAAATCTCACTGGCATATTTACAACCTGTCACCAGGGATCTTGTTGGAAGCACTGGGGTCAGCAAACTGCCTAATACCTTCCATCACTGTCTCATTCTGACAAACTGATAGATGTACCCAGCTTTGCAACAGGAAGTTACTGCCCTCTCTGGTAAAACTGGTGCTGCTGAGGGACGTTAGGGCCAGTTTAGGGAGTTAAAGGACTGGACAAGAGTGGGAAGACTGGATTGTGTTTTTCATGAACAGAGGTGGACTAAATCATACACAAAAATATACAATACAAACCCCCCCCCCTAAACCCCACATAATTAAAACACATTTCAGCATCTTTTTAGAAGATCTAAACCAATTATGTAGATGTTAAATGTTGTATACACAACATATACAAAACAACCTACAAACAAACAGATAGTAATTAAATGCACCAACAACTGCCTGAGTTTTATTTCTTCAGTTAGGTGTCTTCCATTTATCATTTACACATTTATGGTCGCTTGATGAAAGAAAACAATCCCATTTTTAGGATATATACAAACAAACATGAAGTACGTTCACAGTGTACAGGTCTTAAAGTATCTAATATTAGTTTGGTACTTTTTACACAAGTCCCATGATAATAAGAAAATACTGACGATTTATCTGTTTACATTTTTGTCTAGAAATTCATTTTATTTTTATGCTTTTGTAATCTTATCTAGTGTACTTTGCAGTGTATAATGACATTATAAGCTTTCTATGTATCGTGCATGTTTTTATGTGTTATAAACAATATCTCAAAAGTGTTTGTAACTGTACATATTGAACATAAAATACATTTTTGATGGCACTGGGCACTGCCATTAGTGTATAAATGTACATGTGTGAATGGATGAATGTTGACATGCAGTAAAAAGCACTTTGAGTCAACAATAGACAAGAAGAATGCTATAAAAAGACAGTCCTGTTACATCAATTTACATTAAGCTTTTTGTTAATACAAATGTGATTATGACACCATATACAAATTAATATTACGACCACTGCTTTTCAGCACAATTCAGCAAACAAGTGCAGCTGCCTTTAAGCTCAACATCCTCATAGCTTGCATAGATCAGTTGACACTTGAAAATGCCAAGTCTCTACAGGACATTGACATTATTCTAGCTGAAGCAGCTAAAGCATGCAGCTTTCATAGATCAAGGGAAGTGGGGGAATGCAAATAACAAAATGAAAGGGCTATGATATTTGGAATGAAATCCATCCTTATTTTGAAAGGGCTCCCAAATGAGTAAATATATGGCATCTGAATTCCAGGGTGAGACAAATTCTTGAGCTCAGAAGGTCCAAACACATGTTCGCAATGTGTCTTTCAAGAATGTGACACCAAACTGTCACACAACTGCTGCTTCCAGGGCCAAATTTGACTTGAGTTTTTAAATTTGTACGAAGCAAATGGCTAGGTTTGGGTAAAGATCTCAAAGTACAGTGCAGTGTTTGTGAAAAGATTCTTTAACGACACACTTAAAATGAATTTGTGACCTGTCTCCAGGCAACCTGCGAACAAAGTCATTTGACCCTAATACAGGACAGCATGTAATCATTTTATGCCTCCTGACTTTTGACATTTGGTGATTTATTGTTTCCTGTGTCATACGTAAAGAATCTGGTGGTGTAAAAGTTTTAAAAAGAGAGTCCCAGGCACACGTCATTTGCACTACTGATGTCCAACCAAGTAAGACTATCCCGCTTCATTTGCTGCAGTGAAACTAGAGTGAAACATAAACGTTTTAATGTGTGCATCTAAAAATAGTCTGCAGCTCCATATCAACAAGGAAATCTAACCCGGCCTGCCCCCATTGGACCAACTATGTGTCCAGCCACCAACCTGTTTGTAGAGCCGTGTTAATAATGCACTATTTCACCCATCAAGAGCTTGAAAACATAAATTCTGGCTTTGACGATGTGGGCTCGAATGTCATGCTGTTCAGTATTAATTCCCAAACACAGATTTATTACTTGTAAAATATTTGGAAAGTATCTGGTAAGGAGGGCAATGCTGATGACATGTGGCAGGGGTGTCACGTGACAAGACAGTATAGATACAATTTTTTTTTTAAGAGGGACAGAATTTAATTTACAAGGTCCCATATATGGACACATTTCCAGTGTTTTTTGTGAGACTCAGTATGACCATCTTTACTGCCTGCATCATGTTTGTATGGTTCAGTGAAACACTACATCTATAAACTGGTCCGGAGATGCAAGGAGGAGGGAGGGGTGGATGGTGGGTGAACAAAGTACACAAGAATCCAGGTTTCAAACCCTCTTTGTGCTCTGTGGTTGGGTTTCGGAAAGAAAAGCACTTTGGTTAAGATCGGAAAACATGTTTTCAACTCATCTGAAAGGGTTCGGGTGAGGTTATGTGTCAGATTCCCCTTGGTCAAAGTTGGGAAATCTTATAATTTTGATAAAGTGTTAATAAATAATCTGAGTCGGGTGAGATATGTACATAGACACATATTTTCAAACTGGAAGTCGCACTGACTCTTACATAAAAAATGGACAAACCATTCCGAAGTACACAGATACCATATATATCAAAGTTTGTGACTATTTCATGACCTGTCATGACACTGTGTTGCACAGGATCATTGCTTGGGAGTCTGAAGTGAAAGTTAAGTCACACCAGTGCCGTATATTAACTTAAGAGCCAAGAATGTGTGCAATAAATCTTTCTCAAACCGGTGCTAAGTGTCACATTGTGTTTATGGAGTACAGATTGCGTACTGCTTGTTTTCTCCAAGGCTTGGGCCAGGTCAGGCTGCTTTGGCTGGCAGTCACACTGGCTGACTGACTCCACAGGCAGACTTGACTCCCACATTGCTGGGTTGACTTTGTCGCTTTGACTACCTGACTGGTTATGTTGCTGGCTGAATGGCTACCTGACTGACTGAGTAACTGCCTTACAGCCTGATTAGCCAGTGTCTTCGCTGGTTGGCTCGTTGCCTTGGTGCCTGGCTGGTCGAGTGATTGGTTGCTTGGTTGGCTGGCTGTCTGAGTGAGGCTGTGTGATATATGATGTGGTTCAGCATGATTGCGATTAACGGATTGGCAGAACAGTTGAACCCATCAATAACTCAACCCTATAGGGCTGCAACAGTCCTCTACCGCATGATGTTGTTGCACTCAAAACACTGTTTTTGGGAAATATAATGATAATAATAATAAAGATTTGGAGATTATGATTTTGAAATGTGTTTACGCTTTCTTTTGAGGGTAAATATCCTTTTGAGTGCTGTTTGTGAAGAAAAATACATCAGAGGTGTCATCATCACTACGTTTGACTGTCAAAGAGAGGAAAATGCACCAGTTTCCTGTGCTGCATATAGATCTCTTTTGAATCTCACCCACTCATTGCTGCAGGGTTTGAAGAATTTAAGTTAATATACTGGCTCATAAGGCAAGATTAAAGATGCCGTGTAATTTGATTAACTGAATGGGAACGAGAGAGGCCACAGATGGGAAAATAAGCTTTTCCAGGGCTTCATTAAAGGGAACAATCCTGTAAAACCTCTTGGGTGAAATTCTACTGTGAAGAAGCGCTATAAATGCAAAAAATAGAACATTTTCATGGAGTTTCAGCGCGCTGTTGAAAAGTGGCGGCGGAGGAACATTTTGTAATAATTTACATGCTGAGTGAGGAAAATGTTTCCAGTCGAGGTGGCCGCTCTGAAGGGAACCATCCTGTACCTGATCCCCCAGTATTATTTTTGCAACAAAACTGGCTTAGCTTAGTTGTTCAAACATGATAAATTTGTTTCTTCATTCTTAGTCTCCCAGAAACAAAACAAATACATAGTGATAATCCGAAAGTGTGACTAATTCAACAGTAAGCACCAGCCCTTTTTTATTTGTGTGTTCTGCCCATTTTGTGTGAGAGTTCTTGAACCCACAAAACCGAGTCCATAGCATAGGCAGTCGCTTATGTGTTAAAAGACAAAGGATGGATTGTAGTTATGTAGCATTACATTACAGAGTATTTAAGAAAAATATATACATTGGAAATGAAACCATATGGTTGGGAAACCACATTCATGTCTTGTTTCTCACCCATACACATGTGTGAAATACAAGGATACATACATAAAGCAGCTGCTTGGAAGTGTAGAAATCCTGACAAGGTTTGCTATTCCACCTCTAAAATGCAGATGTAATGTGTTTGTACATGTGTTTATTTAAAACATGTCCAATTCCACACTCATGTCAACCCAGGTAATACACATTTTCTCATTAGTTTGGGGATGTTCATCTGAGAACTTTATTTTCAAAAAAAAAAAAACATATGCGAAGTTCATTCTGATTCCTTCACATTTTCAATGCTGTCTGACTTCACTCCCTCATCCACATGTGCAGGGAGATCAAGATTAGGTGTCTGCAGAATGAAAATCCAGGAAGCTCACCTGCTCGCCCTTGATATTACGCTGGAAATATAAAATCCATTCCCAGATTTAGACATCTCTCGCCACCAAAAAATGTTCTATTCTGTCTGGAGCCACAGCCTGCCTGTCTGCGGCATCATTCCTTTATGGCTCAAACTAGATGTCTTAGTTATTGGGATGAAGAAATCCCTGTCAGTGGACATTCATGGGAGAATCCCCCCACCTTTTCTCACTCTCAGCAAGGTGAGGTTAATTTATATTTCTCAAACCCGCTCCTTTCTCCTTAGAAATGGATTCAGTTGAAGTGTTGGTGCCGGATCGTTATCGGCACGCTATCATTCCGCTGGGACAGCCCAGCCATCATCACAAATGGCCGTTTTTCAGCAGAATAAAACATATGAATTAAACTTCATAAGCTTATCTGGTCTTTGATATGTAGAAAGCCCAAGGTTTATTTCCACATTAATCCCCACACCCGTCTATTGCTTTGGCTCTTTGATGCATGAAGGTGGGTGAAGAAACCGGAATCTGCCAGGTATATATAAAACTGCATGTTTTACCCATCGCTTGAGCTTCAGGCCCTCTTTTCTCCCGCTCTCTGTCTCTCTCTCTCTCACTCACTCATACACACATATACAGGTTTTCCCTAAGAATTTCATTACAAAAGGGAGCCATATGCATTGAAATACTGCCGGCAAGCAGGGGTCATGTAGCTCGATACTGAATTTCCCTTGCCTTTGTGCGATCTTAATTGTCTGTCATTTCTGTCTGCAGTCCCGTCTGTGCGCGCTCCAAATAAAACCTATGGAAACATGAAAGGTGGAGCACTGCCCTCACTTTCATCAAGGGATCGCTTACCAGGCCTTGCTGTGGCTACCCCAGGCTTGTGTTACGTACCTCATAAAAGTAGCTCTTGTTTCACCGATGCACTGCCCCATCTGGGCGCTGGACTAATCTGTCAAGCCGAGCTTCCAGGCAAATTCTTCTGCAGCGTAATAGACACTGTTACAAACTCTGCTGCCTTTCTCCTCCGCTCCCTTTCCCCCTCATTTTTGCAGAGGGCTCCCCTGATGCCCTCTGATGCTGCTGACAGTCGGAGCTGAGGCTGGATGCCATGGTGAATTTATATCGTGCTACTGCATCTGTCATTGTTTTTACCGAGGTGTTGACCTCCATGCGCCCTCATCAGAATGTTGCCTCAGTTCTGCAACTCCAAGCAAAATAGATACCTACAACTCACTTGATCGCAAAGGGTATTCATGCTGCTGAAACCTCTTCCCATTCTGGTAGCTGGTGCAAAAACTTTGACAGGCAGTTGGAAATCTCAGGGGAATTAGGTCACGGAGGAGTGGGAGAGAGACTCGGGGCTCAGGGGAGTTGGCCTGTGTGTCTATAGCTCAGGTTAAACCTTGCCACGCCAGCATACATTCTGACGATGGGAAATACTTTAAAACTGTAACCTATAAAATGCCCTTCACACTCCACCCCTGATATGGATTAGATCCTCTCAACCTTGATCTCATTGTCAGACTCCACCCTTGTTGCCATTATTCATAAAAGCTCTTCTTCATATAAATATGTATGGAAAGCACTCCACGAAGGACATTATCGCTGTATGAGGAAATGTGAGCGTAGAGCTCACAACATTTACTCAATGTATTGATCGCTTACTTGCCACTTTAGCACTTTCTATCCCACAGCAAATCTTATTCTTCCTTATCCATTGTTGAGGGCATCAAGGCAGATACATGGTTACAGTGGCACCGCAACAGTGACAGCCTCTCTGTTTTTAATGGCTTGTGCAAGTCACTGAGCTTCGAACAGAAGAGGACTGTCGCTGCATTGAGTTTATTACTCCTAAAGCAGCCACCAATGATCACACCCACCGTAAGCCACATACAAGACAGTCATGGTATTTTAAGCAGATTTCCTCTTAAAGGGGAGGAGAGGCGGATATTTCTCCTTTAAAGTGGTCTTATCAAGCGGGCTGTCGACGCGGTGGAAAGCCTGACAGCTACAGCCCGCTGA
>JAPZDX010000024.1:21612746-21631632 GCA_029783625.1 Naso annulatus
ATCTTTTTCTTTTTCTTAATTTGAGATTCACAGCTTTTGAGAAAATATTCACTGCTGCAGCCCAGATTGCCCCACCCTAGTGACACCGATGGCAAAGCAAAGCAGTGGCTCAAAATTTGGCCTGTCAAATACTTCATATTTGTAATGTGAATGCTCTAATTTGGCGTTTTACCTGAGAATTGTTGCAGTAGAGGATAAATAAAATAACTGTCTGAAAATGAGTATAAACCTGAGCCTTCGAAGTCATGACCTTATTACTCAAACCATGCCCTTATGTAAGATATTTAATCTGAGGAAATACAACCAAGAGGAGCCCCTTATGTTACTTTTACACACAATGATGTTTTTGATCTGAACATCTCCATTTCAATAAATCTGTGATTCCTTTTTTTTGTTTTTATGGTGATTATCAATGCTAATACCTGCCTCTTACTGTCATTTAACTGTCATTTGAATAAACTGATGCTTGTTAAATTATTGTAAAATCACACCATTATTTTTGGAAATGAATATTTTCTTGTCTAATTTGTTTTATTTATTTTTCAGAACACAATACATATCGCTATGAAGAAACATAACACATCCACAGATAATCACATACTTCATTTGCTCTGTTCAAATCTGTCTTGTGTGTTGTGAACACTGTGGTCTGTGACTGGAAATGAAGCAAGAACTATGAACTGAATCATTCTGTCCCTTGCTGTATATCAAACAGCTGTAGAAGCCTGGAGTTAGTTAGCCTCACAAAGGTTAAACAGCACATGAAATAGTGATGAATCCATGAATAGAAGGACCAATTAAAGCTTCCTGCACCTCTCTCCCTCTGTCTCTCCCTCCCAGCCCCTCTCAGCATCTCTCTCACTTTTACTCCTTTCTCTCATCCTCTCTTGTCATACCTATCACTGTGCCTTGATCCGCTCTTCCGCCCCACCCATGATTCTAAGTCTACTTTTCCTCTTAACTCTCTCCCCCAATCCATTCATCCATTCATGCATCCTTCCTTACATCTTGTCAAAAGACAGGCGGTGCTTTTGCTGGCTGTGATGCACTGTGTGATTAAATCCCTCTTGGATATAGAATTCACAGTGGGTAATGTGGGAACCTGGGCAGGTATGCCACCACAAAAAGAATAGTGGGATGTGTAAGATGCAACATGGAAAAGAAGATAAAAGCTAGAGGGGAGCGGATTGAAAAGAGGTGCCAACTGAAGCACTGACACGAGAGGTTTACAAGAGGCCAGGGGTGCCGCTTTCTTGGCACCCTTCCCTGTAACATAAAGCATTTTCGAAATGCATTCAAATGTTGTGAATCAGTTTTATCCAGTGCTTTCCTCTGTAATAAATACCTAAAGTTGCGATGAGAATAAAACAAAAATATTTACCTGTAAGGATGCCATAGGTAACATTTTAGCACCAGTTACACTACAATCACTGCACAGAGGTCGGTAGCGAATATTAAATTTGCAATGGAAGTATGAGAGTGTATTAAAAAAGCAGAGAGACCATGCAATGTACCTGCAATTCAACCGTTTTTCAAAAAGACGTAAATGGGAGCTACAGAGTCTCTCTCTGCCTGTTTAATGTTGAATTTGTTTTGAAATTGCACCTGCCTAAATATGTCGGATGTTTGTGACCACCTCACTATTTGCAGTACAAGAGTGTATGGCTGTGTTATAAATGTTGACCAAATTGACCTGTTTCTATACCTGGAGCTGAACTTGGGCTGTCTGGTTGAAAATGAGGCATCCTAAGCGCTAGACTGCTTGAGCCCTGTACATCATAAACACGATATTCTGTTGTGAGCCTTTGATTAAGACTGAGTCTAATGTGTGTTACCACATTTTTTAAACCACACTTGAACAAAGTCATGAGAGTTTAAAGGGAATTGCACTGTAACTGGTGCTAAAATGCAACATATAGCACCTTAAAATATACCTAAATTAAATTGGTAGTCAATGAAGCAAATGGAGTGATGACGACAGCAGCAACAGAGCTAGTTGTTAGCATCAGCATAGCTCAGCTGCTGCTTTGCCACAGGTGTTTCTCATAGAGACCTCTAAATTAATTATGTTCACTGAAGCATTCCTTTAACCTCCTCTTCTAGGATGATTTTCTCAGAGCTAATACACACTCAGTGAAATTTAGTGTTAAAAGTATGACGTTTTTAAGTATAATCACTCAGCAAAAATAACAGAATATAGTCTTGATCAACTCCAACCACAATGATGATTATGATGATATGATAAATAAGTTATGGCCCCTAATATAGTTGATTTAGACCTAATTAGAATAAAATCATGTAAAAACGGGTATTTTTGGATTATTCTCCGCAGTCTCTGAGTGCAACACCATGTCTTAAATGCAAATGCAAGGTTTTTATAACAATATTGTCCAGTGTAGGCCTGATCCAAATCCTAATGTCAAGCACAACTTTTCAGGCTCATAACAATGTTCTGTACTGAATATGTATGTCTTAAAATAGGCTAAGCATACATGCTTAATAAGAGTTTGCACAAGTTTTACACAAAACTGAGAACAGCAGCATTTCAAGCTTACTTAACTTGAAGCAGAGACAATATGTTGCTAACACTTAAAATGTAGTTGAAATGGGCTGACTTGTCTTAAAATCAGTGGTGGGGTGGTAATTAAAGAGGTGCAGGAGCACACCCATAACAAATGAGAAAACAGGAACATTAATTGTATAATAATATTTATTCTCTTCAAAGCCAGTGATAATGTAAACAGCAGTAATGTCCTAACTACTCATGGTGACTGCAAAACTATAGATGCAATATATCATTATACATTCAATGCATCTTGGTGTGATTTAGTCCAAGCTAGTGGGAAAGGAGTTTGTTTTTTTAACAGTACATTCTACTTGCACACAAAGGCAATATCTAACATTTTCGGTTTGGGTGGGTTGAAGCAGTTGGCTGTCCTCAGGGTGGTTGCCATGAGGGTGTTACGTTAGTTAGCTAACACTAGCATTAGCGACGTTACAGTAATGTTAGAAGCCAGCCAGTCAGGAAAGTCCCATAGCCCAAGGTGGGCATTGTACATTTTCCACTTATTTCAAAAATGAAAGGATCTTTTACCTTTTCAGCTATTCCAAAAAAACCCAAAACAAAACAAAACAAACAAACAAAAAAAAAAAACAAGTAATGCTTTACTGCCTTTTCATTTGATTCTTTACATAAGTTTAATGTCACTGGTGAAAAACTAAGTAAATTAATAATTTTATGCACTGTGCCAAAGAGTGCCACTCAAATGCATCTTTTGAGGTGGAAAATGTCCTTTCATGTTGTTCAATGCATGAGTTAACCCTGTGAATCGATCAGTACGCCTTAAATGCCACTATGACAACTTGAAGAGGATGTAAGAAGATTTATTTGTCACATAGCTTATACATATTATACAGATACAGTGATGAAATGTCTGAACTTCAACCATAATTCATTTGCTATTGCCTTTTTTGCATGATGACAAACACTTTAGAAATAATTGAATCCTCAAACACTTAATAAAATGGGCAATAAACTTCAACTGGTTAATGCAGTTGAAATTTTTTCACCTGGAGAAAAAAGTGGCGGAGGCCGTTCCAGTGTGCTCAGGCAGCTCTACACGTATGCTTCTAATCAAACGCAGTTAAGTCAACGACTTTGCAAACGCAGCCAAACATCAAGCACAACACAAGACAAAAGTTTACAAGGCAGCTATATTGTTTACTTGTCAAACAGCAAGAAGCCCACCTCAGCATCTGTTTTGCAGCCTTTTATTTTCAAAAGCTCCTCCCAACAAACTAAAAGTCAGTCTGACATTACTGCTGTTCACTGACACCTCTTGCTGTATCTTTGCTTCTATCATTATGCTCATAGAGGATGCGGGTTTGTTGGTTCTGTTCTGTTGTAAACACGAACACTCCCGGATGCTCTGAGCAGTCAGTTAGCGGCATGGCTACCAGAGCTAACTAGCAGCTACAGAGGCTGCAGTTATGGGTTACCTCAGGAAACTCCCTAAATCACAGAGAGTTGAGGGACAGCACCTGGGGATCAGTGGCAAAACCAGAAAAAAAATGCTTCATAAAATGTGATCCACATTGATCAGTAAAAGTTGCTGGTTTGAAAGCTGGAGTGCCCTAAAGCCTTACGCTCTGTGATCTTACCTGCACATCCAAAGTATACCGTGCAGCAGATCAGGGCACAGGGTGACGGTCAGTGTGACATCATTCAATTTATTACAATTGAATATATCATTTGGCTTTGAAGCTGTTAACTTAAGATGATAGAATTTTGCCTTAGGCACATTTTGATACTTAAACTTCATTATCTGGCCATTCTCCAGCATCTCCAGCTGCTGCAATACCTAGCTGCTTTACTGACATACACACAAGCCAACACACTTGCAATATTAATATGTTTTTCATTTTTATCACCTTATATCTCGTCACCCTTTCTGCCATGCTTGTCTGACCTCTCCGAAATCCCTAATATATGCCAGTAATTGCACATCAAACCTCAATGCATTATTTCAACCTCAAATTCTCTCCTATCCAACACACACTCTTACACATGCCTGCACAAACGCATTCACATACAGTACACACTCGCATGCAAACACATATATAAATTTGTATTTGCATGTGCATATACAAGCAGGCATGCATGCATTCACACTTAAGCTTGCAGGCCCTTTTTTATATGTATACACACACAGACACACAAACAAGGCTTGCTGGCCTGCTGATGGTGTAAGACTCATGTATTTTGATGATATGAAAGTTGACCACATTTACATGCAAATCGAAGTTCCAGATTAATAGGGTCCACATATGAGGGCGAAGGAAGACTGCATGGTAATATGCTATTATGGCTTTTAAATACATTTACCGATGTTTTGACGCAGAATTAGCATGGTCCTAGCGCAAGGAAATCATGTCGGTCTGATAGCAATTTGGTTTTCCAATTGTGAATACAATTTCATCAGGTTCAACTGTCATTTCTAATAATGACTCAGGTTGTGCTCACTAAATTGAAGATTCTTTTCCTCACTTTCTTCCCCTCCAACCTTGATGAGTGAGAGAACAAGCACTGTGTTAAAAGGGGCTTTTGCAGCTGAGAAATCATTGTTACCTGATACTTGCAACACTTACACTATAGAACAAGAAACGAACTGCAAGAGTGTCTATGTTCATGCATGTGTATTAGGAGTTTTATGTTCTGTAAAACACTTAACTGTGATAAGTTCTTATTTCATCATGGAAGAGAAAGATCTGTGTTGTCAGTTTACTTCAAAGATCAGAATGATTCTTTGGGACCAGTGTCCCATTCTTCTTAGCAAAACAGTTCATTTGCATATTCCATGTAAAGCATACTGTAGTCCACACTCTCCCAAGTGATGGAGTAAATATGAGGAGTCAAATCACTGCTTGTCAGCCACAGCAAAGTGTCAATCATCCCTCACACAAAATGGTCCTGACAGCTAAAAACAGATCTCAGTTTCCCTG
This sequence comes from Naso annulatus, assembly GCA_029783625.1. Classification (NCBI taxonomy): domain Eukaryota; kingdom Metazoa; phylum Chordata; class Actinopteri; order Acanthuriformes; family Acanthuridae; genus Naso; species Naso annulatus. The sequence continues at coordinate 21,618,249 of JAPZDX010000024.1, forward strand.
CAGAGAATTCATTACTTCAGAATAATAAATGACAAAATAGATTGTTTAATCTTTGCAGTTCTTTGCTTCATATTTTGTCTTCAAAATGATAAATTTCAATATGAAGGCGATTGACAAATCTCAGAGTTATCATTGTCGACAAATGATTATACTGTAGCTTGACATAAAAGGATAAACTGAATGCTCTCTACTGTTATAAACCTTGTTTATCAACTTTGTGTTTAATTAATGCATTCAACTGTATCATGGTTTGATTTCCTTTGAGCACATGCAAACATTAGAGACATAAGTAGAGAAGAGCAGAAAGAGACCCCCCCCCAAAAAAAAAGAGGAAAAAAAAGAAAAACAGAAAAAAACAGACATCCTCTGGTGTTAGACTTGTGATGTATTTCCTTTAAGTTTCCCCACTCAAGAAAAACAAATAATTAGCTGCCCCATGGGACATAGCACACAAATAGAATAATGTATTTGTGTCAGTCAAATGCCTTTCCATAGCTGGGCAAAGAAAACATAATAAATTAATATGAAGTACGTAAACAGAGCGCGGATACCATCCATTAATAAATACCGTTTTTATCGTGTCTTCTGGGGGCTGAAATACTTTTGAAAAAAGCGTAGGATGCCTTTTGGCGTCCTTGTCAATTTATGTAAACAGCCTGCAACCATTCTAGGGGCGAGGAGCACAAGGAGATCATAGATTATTAATGGAGTTTGAAAATAACAAAGGCTGTGTCAGCTGCATCCTGTGCCATGGTATCAATGGCACCTATTCGCTAAATGGCACAGAATGGTTCCTCACTGTATACACAGGTTCAATATCAAGTATTCCTTGGAGTTAGTTCTATTCCTTCAGAAGCTGGTGAATGGGTAGTTTGGCCAACAAGCATTAGAGTTAGAGTGGATAGAAAATCTCCTTAAAATAATCTTTATTCAAGCAGGGATGCATTGAGGGTTTTGCTAATAGGGGGTTGTGGGAGTGGGCCCAGACTCTTGGCTGAGCAGGCCAGAAATGTTAGGCCTTTGACATCAAGGATCGATTCCACTCTGAAAGGGCTGAGCGAGGGAGAGAGAAGGGAGGATTGTGGCGATGCATGCCCCTTCTCATTAGCTGACCATGGGGGAGCGGAGGCGTTAACTTGGCTTCTCCTTTGGGACTCTAAATGGGTCTAGGGCCACCGCTGATGGGGGGAAAGTTCACAACCACAAAACTGGGTCCCGTATTGAGTAAGGCTAACTAACTTTGTTTTTCATTATTGGACCAGCTGGGCTGCTGAGTGCCTAATGCAAAATGGCCAGAGGGAGAAAGTGGTGGTAGGCTACATGAAACAAATACTGCAGGTATGCAAATTAACATGCACTCAGAACACACATTAGTGCACATACACATCACAAAAAAAAACAAAAAACACAGCAACAAAAATACTCCTTCAGAACAAAACATTCTAGCATTTCAGTAAACACGATTAAACTCTTTAGTTAATTAATCTCATACACCCTGTCATTAAACTACCAGGTAGCTCGGAAATGTTAATAGACAAATAGGCTGCTTTGACTAGCAAGGCTGAGATAAAGGGTTTAGATAATGAGGGACTAATCATCAGAATCAGTTAAGTCCACCAGGCCTAATTTCCCTAAAACCTAAATACCGTACACATGGAACTAATCTCCACCTTTTCTTTATTAATTTCCCATCCAGAGGTTCAGCAAGATGCTAATAAGGCATACTCACAGAGCAATGCAAGCATGCATTCTACCCCCTCCTTTCACACACATGGAGATAAAAGGTGTTATGAGCCATGGACTGCAGAACAAAGAGAAAGAGATTGTAAGGAGATAGAGTATACTCATAAGGAGATACAGCTCTTAGGATAATGAGGCATTTGAGGCTTCATCGAGGGAGCTTCTCCTTATTCCTCAGCCTCTTCTTTCACCTTTCTACTGATTTTCTATCTCTCTTTGTCTCTACCTCTCTGCCCCCTCCACCCTCCAACTCTGTTTTTTTTTCTATAATGTTACATGCTCAAAGGAAATATGAGATGCCTTTATAACATATAAATCAAATTTGTCCAAAGATATGGTTGCATGACTCTCTGCCTCTTTGCCTTATTGCAAATGACAAGTACAAACCTTTGTTTTTGCTGTACTAAAAATTTAATTGCACTTTTACCGCTGCAAAATTTGACAGCTTGCTGATAGAAGCTCTCAACCCCAAACTGTAGCATATAACGCTTATAAGCAGCTGCAAATTAGACATATCCTCATACATGCTTAAATACTTACAGTTCTGCCCCTGGTAGTTGTCCACTGTATTAATAACCAATTATCTGCACCAGTTATAGCATACCTGTACACCCAAGTTATAAAGGAGTGAGGCATTTGCCTGTCTCAAGTGCTCTAATTGGCTGAGCTTGTTGTTATCTGAAGCCTACTCTGTCTTTGTTAAACTGACAGATTTAAAGAGATAGAGAGTCACAAGAGTTAGATGGACAAAGAACAACAGCCCTCCACTGGAACGAGATGTCTACAGTCTATCTCAACACATTTTTTAAACTTTCATGGCCTCCTGTTAGGCCTCTTTGCCAGCTACATCCCGGAGCACTCTACTGTCAACGTAAGAGAACACTCAAGTCTGTGTTGGTCATGAATAAACAATATGACATTAATTAATTAAGACACAACAGTCCCTAAACATAGTGTACAGCTAAGAAGAAAAGCAAGCAAGACCTGGAAAATGAACTAAGTGTTGTTTCATTTGTTGGCAGGCATCTTCAGAGCTGAGGTGGACTTTCTGTTCAAAATGCATGGGCAATACATCAAATGAGTCTTGCAGTCACTAATTAAAAAGCAATGTGCTGTGTATTCCTTGAAAGATGAGACAGTTTTTCTTTAACTTGAAACAGATGCTGTCCATCACAGATCGTACCCTCCATCTTCTAAAAAGGAAGGGTAATATTTACCTTTGGAGCTTTCCTAATGCAGTTGTATAATGGAAGACAGTTCCTTGCAACATAGGGAAGAGAACATGCTGCAACTTGGACTAGCAAGTACCGTAAGAAAGCTGCATGGACCACCAATGGCCCAGAGAGTACAGCTAATATGACACCCCAAGGCCTAATCTTCTTAGTGGGGTGGGATAAAATGACTATCCATTACGGAATCAACCTTCATCCCAACCCTCTATACCGCATATTACCACTACTACCATCCCTCTTTCCTCTATTCCCCTCTATCCACCCGCCCCCCCGCCCTTCCTCTAGAGCCAGTGCTAACATTGATAGCCAGCATTGAGACAATTGGCTGACTTGGGGCCCTAATCAGGTATTAGCCACTAAAGCTGTAAGGGAAGGCTGCTAATCTCCATACTCACTTCATATGTAGAGGCAAGGCCCCAGCAGCTTGCTTTCCTCTGGCACAGGCCTAGATCAAAGATGCCTACTAGAAATCAGATTAGAGTAAAGAAGAAGGGACAGGGTGAGAGGGAGCAGGGTGCTAAGGCCACGGATCTCTCAAACCTCCCTCCACCTAAAGTCTTTTAAAAGCTTTTTGCATAATCAGGGAGGGGGAGGAGATTTTAGCTTCCAAAAAGCCACTTAGCTGCAGATAAAACAAATACATGAAGGGGTCAAAACATAGGTAAAGTAAAGGGAAATATCCAGTACGGGCCGGCTTTCAGCTGTATAATAATGCTAGTTTGTCATTTGAAGCTAGTCCAGCAACTTATTCATATCACATAATTATGCAATGTTCTACAAAAGTAGAATTGAACAGTGGAAGTTGTAATGATGTAATGTGTGTAGGGGTAGTGAGATTTGTGACTTCTGTTCTAACCATAACACTAATGATTAAATTAGGCAATACATTCTATTCTACTTAGGGAGTGGGTCCTCTTCCACAGTGATTGCCATGTTTTTCTGCATATTTCAGTAGCCCAAAATGGAAAAAACGATGCACTGATTTTAAAGAAAGCCTTTTTTCCTGAGCTTCATGGCCACTTCCACACTTTTCAGCCCACGACCCCCAAAATAATGGTGCCAGACACTGAGGACCCCCATCAGCCTTTGAGGTGGCATATAACGTGCACAGCTGCACACATGCACTATTAGGCCTACACGTGCATCAGTACAACACAAAAGAACAACAGCAACAACAGTTATAATATCATTTTAAAGTAAGAAAGAATAAAACCAGAATTTATAAAATAATGAGCCAATTATGCAATTTTTAATTATTTCTAAAAATTTGTGATTTTGGAAAGCATCTCGCAACCCCTCCTTCTGTGTCTTGTGACTCCCTAGGGGGTCCCGACCCCCACTTTGGGAGCCACAGCTCTAACAAACTTCAGAAGGGAAGCTTGATCGGGTGGGGTGGGTATTCAATCAGGTGTGGTCTGCAACTTCACTGCTAGAAGCCACTAGATCCTACATACTGGACCTTTCAGGTATGTCTTCAATGAAACTGTGTCGGCTAGTGCAACCATTTAAATGTTAGTAGAGCATAATCTTCACCCTATTTGTGAAATTACATTCAAACAAGGCTGCATTTAAAGGTGCGCATACCTGGTGCAGCGCAGTGCAGGTTATCAAAGGACACGGCTTCCACTAATGGCCAACCTGAACAAAGAAAGACAACTTCACCGTGATACATGAAATCCAATTTTCAAACCAGGTAGGTTGTAAGATCAAATAAACAAATGCTTTCACTTCTGTAACATGTATTGTTTTTTTCATTGGCCACAGCATGACACCAATTCACCTTGCTCTGACAATTTTTAAGGTTGCTAGTTTACACTCACACACACACACACACACACAAATTCTCGTAGTGCATTGCTATTGTTATTGACTGGAGAACATTGGATTCACACTTTTCCATGATGGATTCTGAGGTGGAGGTGGTCCTTTAATTGTGAAGGCAGCTGACTGAGGGGAGCAGGAGGTGTCTGGGGAGTTCTGCTGTGTCGCCTCACCTCTTGAGGATGGTCAAGGGCAAGCTGATGCTGGAACCTCACACACAAACACACTAATTCAAAGTATTCGTATTATTGCTTTTATACATATCTGTTTCAGTAGATTTTGACAAAATTGAACTACGGTCTCTGTGCAATTTTAGTGTGTAAAGTATTTTGCATGCTGATTCTTCATTTTTCTACCATTTTTTAAATTTTAATTTCAAAATGAGGATAAACCCTCTTAGGATTAAGCGTCTCATTTCCGTATACAGTTTATCGAGGTTCTCTTTGGAAAAATTTGACACGTACAGTAAACTAACTGCACAGCACACACAATGGTACTGTATGACTATACACGGAAATTAAACAGGCTAAAGCTCACCAATCTGCACACAGTTCCTGCATTCTCCATGGGGGACAGCCTGTCCTTAGCAAAGCAGACAAATGTTAATTCCCTTCAGTGAGCACAGGTCTGACCTCCAGACTTCTTGAGGAGAGTACACACACACACACACATGCACACGTACACACACAGTCTTCTCAGAAGGTCACAGAGCAGATGACACCAGCCTGTTCCCTGTTTCACTTCGATTGGCCCATCTTTTCTCCTTCATTACCGCACACAGCTGTGAATAAGAGAGTCTGTGTGCGTGTGTGTGAGTGTGTGTGTGTGTGTGTCTGTTTCCCCAGTCTCTGAAATGGCTAAGTGCTGTTAGTGCAGTTTTTATCAGTGAGGCCACTGGCGAGACTCAGGGGAACAGACCAGGGCTATCTCTCTCTGCCGGCCCTGAAAATTGATATTGAACATGGAGGAGGAGTAGGGGAGAAATCTCACATGCTGGTAGCAATTAGCTAAAAAGGGATTTGCAACTCTGTGATTCATCACACCAGGGATCGAAGTCATTTAAAGACAATGTGTTTTTCTTTCTTTCCTTCACTCTTTGCTTACTTCCTATCTGGCTGTGCGTCCTTAAGCCCACTTACAAGACAGTGTGAGATTTTCTATTTAAGGACCATTTCTCCTTCTCTGAAAACTTGCACTGTGCTGAGGCACATACAAGGTCTTTGATTTCACTTGCTCTGTGTACATACCTAACACCAGGGTTCTAAACTGATGCAGGGCCACTGTTGGTTTGCTTTAAGAGTTGGCAACGCAGCGTGACACTGTCAACAGCATGGTGAAGGGAACACAGCATCGCTGAGGGGAGGGATACAGTACAGGTTGAACAAACTTTCTACCACAGACTCGAAGCTTGGCTTTCAGAGCTTTGTTTACACTGCGCTTCACAAATACTTTGACCTGACCGCCAGCTTCAGGATATGAGGTTGAAGTAGTAAAGCACACGCTTGACACTACACTGATGAAGTTTACGTTACAGTGAGAAAGAAGAGGCGCATTCACCTCGTTTTGTTATCTTAACAGCTTAATGTTTTGAGTGATGGAAAAAGTCTATTTTGCCTATTTAAACATGAAGTTAATGAAACTCACACACCCTGGACTGAGAGAATGTGGGCAATGCAGGTTCATTTGGGCTCTGTGTTTATGCAAGTGGTGAGGATGAGGTCAAAAAAGCCCCAGGGTAAGGGCAAAAGCTGTTTCAACGGCATGTATTTGTTTTTCGTTTCATTTTCACGACACTGTTCTTGTTGCTTGAGAGAAGTCAGGCAGAGCATATGTTAAAAAATGACTCACTTACATGGATGCTTACTTGCCAAACGGTTAAAAGTCACAACATTAGTTATATGAACGCACGCAGAGCTTCTAGTAGAGCTGTTGGGTCTTTGGTGCTAAATAAACAGCAAGGTGACTTGTCGTTGTGAGCCTTGCACCTATAGAACTAGAAGCACACCTAGCGTGTGTGCTAATATAACTTTGTGTAATAATGGTAATTTCCATGATAATGGCATGACAACATGATGTTAAAATGTGAAGCATCGAGCAGTGTAAATCGATACAGACTGTAGAACAGATGTGGCAGTACAGAGGACCTCGGTGGACAGTGGACGTGGGCAGCGTTAATGTGAAAAGATCCACTTCCAGATGTGACTCATGATGTCAGGGTGAAGGGATAGCATCTTTGTAGTGGCTGTTTTCTGAAGTCCAGCGCCAACACCAGTGCCAGATGTTCTGAACACTGAATGTGCAGCGTCCACCTCCCCATGTCAGGTATGCGTTGGCCGGTTTGATGTGAACTTTTCACAAATCCTTCTGTGTTAGGTGATGTGTTAACAAGATGCAGTGGCCTATTTGTTAAGCTGTGTTCACATGCTGCACAACACGAAGTGAATTTTCCTCTCGTGTTAAATGCTTTACTTTGACCATGGGATCATTTAAGTGTATTTGTTACTCATGTGAGTAATGTGATTACACACAGCCTGTCAATATTGTCATTCCTTTTTGTCACTAACTACAGATGATATAAGCACTGTAGCTGCACTGTATCATTTGTGGAAATCCCAGAAATGTTGGAAAACTTAACAATGTCATGTCTGAGTTTAAAACATAATTCAGAGGAGTATGAAGTGCTGTCGTACAGCTCGGTGTATCTAAACACACCAACAGTTTTGTCCGCCACGTCTGCTTTAACCTCCAGATGCTGGGACATTAGTAGCGTCAGAGCATCAGGACAGCATTAAAGTTGGTTAGCTTTCGCAACACAGCGTTGTCGCTCAAGTTGAAAAATGTAAAAATGAATGAATGGTTTATCTATTTACGTGTTTTCACTGAGTTTGTATGTAATACGGATGCATGAATAATTCGCTTCACGTGGTATATGGGCTCACCTTTAGACCACTACTTAAGATTGAGATTCAGGCAGGCCGAGTTCTGTGTCCACAAACTTTAAAGGGGCAAACATTCTTCTGTTGTGTCACAACTCTACTTGGCCAACCCATATACACTGTACATGTTATTGTTTTTCTCTGCTAATAACTTCTAGTTTGGTTAAGCAAATTTTTTGACTTCATCTGAATAATTTATACTTCTGCAGAGATGAAGAAAACTGACAAAACCCAACAGACCTTGTCAACAAGTCATGGTGTTAAACTTGAAAAAGTTTAATATTTCTTATATTTCTCTTTTTTGACAATTAAGATCAAAGCAGTTTTTCTTTTACTACAGAGCAATGCAGATATTCACCCTACATCCCGAACTGCAGGCCTCACAAAGCACCAATCTCACATACTCACCTCCCCACGCACATACACATCCAATACACAAAATGACACATTCCTCATAAAGCATATACAGGCAGCAGGGGAGCCTTGCCCCAGCCAGTAAACCTCTACAGTTTAAAACCTGAGCTGAAGCCATTAATAGAGCCGGAGATGACTGATGAGTTCATATGCCATGCAAGCAGCCCTAGACAATGGCTTTAGCCTGATGACAGATTGCCTGACCGTAACCCAGTTTATGTTAAACTCATTCTTACTGTTCAATTTCACAAGTGTAATTTTGTTGGGCTGTGCTGCATTGTCCTCGACTGTGGGTGAGGTGTTGGGGTGTGTTCTCGAACTCACAATCCCTTCCTCCGGTAATGATTCCCCTGCTCTATTCTATTGTATTGTTTTCTGCATAATCAGGTTGGTAGTCAAGGGTTTGGGTGACACAGCCATCTGTCAAGTTCATTTGCTCTGCGAAATGCAAAGGAATAATGGACGATCCTACGGGAGCCTATCTGTTATCAAATAGGAGAGGTGCCCCCTGTTTATGGCGCCGCTCCACTGTACAGCAGAGGGGGATTGTGTTAGCGCACACACACACAAATGTGAGTACACAAAAATGTATGTGAGCTTACAAATGCTTTTTCCAGCACAAGCCTGACAGACACACAGGATACATACACATACTGCAGAGCATGCTTGGCTTGATCAGCTCATCTATAGTTGTATAGGCATCCTGTGCTATGAAATCTATAATTCAGTTAACACTGTAAGCTGTTGTCCATCTGGAGCTTTGCGCCAGCTGTTTGTCTGAGGGCTTAATCTGTATATTTGTGTATATGTGTGCGATGTGAGTGGCATGTGTTTGTTGGTTCAGTGCAAAGACGTGATGTACATGTAACAGCCATTTGCAGCTGTGTATTTGTTATGTAATGTCGACTTACTTCATATGGCGTGCTTTTATTGTCACTTTTAACTTTTTTACTATATTACTGGTAACCATGCATATTTGATTGTGCACTAGTGCCACACACACATATTTCCTATAATAAATCCTAACATGAAATAGATGAGATAAAACTGTAATTATCACTCTGGAGAAAATTAGGCTGTTTTATCGGGAAATATGAAGTACAGATAAAATACAGTCAAATTTGATAACAACACAAAAGAGTCATTTAAACATACACAAACAAACAAAAAATCATAGCAGCAAAGCAGTGTGTACAACATTAAAGCGCCACCTTCTTCCTCCGCATCTCCACATCATAGCTGCAAGTTTCCTCCTCTGTTTGGAGTGGAGCAACAGTATAGCAACTAGCAGCAGTTGAAGGACTCCTCTGTAGTAACTGTTCATGTTTGTTAAACTCAAATGAAGCTGAAAAGCTGATCATTAAATACTACATGTAATGTAAAGTCTAAGTTAATCATAGACACCTTTATAATTTGACTTTGATTACACGTTAAAATCCCAAAATGCTTATTATTATTATTCCCAAGAAAACTAAACGCTCATTGAATTTTTGTGTTTAATTTAAATAGCTTTATTCAGTGCTCTTGAATGGCAAGCTCACACACATTCAACAAATGGTATGAGCAGGATATGCTTTCTGACAGCTCTGAGGAGAGGAGTTTAGAGTTTTAATGGCATAATTGCATGTTGGAACAAGAACACTTTAATCTTTCCACATGCTTGATTCAGAAGTTGAAGCTATGCCAGACTTACGGTACAAAGAACTGTTTATGAAAAAAAGTGAAAAGCGCAGTTATGCAGACAAACGTCTTAGCAAAGAGCACATTGTCGGTAAAACCACCAGAGACAAAAGCGAAAGGTCGGCTAGGGTGTTAATCAAAGACAAAAATGATGACAACAGTAACACACTACAACTGCATTTCACATCAGAAAAGTCAGACAGAAGGATTAAAGCAAAGTCTGTAGGTTTCAGATCACATCAGTGTTAACTTTAATCGAGCAAGCCACCCCAGAGGAGCAAATGTGAACGATGCACAGAAAAGTGCACAGTATCAACCCTGTTTGGAGGGCAGGTTCTCTTCAGCACCTCGGTTCCTTCTGCTTTCTCGGCAAAGTATTGATTCAGCTTTGCTCTCTGAAGTCAGCGATTAGACAGAAGCACCTCTGGTTTAGGTGGTTACAGTTGATGTTTGAGAGAGTAGTCAAGTGAAGTTTTTTCAGCTATGAGGAGTTTGTTAAAAATGTATGACAATCTGCCTTACTATAGCTGTACTTGACAGATCTCAAACTGTACACACAACACTGATACATTACTCTGTCATGAGAACAAGAGATTAAAAAAAAAAAAATCCTCTGTATTTTTGGCAGAGTAATGTTTCCAGTGTACTTTTATAACAGAAATGGTTGGTTCCTTCTTAATTTTCCACATATAAGTGTACATTTAGCTTTGTTATTATGTGTTTTTAATTAATTATGTTTACGTGTTTGGAAGCCTGCGACAGCATTCACTCCACAGAATTTCAAACAATGATTCCTCTCTGAAATAAATTAACACAGGAACCTGTTTTCATCTGAATCTATCCTCTCAGTCTCTCTCTGTTCTAGTCTCCCTCCACCCCCTCGCCTTACTCCGCTCCCTCACCTAACCCATTATTCCATAGCTTGTGTGAAAAGGGTAATCGCTCAAATCATTCAAAGGCAACTATCTGTGTGTGACACTAGGGAGCATAACCATCATCACAAGCAGCCGCTAATGGCTCTCTCTGGATCCAGCAAAAACGCTCCACAGCTCAGCCTAGCGCAGCACAGGGCAGGAGGGCCAAATGCTGTGGGCACTACAGTGCTGCAGCCAGGGCCAAATTTTACCCTAATGAATTTGGATCTTGCCAGTTTATTGCAAAAGGCAGCCACGGCAATCCAATACCCTCCTAGATGATCTGAAGCGACTCCCGTGGCCACCGTTTATGCCAGGGAGCCCAGTGCCATGTGGAAATAGAGGGAAAGGCGGGGGGGGGCTGTCTATTTTTTGTCTTTGGCACCCGTCTGCTCAGCTCAAGCGTTCATTCCTGCACAGACACACACACACAGACACACACGGGCCTACAAGCAAACAGAGGCATGCACATATCCACACTCCTGAATGCATGCATCTCATACACACAAACAAAAGGGGACAACTTCGTGTGCACAAGATATCGTGCACAAGCACATGCACATGCACACACTTCCAAGCACTGGCAAGCTGGCTGTAATGAAGCCTGAAGAAAATGGCAGGATATCCTATTATTTCCAGTGTTCAAAATTTGGAGAGAATGTGTTTTTTTTCCCCACAATGAGCATATTGATTTTTCCTCTGAATTGCTTGGAAGCTTTTGCATGTTGTATATTGAGCAGCGGTCCAGTCCACATTGAAATGCGCTGTTTTTATGGGTTTTCCAAAATCCCTTTGTTGCCACTAATTTTTGCATACATTTTCCTTGTTAAAAGCAGATTTTAAGCGGCTGTACAGTATATTTAGAGACCTAATTTGTTCAACTACTCAAACGCTGAAAGCCCAACACCCACAGGTCTCACAAGAACAGTGCTGGTTATGCTTAATTGCTGTGCTGCCATGACTTTATTAATTTTTTAAACCATGTACAAATCCCTGAATTAAACAATATTGCTATCCTACTGATTTATTCGAGCGATCTCTGTTTTTCTCAGCCACAGTCATCTCTCTATCTGTTATCTTCCCATTTCACCTTTCCTTCATTCCTCTTCCCACATCTATCTTCCAGCATCCCTCTGTAACCTATCTCCTTCCCTCCACCATCTCCTGTAACAAACACTCCCTTCTTTTCTTCCTGCATGTTTTCCTCTGTCCAATATGCTCAAGGCCCCCCAGCTGTGTTACAGGTAGCGAAAGTCTCCTTCAATTAGACATAATCATCACTCACCGTCAATGATTGTGCTAAGGGCTAACTTCCAGTCTATGAGGGGGCCTTCGTATCTAATGCACTGATTCAGCTTGTCTCGGCCAACTTCTCTGTCTGCTGAAACCAAAGCAATTTATTCGTCGCCCAAGGCTCTTTTGGCAACAGCCAGTTGAGCAAGCTAACAGAGAGACAGAGAGAGACATGAGGATGGAGGAGAGAGAGAGAACAAGTATAAAGGAGGGGAAGAAGGACTCTCTCTTTTTCTCTCTCTGAGATACAATTTAATCAGAGACATCTGTGCGCAGGCAGGCAGCTTTTCCTTGGAGGAGACTTAAGCAGAGTCTTAGTTAGGGGGCTGTGTTTGAAGTGCAGTGGAATTATCACTTTCTTCCAATAACAGTGCCAGGGATGCAGAGAGAAAAGGAGAGCATAGAAAAACAGAAAATCTAGTTAATCTGCTTCATCCTGGTGTGTCAGGGTGTGCTCCGGACACATGAGAACCAAATCCAATCATCAGACAGGAAAGGCACACAGCTGACCCATCGAGTTACCACCTCGCTGGCCAAATAGACAAGGCCAGAGGAAATTAAATACTGTAGGTTTTATAGCACGGGGTGGAGCAGGGAATATGTGTGTGTGTTAATGTGTTTGCTCATCTTCAATGCTTCAAGTGATATACAATGTCATCCTCAAGCATTACAGCTCAACAGTAAACTGCATCACTGACAAGAGTAATAAATCCAAAAATATTCAGTGTAAGACAAAACTATCAGATTTCCGACAGTAGACATCTGTGCCCTTTTTAATGTCCCATTTTACTTCCTTAACTCATTACTCAAGCCTGTGATTTTAATTGCCATGAGTCACTATTCAGAAATACAACATGACGTCTGCTTGTTCATTTAGTTCCTTTCCTTGAGCCGACATCCTACTCAGCGTGGCCAAGCGGTGAAGGGACGTAATTTGGGTGAAGTCTGAGAGATAAGAGATAAACGCTTAAGAGTGGGGTGAGAAGGTTAAAAGGAAAGATAGCTCTTCCTGTCGCGCGCTTTGCTAAAGGGCAAGAGAGGTGTGGAAGCTCAGTAAACACGTGCACTTGTGCTTTTAAGACTAGTGCATGTTGGTAATTGTCCTCTGTGTGTGTGTGTGTGTCCGTGTGCGTCCTCATCCCTCCTTGGTATCTAAAAATAGTCAAGTGAGGGAAGCTTGACAGAGATAGAAAACTTGAGCAGTTTGAAGTCACAGTTCAACAAGGCTAAGTGTCGCCAGACAGGGCCGTCATCGCTGTCGCATCAAAGGAGCAGAATTTTTCTAAAGGCAGGGACTGCTCTTAGCCCTCTTTAATGAATCTTGTATGATTCTTGTATGATAAAACCCAAGATG
>JAPZDX010000024.1:21735540-21754208 GCA_029783625.1 Naso annulatus
GAGTTTAACTCAATGCGCTGGTTAAATAAGTCACAGTCACATGGAGGCAGTGGCACTGATTAATAGTTAGGCTCAGGCTCTAATCATTCTCCATATGATTAGAGCATATTCAAACAATATTTATAACAGACAAGTTCAATATGGCTACTGAACTAGTCCATTCCTCTGCTGCACATACAGCCATACTTGGTTTTAGATACACAAATGCATTTATACATTTACCTAGCTCCACCCAACAATGCACCCCCATGGTTAGCACATGAGCCTCAGAGCACCTTGTAAGTTATAAGGTGATAAAATGCAAAAGGTCCACAACAGCTGCACTGCAGAGGCTCAAACAAGTATGAAAAATCAGAAATCAATATATTTAGTCATATGTGTAATAAACAAAGGGCATGACATCAAAGCCATATCCTTTAGCTATTCAATTCAACTCCAGGCAATTTACTCTACCAAACAGGGTTAGTAGTTAGAAATCATCAGCTAATACAATACAAGCCACTCTGCCAATTCTACATTATTCAGTAGTGAACTCTGTGGGGAGAAAATATATGAGAAATCAATAGCTGTTTCCTTCATTCATGAGAGATGACATCTTTCATAAAATGACCTGGTTTGGAGTTATCTGGAGTGAGCAGAGGGTGGAAAAACAGATTTTTCAGTTAAGCATATTTACTGACATGTGACAACAATTAGTTAAAATTTGTCTGATATTTTGTACTTTCTTTTTAGCAAACATGTAAAATTCTATTGAGAAATTTTCATTTAAGAGCTCCACACTAGCTGCAGCCAAACATACTTTGTGTGTGTGTGTGTGTGTGTGTGTGTGTGTTTGTGTGTGTGTATCTATGTATCCATGTCTATGTGTGTGTTTGTGTGTGTGTCTATGTGTGTGTTAGTGTAAGGTATATTTGTAGTGAGTGCCAACAGTATCTTGGAAATAAACAAACAAACAAGCAAACAAACTGCAAAATGCATTATTTTTTTCTTGTACATTTTAATTGTTTTACTTACATTAGACATTATTTTAATTCATTTTTGTAGTAATACACAATATATTCTTTTTCATAGACATTTAAGCTAATTTTGAGTGTCAGATCCTTAAAATTATATACTCTGTCCTCACCTTAACATCATTGGCAAAAATGTTAAATTTATATAAACTGGTAAGAATCACTACACTTAATTTATTATTACATTAGGTTAAACTGTATGGGATATTTGCATTTCTGACTCTTCATGTTTTCCTTGCTTGCCTTTCTGCTTCACTTGATGCTGTTCAGTCTTGCTTCGTCTGTCGGCCTTTCGCTGTCTATACCCTCTATACTGTCTTAATCTGTCTGTCTCTCTGTCTCCCTCTTCTTTCTGCCTGCCTGCTTCCCTGTCTGTCTGTCTGTCTGTCTGTCAATCTCCTCTCTCCCATCTCCTATATCTCCATCAAGCTGGGACCAAAATATCTTAGGAGCTCCAGCCTGTCTGAAACTGAGACCTGGAATGTACAACTGCAGAGTTTAACAACACATACACATATACACATATACATACACAAACACAAACGCACACGTAATACACCTCAGCAGGCCGACAGGTGCATTTCACAGTGACAATAAGCATATGCGTATACAGACACTCACCTACATATACACTCACTATTATACACTTAGACACGCAAACAAGTGAAAAAAATGCCCTCACAGACCATGTGCGCGCACACACACACACACACAAACACATTCACAGTTATGGTACTGATGGTTAGCCTATGGTCTGTGTCTAGAGGAGACAGTGCCCCCTGGTGTGTGCCAAACAGTACTCCCAGTCAGCCATATCTTGACCTAATCTATATTGAGAGGACTCATTTAGCCTTCTGGGATTGATTAGTCATGTCTTAAACTGAGAAACCACCACATGTTCCTGAAAAAAACAAAAAACACTTCCTGGATAGTGGACAAACTATTTAAGTAATTTCAGGTATTATAATAAATATTATAGAACATGTAAAACTTCTGCAGGCTGGAAACAATGACATATGTTGACACTGCAGTAAATATACTCATATAACCATGCAGATGCAGATAAATTTGACATTATCATCATGTTTTTCCTTCTCTTTTAATGTTTGGCATTCATAATGTAAATAAGTGCACTAAACTGATACTGAGTACACTTTCAAATTCCAAAATAAGAATACACCTTCACGTTCAAATATGAAGTGTTAACAGGTTATCAAGCTTCAGACATGAAAATGCTATTTATTTGCTCTCGTATTTTTTAAGTGCTGTTTGAAATGGTGTATTTACCAGATTAATTTAATTTTGTGTCAAGTATGTGATTAATGATGTGGTTCTTTATAATTCTACTGCATGATTCAAAACATATTCATACACAGTTAGAGTAAATAGTATTCAGTTTTTCCAGATCCCTTTTATGCAGTTTTGTTTTTGTTTAATATGATGTGATAGTGATGGATTTATTTACAAAAGGATGTCATAATGTAAATAACAACAAAAACTACCACTACTACTTCTACAAAACATTATCAAAAAAAGGTTTTTAAAATGTGTTTTATCTCAGTGTTTGATTTAAGTGAGTGCTTAGTGTGCTGTTTATTTAAAATAAATATGGCATTATCAGACAAGATGTTTATGATAACACTGTACCTATTAATACACTAATAAATAAATATAGTATGTTGCCATAACATTTTTCGTTTAGAGTTCATGCAGAAGTCATAACACTGTTTCATCTCCTCTTAAGAGAAAAACTGTGATTGTGGCTGCAAGGGTTAGATTTTAAGATAGGACCACGTGGAATATTGTGAGAGCAAAATGTGTAAATGTTTCTATGAGCCAGTCTGTTTGAATGAATGCATGTTTTAAGCTGTTCTAATTAAATTAGATATTCCTGCTAACAGGCGAGCTGTATTGCACCTATTTAAACGGTGCTCCGGCTGTTTACAACACTGACAGACCACACAGCAGTGGAGGAGCAAGCGCCTATGGACGATTGCACTCATTCGGATGAATACTGATGAGGAAGACTGGGCTAGGCTCTTCCTCCCAAATAGTTGCCACCTTGACTGCCCGTGCCCACAGTTCCAGGTTTCCATCATGTTGCGCAGTCCAACAGAGGTCATATTGCCTATAACCACAATAGTAGGCTAAAGGCTATATGCCCTGTTCTGCATGGAGAGAAGTCCAAAAGTGCACACGAAGATTCAGCGTAGACAGGTGAGTGCCCAAACACACTGGCAAAGTGCGCGTCCAAAAACTGTCAAATTCACCAGATACAACTGCGCGCGCGCACGGCCACACACGCTTTGGTGGTTATCTTGGTATTTGTAGCCTATAAAGGAGAGATTACCCCTCATAAAGCGACAATCACCACAACCAGCAGCTTTATTATTAGTCATGAATGTGATTGTAATAAAGGACGAGCGTATTTCAGATGTGCGAAGTGCTGGAAATTACGGAGCCGTGGTTCTCTCGCGGGCCGGAGCGCGCACTGTTTAGAGAGCGCGCACGCTCATCGTTGCTCGCATGCATTAAGTGGATGTGTCCGCCTGTGTCCTCTGGACTGACGAAATAACCAGCTGCAAGTGGAGAGCACTGACCATTTTATACCCCCCACCCCCAACGCCCACCCAGCCACCCCCCTCTCTCTTGCTGCACTCTCTTGCACAGTTGTTGTGGAAGTGCACGCAAGTTTTGATCAGACAGACAGTGTGTACCACAATCGCCCCAGCCTTAAAACAATCTAAATAAATATTCGACTATTTAAAAACAATGTGGAAAACAGGGGAACTAAATTTGTTGAGCCGACTCCTCTCTCAATCCAAGTCAAGAGGCCTATATATCATGTCTTGCACAACAAAGAAACATCCACCCAAACAAGTCATTGAGCGTGTTATCATCTGTTTAAACCACAAATAACTGAAATGAAATAAGTATCAAAATAACTAAATTCACGTCACCTTTGTGTTAAATTTTCCGAGACAACTGACAGGGCAGATCACAGCTGTGAAGCAGTTTGCTTTAACAACAGTTACTTTATTTCCTCCAAGGTTATGTTGGACTTGTCTGATGTTCCTAAATAAAACAAATGTTAAAATCCCACACTAAGCCAAACAACTCTTTGATATACGCTACTTTTTGCAGTGTGGAGTCTTGTTTTTTTTTTCCGAGGCTCTATTTCTATGAGGCAGAAAGGGGGCGGGGATGGGATATTCAGATGAGTCGGAGTGACAGCTCCAGTTTCCCCCAATGTTCTGTGTGTCTGAAACTCCACTGGCTCCTTCCCTCCTAACTCCTCACTTCATAGTGCTGCGTACTAAAAACATCGGACGCTAGGGGATCAAGACGCATGCCACATTGCCTCTATGAGGGCACTTTAACAGATCTTTCGGGGGTTTTTTTCCCAGTAAGGGGGCTGTGGAGGGAGGACTTTTTTTATTTTCATTGTGTGATGACTGTTTGCACGGTTGATTATTGAGTTGATTGTTTATTATTTTGTCTGTTGTTGCCCGACGCCCTGCGCGTTTTTTCCTCCCTTTTTGGAATCGGCGACCATTCCCGCGTTCACCAATGTCCTATCCTCAGGGTTACCTCTACCAGCCCCCAGGCTCTCTGGCTCTCTATTCGTGTCCGGCTTACGGGGCCTCAGCTCTGGCTGCCCCGCGGAATGAAGACTTGACTAGGTCGTCATCGGGCTCAGCCTTCAGCCCTTACCCTGGATCGGCTGCTTTCTCCGCCTCGGCTGGTGCGGGATTCTCCAGTCCGCTGTCATACTCCACAGATCCAACTACAGGATTCCCATCCTACATGGTAAAATATCTTATGTATTTATGTTTGATTCTGTATGATGAGACTCCGAAGCAGGTGAATGTGTCGGTGAGTTAAAGTCTGTCAGAGCGCAAAATGTTCTTCTGCCTTCACTGCCATGCAGCGCGATTAAATCGGCGGAGGTTTGCAGTGTTTTGCAACGATTCAAGTGTCCGTAAGTGCTTGCAGAACTTTCGTGTTTTATATGGCTACACATTTATACATGTGGCCCAGTCGTTGGATTCTTGCTATAAAATCATTGACCCCTTTGGCTTAAAATTGGATTTTTAAGCATGAGCTACAAATTATAATGGCTTGACCAACGCTTAACACTCACTGCGCAGCTAATTATGGAGAACAGAACACCAACTAAGATTTTTATTTGAGCCTTTAGCTTCTAAGCGGTTAATTTATGTGTCTTTGAAAATTAATATAACGCAAGATATAACCGTTTCTCCCTCGGCAGTCATAATGACCGGGGACGAAGTCGCTGACTTTATTCTGAGTTGAATAAACGGAATTTTAACATGAAAAGCATGACTCGCAATGCTAATGTCACAGGGCACTTCAAGCGTTTCAGGAAAGGTGCATATCAAGTGATTTGCTAATGGGATTTGTAATGCTGCAAAGAGAAGATATGTTAACACATTGGGGCTGCCACAACCAAACAAAAAGCAGCACTGGAAGAAAATGAGGAAGTTAATAGGTGATTACAGAAAATTGAAATTTCCTTTTTATTATCTTTACGGCTTATTAACAGGGGTCCTGTTATTAGTTAATCCGATAATGATCCTAACCATTAGTGAACCATTAGTTCATGCTTTTCTGCGGCCTGCTTACGCACGGTGTGTTTACTACCCCTGCGTCCAATTACAGAAAAAAAGGAAACTTAACGATTGTGGCTGACAGATGATCATAAGAAAAATAGCCTGTGTATGAAGTTGTCTTAGTTTCTTTATTTTAACATCTACTTCACGTCACTGTTCAAGGATATTTAATCATTTACAGCATTTTACAAAATTCAGAAAACAATCTGCCAGTGAATTTACACCACTATCCAACCCCTTTTCACTTCCGACAAGTTTCCAGAAAAACTTTGACTGGTAACACCAACAAGTATTTTAATGTAGCTTAATTGTATAGTGCAAGGTTTTTTTAAAAAAAGCCTTTTAAAACTTGGTGCTCTAAAACAAATCGCAGACTCGTCACTTTTTTTCAACTTTCCTCCAGAGCTCTCCGTATGACGCGCACACGACGGGCATGGCAGGGGCATTAAGTTACCACCCATACGGGAGTCCGGGGTACCCCTACCAGCTCAACGACCCGGCTTACCGCAAAAACGCCACCAGGGACGCCACGGCCACCCTGAAGGCCTGGCTGCAGGAGCACAGGAAGAACCCTTACCCGACGAAAGGCGAAAAGATCATGCTGGCCATTATCACCAAGATGACCCTGACGCAGGTCTCCACATGGTTCGCTAACGCCAGGCGGAGGCTCAAGAAGGAGAACAAGATGACATGGGCGCCCAGGAATAAGAGCGAAGACGAGGACGAGGAGGACGGGGACGGGGAGAGGAAAGAGGTGGAGCGCTCCGAAAAAACCCTGGACAACAGCGAGGCGTCGGCGGAGGATGAAGGTGGGATATAATCTGGCGACCGAGCCAGTGATCCGTTTAACAATTCAGGGTTGGACGGGGGTGACAAGGAGGGGAGGGGTGCATGCCCCTTTTATCTACTGCTCAGGTTATTTAGTGCAATAATTTTTGTGCAAAAATACCAAGAATATGAAATCATTAACTAATTTACCATTTTAAAAAAAGATTCTGTTTTGAAAAAATATCTAGCCTACGTTTATGCAAGAGATCTGGCTTCATGAATTGTTATAGTGACCATGTTGATTTTTATTTTTTTCCTCATGAAAACGAGGTTCTTAGACTAAATGACCTGTAAATATTAACATTATATTTTCTTTAGCATGATTAATGGCAGGTAACCTGCAAAGTAGACACATATCAGATCAGTCCACGTGAGCGCTTGAGTGGCCTCAATAAAATAAACTCTTATACTCTTTGTGGCATTTTAAATAATCAGGCCTTCATAAAAAACGAAAATCATTATTGTTATCATAAAGAAGGCTTTTACATTGTAGTCCACTGTTTAAATTCACATAAATAATTAACAGCTTACTTATTCAAGCCTGGTTGGCTGTAAACATTAATGATTGCTTATACACATGGACACACAATATACTTTGACTTAATAAGTGTCATTTAAGTCCTTGTTTTATTTTAAAATATTAGGCTGTTAGTGATTCATATTCAATAGGATATATTTATAACTTTTTACATTTTTCCATTTTCTTTTCTTAGTAGGTTATATATCCCCGACTTGGTTTTTTGCAACTAGGCCTTTTTTTTTTGTTTTTTATTTTTTTCCTAATTTTATTTCAGCCTACTTTATTTTATTTTTCCTTCTCTTGTCTCAGGTATCAGCTTGCACGTCGACACCCTGACGGACCACTCCTGCTCAGCAGAATCTGACGGGGAGAAGGTCACCTGTCGTGTGGGAGAGCTGGGCTCAGACCAGGCCGGCGACAAATGCGACACGGACGGCGACAACCAGACCCGCGACCCGCGGCCTCAGCTCTCGCCAAAACCCATCAACTCGTCGCCTCTAACGGGAGTAGAAGCTCCAGTTCTCAGCCATCACCACCACCACCACCACCACCTCCATCACCTCCACCATCTCCACAGCCAGCGCGAGGATTTGGCTCGGAGCCTCGTCAATAGTAACAATGTTAACACCAATAAGTTGTCTTCATGCCTTGACAGCAGACCTTCTTCGGGAGCGCCTCAGAACCCTACAGTCAAGCCCAAGTTGTGGTCGCTGGCGGAGATTGCTACCTCGGACCAAAAGCAGCAACATCAGCAACAGCAACTGGGGCATCCTGGGCAACCAAATTGCCCCTCCTCCAGCGGCGGCCTCCTTACTTCCCCCACGACTTCCACCACCTCTCCGGCTGCCAGTTCCCCCTCCCTCTACCCGCCCCCTTCCATCCTTGGAAGACCTATTTATTACACTTCTCCCTTTTATAGCAATTACACAAACTATGGCAACTTCAGCCCCCTGCAGGGCCAAGGGATCCTGCGGTATACTAATTCATCTGGAGTGAGTCTGGCTGCTGCTGCCGCCGCCGCCGCTGCTGCTGCTGCAAACGAGGGTCTCAGCTCCTCTCACCAGGCTCTGGAGGCGAGCACAAACCCCAAACACAGGCCAGACTCACCTCTCGTTAAAAATAACCCAAACCAGATTGTTGTTGTCGAGCAACAGCAGCAACAGCAGCATTTCAGACCCGCAAATTTAGAAGCAAAGAAAGGTACGTAATCACATGCGGCACAGCGTCGACAAAAAGACCTGAGTTTATTTAATCTGGTGTTGAATCTTGAGGTTGTGTTTCTCTTAAACGCGGGATGGAAATCGCACCACGGTGGAGGTTAAAATGTGTCCACTTGTTTCCTATGCAAATCAGCTGGTTTTCTTTGTGGCACGTTCGTGTGTCATTGCAGGCACACAGTGGGATGATCTGGCTGTTTTTGTTCTCTTGCTCAAGAAAAGTACGACTTTTTTCAAGCGATCTTGCGTGAGAAACAAGTGGCGTTATCTGGCTGCTGGTAGATTCACACTTGTTTTAAGATTAACACAATTTCACCAATAAATATGAAGCTAAATGATTTATGGACTTTTTAGCAAATTGACTCATAGGTATATGGCCTATAATTCGCTTTCAGCGCAGTGAATTTATTGGAATAATCAAAAAAAATAGCCTGATCCTTCACCATTTATTTAACAAGATGCATATTTTGGTCTTTCTTTGAATCATTAAGCATCAAGCGACGGGATTTTTATTTGCAACAAGCTCACGTTAGAAACCGTATTGTAAACAAACGTGCGCGAGTACACCTACAGATAGAAACATTTACATAAGCCCATTAGAGACAGACCTCAAATCAGCCTAACCACGCGCAATGACGCACCCACACAGGCACGCGCGTGCACACAAACAGAGTGGGCAGCTGAAGCAGAGACATGTTGCCATAGGTTTGACCAGGAATTCTATTTTTAATGTTTCCTATGATACATGTGTGTGTGCGCACAGTGGGCCCCAAATCTTATCTTTCAGCTTGGGATAATTATAATTACACAGGGTCAGCCAAAAGCAAACACATCAGTTAGTTTGCTACATGCACTCCTCGTGCAACTTCATATCTTGCTACGCTACTTTTTGTTACTTAAGGTGTTTTTTTGTTTGTTTGTTTTTGTTTTTGTTTTGTTGTTGTTGTTGTTTTTTTGGTAACGGTAATTAGACAGTGGGGGGTTTAAATAAGCACTTGCAGTATAGAGCTTGTTTTGGGTCGCGCCAGCCGGAGAAAACCGTGTTTTCTGGGCTTGTGGAGGGAGTTGATCATTTGATTGTGTGGGATTTTTATTTCCCTGGTCTGCAGGTAGGTGTCACAATTGCTTTGAGTATAAAGCGAGTAAGGCCACCACCTTTGAGCCCCATGTTTTAACCCCTATAACCTTTGTGCCACCGTATAGTCGGAATGAAAGCTGCTACTGCTTCCTTAGCTCCAAACAAGTTATGATATTCTCTGCAGCACACGTTTGTTTCAGTTGTTTTGTTTTGATGCATTGTGGATGGTTTCTTTTGCTGGTTTGAAAAAAAAAATCTCCCATTATGTGATTTACTGTACATGTAATTTCTCAGGTTCCTATAGTTTGCTTATTTGCCACGGTATATATTATTTTAGTAGCCTATATATTTACGTGTGGGAAATATAATTTGGCCTTTCTGTGAAACCGTGCTATTTGTAAAAGGAGGTGTCTTGGGACGCAAAGCGGACGGAACTGAAGTGAACTTGAGGACTTCAAAGTGGAATAGCCTACATTTGATATTTATTTTTTTAAATGATGGCGAAATGATGCCTATAATTTATGCAAGTTGTATTGCAAAAATGGGAAACTGACATCGTCTGTTTGTTTTGTAAATATATATATTATGGACGGTTTTTATTTGAGACGCATTTGAGAAAAAGCTACACAATCTTGTTATCAGGAAAACTTTTACTAATTTATATCTTTGAATGTAAATAAAATAAAACGCGCTGGTGTTGATGTACTGGCGGGGTATTCATTATTCAAAGGAGAAAATATTAAACTGTTTTCCCAACTATTACATCACACTTGGGGAGTCATTCTTTCATTTATGCGGCTGCCAGACCAGTGTTTAACAGCGAGGCATTTTTTATTCACCATAGGGCCTTCTCATCGTTCCTTTATTTTGTCAGTCAAACGCAGATGGGAAATGTTTCATGAATCTCGCTTTTCATAAACATTATGAGTTTTCACAGATTGCACAATCCATTCTTTCTAAATGGACCATCATTTTTTTTAGGGCCTCATTCTGGTCAGGGAATTTCCCCCAGCCACATATTCACGACCTTGATTGGGATAAACGACATACTTATTTCATTTTTCTCCCCTTTTCCCCTCTCCCCTCGCCCTGCCACACATTTATTTTTCAGTGTGATTAATACAGCCGTGGGACGCATCGGGCATTATGGGCTCCCAGCGGGCTCGTCCCTGGAGCTTTTTAGCCTGGTTCAGGATGGGTCAGCCCTGCCTGCTTCATTACGGCACGGCATTGAGCAATCCATAAAAGTCTATCTAAGCATCTGCCAGCTCCAATGGGCTGTGTGATGGGCCCTAATCGGAAAGGCTTTCCTCTGCCTTTCATCATGGCTTGGTTATCACAGCGGCTTTAGGACACAGCTAATTAAACAATTTAGAAAGAAACTCTAGATATATGAAAATTTATTATTATTATTATTATTATTATTATTATTATTATTATTATTATTATTATTATGTTGTAACTATTATGTACTTTTTAAAATAAATTTTGAATTGAACAGTTTTTAATTTTTCACACAAAATTAATTCTAATGTTGGTCACCCACAGTCGCAGCCTTGTAGAGTGTGAAATACTCCAAGATCAAACATATAATATTCCCACCCTCTTAGAGGAGGCCTCCATCATCGCTTCCAGCCAGACTAAAAGCTAATCCTTTATTTTCCAGTTGAATTTCAGCTTGAGTGTCCAAATCTCAAGGGACTTCCTTTCACCTTGCCCCCTTCACCCCACCTCATCCAGGGAAGTAATATTTGGCTGCCATCAGAGAAGCAGTGGAGGGTAAACCCACCTTAACTCAGTTAACCCACCTTTTAGGCTGACGGAAGCCTCTGTGACATTAATTCATGGTGTACATTGCAGTAAATAGTTACTCACTGTCAGCAATGTTATGAAAAAAAATCTTTAAAGAAGAAAAAAAAACATCTAGAAATTATTTTTTGAAGCTTTTATTTGTACTTGTTTAAATTGGGGGTTGTTTGCCTTTTGATCACCACGTTTTGTTCACCTTTCTATTTACCTTTACTTCACTGGCAGCCACCTATATGGAAGTCATAGCCTCTGGCCTGCTCCTTCTTCTTCAGCCCAAACACTCTCATTAGGAGTTGATTTATTGAAATGCATGCTTTATTCTCAGGTGGGCTCCCCCGGAGGACTCAGCACTGTTGTCAAATAGCACCAGAGGCACTCTCCAAAGCACACAGGGGCCCTGCCTCTCTCTCCCTCCCTTTCTCTCACCCACTGCTGCACCCTCCAAATGTCAACATTTGTTCTCAATAAGAGGAGTTATTGTTTCTGTTTAAAAAAAAAAAAAAAAAAAAAATTCTCAGCAACCGGTCGCCTTTGAAGACATGAAAAGAAACTTCCACCCCTCCTCTTTGTTTGATTGAGAGCAATGGCAGGTGAAAATGGGAGCAAAGCGTCCATTGCACATGACAAACCTCAAGCTGTGAAGCCCGTTATGAAACGATTGTGAATTTATGCCACAATTAGTCACAATTGTACAGAGGCATTTCCGTCCCTTTTGAAAAACCTGCTCTGTGCCTCACATTTGTGGAGCTATTAGCAGAAGAAACCAGGGTGCCCTTGACGGTCTAGATATTGATGCTCAAGGGCAAAACAGACAATTAACTGTATTGCCAAGTCTTCAGGAGAATATGAGACCTGGCTAAGCCTATGCTTTAGAGCAAGGGTACAATTTAAACTTATCTAGATATTCTTTAATTCCATGCATTGCATATCAAATACAGTCATAATCCTATCGTATAGCTTACCAGAGAGGGTGTGTTCATCCATGCTAAGGACTAGTTGTCATTGAAAGCTAAATTGATGGTATCGCTGGGCACATAGGCTTCATGTGAGCGTAGAATGGAGAGCAAGTGGACTCATTCCCCTTATCGTTGATCAAATAAGCAGCTCGCATATGCAGATAATTCATGAGCTCTTTGTATCTTTTATCTTCCCATCAACCCTTTCTCCTCCAAAATGCTTCAGACATTAATCTCTGACGCACACCTGCGTTCCTACTCAACAGGAAGTCAATGTAGCTAAAGTTTTATTATAGCAATAGAGGGTTTATTATGTTTCACAAACAGTAACTGTGGTAGTTAATTGGTTGGAATGTTAAGTAAGACCAGTAGGAGCTGATGAATTACCTACAAATACCAAGACTTTTGAAGAGACAAAGCACAGAAATTCAAGTTGCATATTGTTTGGCAGTCTGTATTAATATACACTTCCACTGATGACTCTCAAGGGAAGGCACATATTAGAATAGTTTGCCATTTCTTTCATTCACGCTGTAAGACATTTATATGGACAAAATTATAAAAAAGAGCACGAATTTTGGGGGTAAGAACCATCAGAAATTTCGATTATCCAGTTGGAGTTCAAATGTGTAAACTTCAATAGGCATTATTCAGACCATAGATCCAACAATTCTAAAAAACTTTTTCACAAAGAGGGAATGTATATAGTCAAAATAAAATAAAAAGGCATTGTTACCCTTTGATTGAACCTGTCTTTAATTCCACCCTGTCTGACACTCTTATATTTTTCATGGTAGATCCACCCATTAAGACCTAACCATAAATACTGCTGATGTTCAGACTTAGGCATAAGTAGCACTAATGTTCAGGGGAGAGTGAGAGACAAAAGAAAGCGGTGTACAAATCAGGTACAGGTGTGTTTAATAAGGCACATCAAAGTAGACAGGGGACTTTAAAAATGAGTCAGGGGTCCTGTCCTCTCGTAAAGGTGTCAGGTGAAATGTTCACTACTCTGGATGATCAAGGGGAGTAAGCTGTGCAGGATTTTGACACACTCATGCACGCGCATGCACACACATGCGCACACACACAAAGATACACATACTGATCCATATAGGCTTCTCACTCCCTACCTTACGATACACACACACACACACACACACACTCAGACTGAGAGACGCTAATGCTTGTCCACACGACACTCTAAACAAGGCCATTAGGAGCCCTTACTTCCACTCCTAATTGACAGTTATGTTTAATGCCTGCGGTGAGTAAACACTTCAGAGTAGTGGACTGCACCTTTGGGCTGTAAATCAGAAAAAAACTGGAAGCCCGTGTTGGAAGAGGTCGTGAAAACTCCTGTAGAGGTGAATGCAGAAGGTGAGATCCAAAAAAACCCCATACAATGTGCTTGTGTGTGCATCTGTCTGTGTATGTGTGTATTTGCAGTGTTTTCGTGCACTTAGGCAAACACATAATACAACATATCTGTTTGTTAGTGTTTGCATGTGTACCACTTAATTACGTCCCTACAGTTACAATACATGTGCAACTGTACAACAAGCCATGCATGTTATTTACACGTAATTCTGTCATTTGTAAAATTTAATATCATCCATGGCTAATGTGTGCAAAAATACTGAAATACTCCTCTCACATTCCAGCAAATCAGTTTGTTGCAAGTGTGTCATCAAAAAGGCCACAAAGAAAAACATTATTTAAATGTGCTTTAAAAAAGTACAAGCATAAAGATGGATACAAATTTCAGAATCATAAGGTATTTAATAGTTCGATAAAATCATCAATGTAGTGTTGTTTGCATGTGTTTTATTTAAAATTTAACGAGACACTGACAGTAAAAGGATGCTAACGCTTTATGTTACATACTCACATTACAGCAGACATAAATATGTCTGCGTAGATGGGCCTTACACATGCACACACACAAACTTAGAGCACAAGTTGGTACTGTATGTGCAGGCACATGCGCATATATTGACAAAGACATAACAGTTAGTGCCTTCTGTCATGTTAGTATAAGACCTAGTAAAGAGTTTGGACACCAGAGCCCAATATTAATATATGATGTATTCTATAAAAATGATGAAGCAGGTCACATAGATTTTAGATAGAATTTGTGCGGACCAATAAAAATAATAGAAGAAAGAAGAACAAAACGACAGAAGTTAATCAGGACGATAAATAATTTGGTTTAAGTGACTTTAGTGAAGTCACCATTAAAATATCAATGTTCAAGCACTGACTATATTAAACTCTGAAATAGAGTTAAGAAAAGAGGCACATTATGCACTGAAATCTTAAATAGTTAATACTGAATTTCAACATATATTTTGTAAATGTATACATGTATATGTATTGTAGCAATCTTGCATGATTTATTTTAAACTCTGAGTTTGATTTGACACAATGTGACTACAAATTGTCCCCATTTTTCCATTTGAGTAATATTACTGCATGTATGTGCGGAGGTGTTTGTGTTTCCATGTGCTGTGTTTATCCAAAGCCTCTGTTTCTCTGTGTGATGTAGTGTAGTTAACACTCAGATAAACCTCCATCCTGACTCGTGAACTGTCAGCTTTTAAGATCAGTGAGTCCAACAAGTGGATAAGACAGACATAAGAAAACCACGTTTTCTCCTCCTGTCTGTCTGGAGTGTTTTATAAATGAGCTCAACATGTCTGCACAGCACCTTTTTTTCCCCATCACGTACCCTGCGAGACATATCAGGGAAGTGATTCATGTTAAATAGTATCTGTCAGACTTGTCGGCTAATTAAATGAAGCTTTGCTTTAAGCGTACACTTTAATGTCAGGACTTTTCACTTGATTTTACAGCTTTCAACCTAAGCTACTTTAACTGTGTAATGGGATAGGGTGCAAATCAAACAGCATTAAATGCAAATGTGTTGAAGAAAAACTGAGGCCCAAGATGCCAGTTAAATGAAACTAACCTGGAAGACATGCCTAAAGGCACAGTTCAAGGCACTATATATTATCTGTCAAAATGTTCATTTGAGGAATACCCTTTAAACATGTTGTATCGCTTTAAATTATATCTAGATGCAATAAATCAAAGGCTGCCAAAGAAGCTTCTTGGATGAGTTGAGGAAAATCGTTCAGACCAAAGGGCAAGTTCAGTTGTTTTAACTGTAAGATATGATAGAATAACAGACAAATAGGATGCTGTTTTCTGGAATGTGAATCCAAATTTTAGCACATTTACTCTTTAAGGTTCTATGCAAAATATGCAGATGAGTGATGGTTTTAGAACAACACTATTGCAAGAGTCAGTTCTAGATGATTCTGCAAAACCCTGAACCAGCTCACCTATTCAGTGCCAACGTCTTAGGAAATTCTTGTGATTTATTTTGAAAGTCAATTGAAATAGAATATGGTTGTTGTAACAGGTAAAGCTCTGGTTAAGGTAAAACTGAAGCCTTTAGAAAATAAATGAATAAATCAACTGGTTTACTTTTAAAGTAATTATTAAGTTAATTGCATTTTTATTAACCCAGGCAGAAAAAAAAAACCTTGTCCTCACCTGCAATCAAGGGTGAACTTTTAAGATCATCTTAAACAGGTTGGTTGACCCATATAGACCAATGACGTCCCACTAACGACTATCTGTATTACTATCAAAAACACCTTGACCAATCAAGTCAGTACTGTCTGGAAAAATATAATAATTCCATAAATCAGGCAGAATATATACACAAACTACACTGTGCGGGAGTTTTTGTTCTGCTTTTGTCGGCCTTTGGTCTTCTCCTACGCACCTGTCGACTTACAGGTGTGCAAAAGGTTTCACCCTGCGACTTTTAACGTTCGATAAAAACAAACACTGCCATGGCAGAAAAATTCTAGTTTTCTGCATGAATGTCTGAGGTGATATATCCTTTTCCATGACCCTGGCCTCACCATTGCTGCGTACTTGGCCTAATGTACATGAAGGCCACAAAGAGGCATTTCCAGACCAAATGTTTGTTGATGCTGAATCATGGTAATTTTATTGCCAAAGAAATTGGTAACAAAAAAAGATAAATATAAGCAAGTGATTTGCCCTTGAAAACTTAAGATATTAAATATTAGCAGATGACTTTTTCCCCTTCTCCTAATGTGCTACCGTCCTTGTCTCCACTCAGTGCCAGTTATCTTTGCTGTTTAATAGGAGGGTGCAAACTGCATTGTGTCTCAACAAGCAACATTACACTTCCTTTCTTCTGATTTGGTGAAAGTTTAGACTTTCCCTCCAAGCTTCTACGCAGTTTTCAGGGATTCTGATCAACAACAATCACTAGCTTACCACAGTGACAAAAAGAAGAGGAAGTTATGTGATGTTGATGGTTATGGGTAAGTGTTGCACCCCAGACACCATCCAAGGTGTTTAAACAAGAATAAGGACTATAGCAAGGTGCGACAAGTTTATTTGTAAAACAACTTTCGACAAAAGGCTATTCAAAGTGTTTTTAATCATTACCCTGACGACAGCAATATTTTTGCCACTGTTTAAGCCGCAAATTTTGGAAGTTCCTCGGTATGTCTCCCTCACAGTCTAAATGAAACATAATCTTCAAGCCATCATCACAACTGCCCCTTGTCTCTGACACACACTGGCACGCATCTCTCCCTCCTCTCGCTCTTCAAAAGCCCCAATTGTACTCCTCCTCTGCCCCAAATAGGGTTATTCCCCAAGAGCTGGGGTGGGGTGCAGGGGACTTTGCCAAGCACACTTCTCTCTCTCTTCCCCTCTCTCTCTGAGGATAGTCATCCACCCAGGAATATTAGTCTTATTGCATTTAATCACTGAATCCTCACATCCAAAAGATTTCAATTCATTAAAGGCACTCAGATATTCAGGCCAGCTGCTTCCTGGCGACTAGCTAAAGACAAGGTGGAGACAGACAGGCTCTGTGTGTGTGTGTGTGTGTGTGTGTGTGTGTGTGTGTGTCTGTCTCTGTAGAGACAGGGCAACCAAATCCTCAGCAATGCCCTGGCTGTGCTCAGCACAATTCAGCAACAGCTATACCTAATCACACCAAACAGAGGTGGTTCTGCTTATACTGTGTGTGTGTGTTTGGGGTGAATGAATATGTGCCGAAGAGTGTAGTCTGTGTACATATACAACTGTGCATGCACATGTATACATACACACACGCAAACGCACACACAAACACAGCTTTGCAAGGCTTTTAAAGGCGAGACTGTTGATCCGTCCACGAGCAAGCGAAGCGGCTTACATCTTTCTGTTACAGAGGATTGGAGGTGCATTCTAATACAATTACGCTGACGAAAAAAAAAGTGCACATCTAGGAGGAAGGAGGTGCTTTGCAACATCTGCAGCTTGAAGCTGTCCTAAGGCACTTCAGTGGTGACATATAGACAAAGAGGAAAATGAGTGGAACAAGGCGATTGTAGCAGGCAACATGGCTGTGGTTTAGGGTGGACACGTAAAATGACATTTGGAGTCCAGGACAAAACAAATTGGGCTTCCTTTCATGTGTTTTGTTACTCCTTTGTGGAAAGAAGCCTTCCCTCCTAGCAAGGACGTGTGTGTGTCCTTGTGTGTCTTTGTGTGCATGCTGGTGAGAAAGACTCATGTTCATGTGTCTGCGCGCGCATGTGTGTGTGTGTGTGTGTGTGTGTGAAGAGAGATAGAGAAAATGCATTTGCACTTGGCTGTGTGTATTGTATGTGTGCATGTGTCTGCTTACACCTATGTGTATGCCAGTGCATGTGCGTGTGTTTGTGTGTGTGTGTGTGTTTTATGCACAGTATACTCCACAGACCAGATGGCTGTAGAGTGGCTTAGGAATCAATATTTAAGAGGAAAACATACCAACAATGCATCTGCATGTGTTTGCTGTACCCCTGTGATAAAATATTGACTCTCTGGTTTTTGCAAGAATTATCGGCTGTGGTCAAAAATAGGATATGCGGCTTACCAGCCTGTAGCTGCTTTGTGAAAGCAGTGATGACGGCTACACATTCGTGTCAAATGTGGATGTAGACAGGCAGTGTGGATGTTTGTCATGAAATACTGCCACCAACAGCAGATGTCAAAATGTGTTGCTGGCAGTTGCCTTTACTTCTGTTTGAATGAGCACCAGTCGAGAGAGGGAGAGGGAGAGAGAGATGCCTCAGTGCTATAAATCTATGTTTATTTTCAGATGCCTAATCCTTTACTTTGCTTTTAACATGTCAGAATAAGTATAGTGCAACATTTTAGTAGTTCTGATTAATCACTGAAGGGCTGAGTGCAAAAAATCTTCCTACCTCTTAACACTGTATTGATTTTTTTTGCAAATATTTTTAAATTGAGAGGCTAGAGGATGTTAAATAGGATAGAGAATACCGAATAACAAGGTTTGAAAAGTTTTTTTGGACTGCATAGTTATTTCTTTACAATTTTTAACGAATTTACGTGCAATAACATTTAATTGTAGCAGTTAAGTAACTAGACAGTGCATCACTATTCACATCTGCCGTGCATACACAGAAGCATAACAAGCACTATTTAAAATGCAAGACTTCAGTGAGATACTGCTCAGGAACTTGTGACAGTGATGACTCGTAGGTCCTTTGTCAGCAAACCA
>JAPZDX010000024.1:22044043-22054799 GCA_029783625.1 Naso annulatus
TGCAGTTTATAGAGTATTTGTAATTTTTCCGAAACATATCAGTTGTCATTTAACTATGTATCTATTTCAGCTAACCCTAACCCTGATTATTTAACTATTTCATTAATCTTTGTTGAACATTCTGAAAACATTTAGAATAAAATTCAGAAAACATTTTGGAAATGTTCAAGTAGTATTGAACAACGATATTCAACAAGCAGTTATGACAACAATATTATCAACAGCTGATATGTTGTTGAAATGGTACAAATACTCTATAAGCTGTCTGTAGGTAGACTATCCAAATATCTGTTGGCGGACTATTCAAATAAAGTGTTTCCAAAGTGTCCACCATTTACTTAGAGTCTTTAACCTATATAAAGTCAGTATTTAACTTAACAGCAAACACTGGTGGATCCGAAGCACACTGAAACAATGTGCCCATCTTAATATTATTTAGCCTCTGTCTCATTTAGACTGCAGTTCAATTAGCTTACATACATAAAACATTGGTATTTGACAGCCTAAGTCATTGTAGAGTTAACCCTCCCCAATTGCCTGATTTTAGCAGACTTTGTTCTGTATTAGAGTTGGACATTGCCAATCACCAATGATAATAAAATCCACCCACATTACATTCTGCAATTTCATCTCTTGTAAAATCGGAATAACTATGATCCATGGACATGAATGTTCCATTTGAATCAATGGCAGTTCAAAATGTCACAGCCATACATAATCATAAGATTGCCCAGGAGTGATGGTTAAGAAACCGACTGCACTGAAACCTATGAATCTCCATTCTGGAGTAAGTTAGTGTTTTCATTTGTCAGAACCTAATTGTGCTATTAGGCAGCTCATTGGCATTTGCTGCCCCACAGAATGAATTCATGCATGTGCTGTTCATCCCAAAAGGGGACACACGTGTACAGGCTCCCACACAAACATATACATAGGCACACATACTGTTTGTAATACATTTGGCTTTGCTCCGTGGGTATAATGATAATTTATTCAGTTCACTGTCACCTGTCAGTGTAATTGAGATTTGCCTGCTACTGACCACCCATATTGCCCATCTGACTGAGTCCCTAGGGTAAAATAGTGATCGTGGATGTAGCTGGATACAGTAATTCAAATAGATAGCTACTTATTAAAAAAGGGTATACAGGCATGTTCTGTACATGCATATAAATGTGTTTCCAGGCATACTTTATGACTGTGGATCGTCAATGACAATAATTTCACTTGATGGCTGCAGAAGCAAAAAGGCACGCATGCAAATATGATTACATCAACAAAAATTGACACATTTATACACGGGTACACACATGCACACCATTCACACACGCACCTGTGCACACATATATAGAAACAACAATGACTGGTACTTAAATAATTATGTTGGATAGCTACACAGTGACAGAAATATACATTGACAGACTTTATGCAAATGCTTAAGAAACACTTGCACCTTCAAGAACATACATTTAATCTTGGCAACTTCCATGGTAACAGCAGCAAGCCGATATTGGCAATTTGAAAGATCTACAATAATGTCACCAGTTCTGTAATTCCATGAGAGTATAGTACATTCGTAATTGAAGCATTGCACCAAGGGCTCATTGTCGTGGAACTTATGTTTTAATTTGATTTGCTGG
The DNA here is from genome assembly GCA_029783625.1 of Naso annulatus. Taxonomy (NCBI): domain Eukaryota; kingdom Metazoa; phylum Chordata; class Actinopteri; order Acanthuriformes; family Acanthuridae; genus Naso; species Naso annulatus. Next base: position 22,045,684 of record JAPZDX010000024.1, read on the forward strand.
TATATTCAATGCCAGATTCACATGTCTTATCTACTCTTACTATTTAACTGACCAGTAGAGCAAACCTTAATGTCTTCGATCCTCTCCTCTTATTTCTCTCCAATTTTTAAGAAACATTTTCTTCCTTCTCTCTTTCTCCTCCTTTTTTTCCTTTCCCTATTGTTGCCTCTTTCAGTCTTTTCTAATTTACCTCAATGACGGATCCCCCACCTGCCTTAGATAATAAGATACTCCCCCTGGCCTGCGAGACTCATTCCCTCAGCATCCATCACTCCCAGAGTCACATTACTGCCCTTTACAAGCACCAGGATGTTTTTCTCCTTAATTGTAGCTGTATACATACCTCACCCCCCAGTAATAATAAATGGTCTTGTCCTCCATTATGGCCATTAGGGAACTCACACTGAGAGTAGCATGCCGCCCACAGTGAGGAGAGCTTGTTTGGCGTTGGGTGTTGTAGCCAAGGAGTGGAAGAATGTCGCTGCATTCTGGAAACACATGTTAGGGCATTGAGTATCTTGACTAGGAGAGTGCTGCAGAGATGCCCCTGCTTCCCCACCCCTAGCCCCCTCTCCCGCTCTCTTACTCCAAGTTTCCTTCTTGCTTTGTCTCTTTCTCACTGTTTTAGAGAAAAACACTTGTAAATAGAAACACCAGGTTGGACAGGAAAGGAGCAAAGGAAGGACTCCAGGGACTGGGCAGCATTATATGTCTGCAACCAGATGTCTCAGACAGCAAGCCAGTTTCTAGACAAAATGAAAGTGGCCACCCTGGCCAGGAGATGGCAGTATGTCCTCATCATGTTGCAAATCCAATGCCTTATATTGTATTCATAGCCAAGGTACAGTAGATGCTTCACTAAAAACATTCAAGATTAGATGCACAGTAGGGCTTGAATGAACAGGTAGAGGTTGAATGACTGACTGACTGCTTTTTTTTTGTACTGTGCTTTCTGTTATGTACTGTAGAGACTCTTACAATGCAAACTTTTTGAAATGTCTAAACAATTAACAAATTACTACTCAGGTTTAGTTGGTGATATTGCATTTACATGCTTTTGTTTAGTCATCAAGTCAGCAATGGAAAACAACATTTGAAAACTGAAAACACAAAACATGGCACATCAGAAATTTTATCTCTTTCCCACGATACATTATAAAAAAACAAACAAACAAACAAACAAAAAAAACCATTGCAGGCATAAGTGCTTTATAAATATGACACCAACTGTTTGGATTTGATCATTGCATTTTTCTCCATTTGCACATGTGGCTGATGGAAATTTATGAATGAGGCCACTGTGAGTAGAGTAGTGAAAAATAGATGCTTCCAGATTCTGTATTCTCCACTGAAATGAACTCTGTTCAGAGCAAACGGGTGCAGGCTAAGATGCCTTGGTCCAATAAGTTGCACTTACTACTCAGTGATTAAACTTCTAGCGAACAAAAATTCTGTGACATTCCAAGGTGTCTGTACTTGTAGAAGTGGTAATTATCCATAATTTTGCTTAATATAACCTGAAGGAGCCTGAAATTTCTTCTTTTTTTTCTAACCTTTAACTGAAATGATAATGATTTTTTGTTCATTCTGTGTTTTGTTTTTGACTCTAGAAATGCATAAATAAATTGAAGTGCAGTGAATTTATCATCAATTTCAGGAGCTACCTTTCTTCCCATGGTCCTTTAGTCCCAATTTGCCAATTTTTTATTAGGTTTCTTCATATCATCTCACAAAATGTAGGTTGACGGTCTGTTGCTCTTTGTACTTGTAAATCATATTTAGACACACTGGGCTGTTCAAACAGTTACACATGTAAAGAATATTCACAATCGGAAAGCAACTAAGCGTTAAAAGAAACCAAAGCATATCCTAGTGCTTTCAGGAAATCAGTACTTAAGCAAACTGCACTGCAAATATATTTTTTTAAGTTTAGCCATTTTTATTATATTGTGTGTTCATATGTACAATAAACAGCCAACATTTAGAATTTTTTTGCAAATACACTAGATTCTATTTAAAGTTCAACACATACTGAATATTGTGTCCCTGTCCCTTTCGTCTCTTTAGTAACTCCCCCACTCTCTACATAGATTGATTTCATGTGTTACACTGAGACATTTCATCTCTTTTTCAGCCGTCTGCTGTCATGTCTGTCGCTACATGTCCCTGATACCAACAGGCCAATTTACAGATGGCGACACGAGAAACAGACAAGGAAATCATTACGGACAGATTCATAAATATCGGCTGCTCTGTTTCTTTTAATGGTCAGGAGTCAGAAGTTTAAGGTATGGGAGTCCTGGAGCTAAATGACTCAAGGATAGATCAATGTCAGTCGTCAGGGGGAATGAAAGCCAGTCTGGTGGAAAAAGGGGAAAGAAGGAAGCAGCTTCAGGCACTGAAAAGTCATATCATAGAGTCGTCAGGGTGGGCTGTGGTGGTTTCAAATCATGAATTCTTTAATGTACTAAGTCCAAATGGTCCCCTGTGCCCCCGCAGTGCCTTGCCTGGCAGTCTGAAAATAATTGAGGACTTGAGCTGAAGCATAGGGAGGGGTGAGTAAAGAGACAGAGTTAGGATGCGGGACAGGGAAAGGAGGAAGAGGAAGAATGAGAGAATGAAAAAATGACAGAAAGAGAGAGATGGAGACTCTGCTCTTTACAAAAATTACCTTACCTTTACACTCACACAACTCTCTTGTGACTCAAGGGCCATCATTTGTTCAGTCCTCCTGCCCCTGTATCACTCACACCGATGATGAAGCTCTAGTAGAAGGTGGAAGGTAATCTAGTGGCATTTCAGGAAATGGACCTCAGAGGAATACTTCTTTCATCTGAGGTCATTAATCGCAACGTCCAATCACCCGACTCGTAGATCAATAGCACCGTCCTGTGCTAAAAATGAAGGCATGAAAAGTGATGCTGAAGTATAAAACATGTGGTATATGTTCCCTCTCAGCAAGTTTACAGCTTGCTGGGTCAGTGAGTTGGTGGCATGTGGCCTTTCAGATCATCATGAATTAGCTGATCCAGAGCTTTAGTTGCTTATGTTCTGATTAAAGAATCCAAACTGCTTGCACATCAACTTTTGATAAGCCTGAACTGAAAATTCTTTTTTGTTTTTTTGTGAACATGTGTTTGATTTTTTTACTTCCAATTTACAGCTGCTTTGGAAATTTAGAAAAGTATGTCCCTGAAAAGAGTATATTGCAATTGTTTAATGATAAAAACGGCTGCAAGGCTGCAGCAGTAAAACGGGGGTTCTAAAACCAAGGTTAAAAACATGGCTCTGGGCAGCAATCCTCGATCAGCTATGTTTGGGAACCTTGATAATTGCCTCTCCTGGTTTCTCAGTTCAGTGAGTACTGGCCACTAACTCTCTTAGCTGGTTGGGTGTTCATTAGAAGTCCTCATTCAGTAGTTAGAAGGGATATGAGTTTTCAGCCAGCCCATTAAAGGCCAAATGTCACCAATTTAACTGTGTGCAAGGCTCATAAAAGAAGTCATGCATGCTATTGATGTTCAGTACCTTTCCATTCTTCGTAATGAGCTGCCTGCACAGAACTGCAGTGTGTAGAATGGATATATCTGACTTCAAATGGACAGATAATGAGCATGCCTATTTCATTACAATTGTGTGTCTTCTGCTATAGTTAGAGAATTAATTCAATCCTTGTTTGTCGGATTGGCACTTAAGTTGGTTTCTAAAGAAATTCATCAGTTTATATATATATGAAGTTAAAACCATGATTCTGGGTCAGCTTCTCAATAGGGCTGCAACTAACGATTATTTTCATAATTGATTACTCTGCCGATTATTTTAACGATTAATTGATTAATCATTTGTTCCATAAAATGTCAAAAAAGTGCTAAAAACGCACATCTTTCCGAGAGCCCAATGTGATGTCTTCAGATTGCTTCATTTGTCCAAACAACACCTCAAAACACAGACTTCTCATTTATGATCATAATGACACAGAGAAGCAGCAAATCCTCACATTTAAGAGGCTAAACTAGGAATTCTTTTTACTTTTTAATTTAAAAAATGACTTAAACGATTAATCGATTATCAAAGTAGTTGGCGATTAATTTTTTAATCGATCGATTAATCGATTATTCGATTAATGGTTGCAGCTCTACTTCTCAAGGCAGCATAGTAACATTAAATTTTCACGTTCAGTTTTGCATTCTTCACTGTTCATTGATTAGATTAGTCATTGTGTATCTGGATAAGTGTGTGAGAGTCGTCCCATAGTCACAGAGTTAAATGCACTTGGTAAATACTCGATTTTGTTTTCCTCACAACCTCAAAACAGCTCAGCACCAATCCAGTTATCTATCCAGTTATCCCTGTTATCTACTTGACACTAACTTGATAATGGTGCTGAAGGAAAAGTCATGTGATTATCAATGTTATCACAAGGGGTGTAACAATACATCAGTTTGTATTGAATCGTACAGTACAGACAGTATGGGTACACAGAATGGTACAGAGAACACACAGTATTAAGACTGCTGAGCGTTGGGCTGTTGTGGTGAAGGAAATCCAACTGCGGGGACTCAGGGCGGCTCAATAGCGGGTTATGGGGTATTATCGCACCACCTTTATCACCATCACAGGCAAAAACTGCCGGAAAGAAACCAAAGTCTGTGGCCAAGAACAGGAGCGATGTAACGTTAAAAAGAGGCAAGACGAGAGTGAACATTATGTGACTGTTTCCTTGTTACTGAGGTGTTGCTAAAATGAAGCTAAGTAGCTAACGTTATAACATAGCATGTAACCAACATTATAGACAAACACCACTCATAAGGATTATAAGTTAGCAGTTAATTTTGACCAACTTTCGGACTTAAGTGGTGCAACAAATCTACGTGTTGCTGGAGGAGTGTTAATAAACTCAGCAGAGTCAGCAGCACAGTCACAGCTCTGTAGGCCGCCACACATGAATGTGTGCCCCAAGTTTTAAAGCCTCCCATCAGGCACCTGCTCAGACATTTTATTCTGTAATCATCAGCCTCCTGGTGGCTCTAGAAGCCACAGGATCATAGGCGTCATGAGTCTTCCTCTGAGAACCATGAATTCGAGAATTTAACAAAATCTTTTGCAGTCATCTTGTTCATTTTGGGATATTTCATTAGGTAATAAAAATTTGGACCTTCTGATGCTGCTAGAGAAAAAGAAAGGGGATCACCAAGGTCATTGACACTCTTCCTCTGGACACAATGACTGTTTACACAAATTTGCTTGGCAATCGATCATGTGCTTTTGAGATATCTCAGTCTGGATCAAAGCAGCTGAAGACTGACAAATAACATGCATGCCAGAATCATGTCTTAAAACATTAGCAAGCAGCACAGTAAACATAGCTTTTCTTGATTTTACGTCCTCCAATCTGCTGCAGTAGTGCGGAGTGTACCGCAACAACCATCAACCCAAATACACTTACTCCATGTGTTCAGCATGAGGGGACAAATAACCCACATCAGCAGGCCTCTCAACATACCCACAAGGGGAGAAAGAAAGAGGGGGATTGGGTTATTCCAAAGATGAATGTGCCTTGCAGCTTTTGGGCACACAACACAAAACCAGCGAAAGGGAACATCGGCATCATTTGATGAGGCATTCCAAATGTCTCAAGGGGACTGAATTGCCAAGGGCTAAATGACAAATATATGTTGTTGGTGGTAGAAAGTGATTCTGCTGGCTGCCCTTAGGTGCTCTGTGGCTGCCAGCACTATTCCATTTGTCCTTGAAGATGTTGGCTGAAAATGTTTTCATCTGCTTAGGTTGTCTTTTGTGCCTAGTTTGTGTATATACAATACATATTCTAAATCTCTCTTCTCTTGGTTTTGGACAGTCTCATGTAATTAAGTCATTGTGAGATTGTTCATCTTGTCTTTTTTATCTGTCCTTTTTGTTTGTGTAGTCTTCCTATCATATTGCCTTGCATTTTGTATGAATATACAGTAGTAGACAAGCAAAAATATATTTCTAGAAAAGACAAAGTCCACCAAATGTTAGCAAATCCTTCTTGCAGTGAGGGTTTAATTCTACGTGTGTGTGCTGCAGTTACTGCAAACCACAGTGTAATACAGCATACACAGCCCAAGTCAACACTATAAACTTAGGAAAAGTTTAAGTCAAACAGCCTTGTCGTCAAGTTAAAGTGTGGTAAAGAAAGTTCATGAAATTGTTATGAAGCAGTTTCAGCATAATGTAATACAGCTGCCTACACACTAAAAATCTACCGTTTTCATAAAGTGCACCCTCTATACTATGCAAGACATTGTTCCCATTTCAAAGTTTTATAATTAAAAAAGACTCACACTTACAAAATGCATGGAAATGAATAATTCCACGTGGGGAGACTAACGTACGCATTTCTTTTTTTCCCTACCTATACGGTTGAATTATTGATATAAGTCTCAGAAAATTTCTTCTCCCCGCACAACGTGGATTATCTATGCATATGCCTAAAGACAAAACAACATTGTAAAAACCTCCATCAGAGAGTGAAAGCGACAGAGATGGAGTTTGAATATTTACAGTCAGTTAATGACATTTCCATTCAGTGGGCTTGTCAGAAATAACAAAGCCTTGCATTTACCCTCTGCATCTGCTTAAGTCTCTTTTCCTCCTCCCTGTGCCCCAAGTGGCTCAGAAATCCTACTTTATAGCAGAGAGGTGTCAGAATTTTAAACAGGCCCTGTCTTTATCCCCTGCTTCCCCGAGCTCTTTCCCTTTAATTCCTGGAAGACTAGGCCGCGGTCGCCTTTTAACCCTCACCTGCTCCTCTGCTAGAATAATGTTGGCTTCTCTCTCTATTCTGTGGGGGAGGAGGGTGAAAGGAAATGATGGAGAGAGAGGAAAAGGGGAGGTGCAAGGGAGAGGAGAGTGTTCCAGACAGAAGAGAGAGATAGGGTTAAGATGGGTGGGAGGTGTGTGTGTGTGTGTGTGTCTGTGTGTGTCTGTGTGTATGTGTGTGTGTGTGGGGAACGTCTGTGAGAGCAAGTTAAAAAAAAAAAAGGAAAGAAAAATGGAAAATACTGGCAGAGGTAGAGACAGAAGGCATGGACAGACAGTAAAGACTGGAGTTATATTATTCTCTGGTGGGACGCTGACTAGCCATTTATCACGCCCCACTATGAAAAAACAAATAGAAAGGAAAAGGACAGTGAAAGGGTTTTTTTTCATCCCTTGTTAGACAAACGTGATGACAAAGCACTATACACACACAAGGTAACGTCCCCATTGTAAAATTGGAACAACTCCACACAAAGCCCAAAAAGAGGAGCTGTGATTGGCCTACATTTCAGGTGAAAAAGATGTATTCCTTTGTCCTCACAACAGAAGGCACACTTGGCTGTATGAGGGAGTGATATGATAAGAAGATTTGCTCTGATCTTGACATGTATTGTGACGGAATATCACCAGTATTAATATATATTATTATACCTGATTCATGTTTTAAACTATAAGACATTTAAACTTTGCTTTGTGGAGACTTTGCTCGACACTAAAAGGAATAAATTGGCACACGTTTCCAAATGAATTGTCTATAAATGATTTTCTGCTGTATGAGTAATTGCCTGCAATTCACTCCCCTTTGAGTCAATCTCATGTGTGAAGTCAACGCTGTTAATTAGACCTGTTTTTATGTTCAGGGAGCCAGCTGAGCCTGCCTCTTTCTCTTTTTCTCCCTCTCTCGCTCTCCATCTCTCTCTAGCATTTGTACTTAATTACTGAGGGACTGCTGTCTGCACCAGCGAGGCATAACAAAGAGATGTAATGCCATTAGCAAGCACAAAAAAAGAGAAGAGAGAAATTTAATCATTTCTCTTATTCTTGTGTCTGAAGAGAGTACAGTGGTTAAGATACACTGTAACCAGCCATGGTTCCTTATGTCTGGCATTAGGACTGGCCATGACATTTCTGAAAATTTAGTCTGATTTATGCACAATTTGTGTATAGTTTATATAAGCTGCAGCTAGAAACATAAACACTGCTATAAATATTCTCAAAGGGTTTAACATAAAAAAAAAAAATTACACTGTTAATGAAAAATTGAGTTTGATACAGACATCTGTTAAATAAGTGCTCTGTAGCTGAAACTAACATTTGTGTTACAAGCATTACATTAGTGGATGTTACTGAAAGAAAGTGACAATTTGATAATTTGTTTTGATCAGTTTATTTTCTTGTCTATCATTTGATTATGATAACAGACAAGTATCTAGAAGGTCTAGAATAAGGATCTAGTTGGTTTACATTAAACGTAGATGACAATATCTAGCACTGATAAATCACTCTGGTCTCTGATATTAAGTATGATTAGTGAACTGAAGGCAGTGTTTTACTTATAATGATGTAAATTGAATGTGCAGAGCGGAGGGATTGAGTGATTGGTTTCACTTGTTCAAAGAGCAGCTAGCAATGGTGCAGATATTGAGTAGCAAGATAAAGTGCACACAACCCCCCTCTCTGTGCACAACAGGTTTTGACACTTTTGATTGCATCGGACACCACAGAAGTCCACAGGACATGTAATGTGGAAATTATCCATTGATTACAGCTTTCTGTGTGAGATTTTTTATCTGTAGTGAATTGAATCAGCCTGGGCTTTGCCAAGCTCTGCAATACCTGAGGTTATGAAAGAGAGTTCATAATTTAATGCAGCCATAACAGCTTGAACGGCAAAAGCAAAAGCAATCATGTAGTTGGAGCTCATATGTTTTCCTCACTCAGTTCCCAGAGGTCCATTGCAATAGCTTGATTTTGTTTATTACAGTAATTGCATTGATCTTTTAAAGATCATAGGTTTCTTTATTACATCTAGGTAGCTCTGATGTGATTTAATACATTTAAGGACAAATATTGGACTGGACATGTGTCATTACTGCACATTACACAACAGCCTGTGATCTGGGATTTACAATTTAAGCTGCAATAGGCAATTTATATTTTTACTTGTCTTCTGACTTAATTAAAAATAACCTTCAGATTGTCCCTGTTTCATGACTTTTCTTTAATTTTTGTTATTTCCCTTTAAAAATGCTTTTTATCACTACAGATTTAAGAATATCTGCCTCATACAAGATGCATACAAAGTGTATAGC
>JAPZDX010000024.1:22118349-22129313 GCA_029783625.1 Naso annulatus
ATGTTTTAACAACACGTTAGAGATTTCACTAATGATAGAGGTAGTTGCAAAGCAGCAACCATTAACACACATTTTCATTTTCTTTGAAATGCCCAACAGATCAATTACGAAAAAGACGCTGTGAATGAGAGGATGTGAGAATCAAGAAATTAAGCCTGCATGAGTACACACACACACACACACACATTTTCACAAGCAGTAAAAATTTGTGTGTGTAATGGACCAGTTGGACAGGACAGCTTGCTTATGTTCAGGGAAGAAAAAAAAAAGTCAAATAATGACAAGAGCACCCACACATTCACACCATTTACATACAGTAAAAACATATGTGTGTTTATTATGTGTACATTCCTAACACATTTGGAAACGATGCACAAACGTGAGTGCACAGACACAGACAGTGGGGTAGGTATCATTTAAAAGACTGTTCCCCCTGTACACAAGAGCCCATATCTGACTAACAGTGTGGAACTTGCCAAATGTGGCAGCCAACTGTTCCCCATCCTCAGGCTATCCCTGGACTTGGCCCACGCACAACAAATTGTATCATTGTGGTGTGCAAGTGTGCGTTTTTCTGTGTGTACACTGTCGAAGCAGAGAAAGAAACAGACAGCACTCTGGGTTTGCGAGATAAAATAACTATAGAATAGCGCAGAGTGATGATGTGCGTGTTTTCCTCTGTGGAGAGATGACATGGCATCTATTCTCTTCATGTGTTAACCAGGCTTGTTTAGGATTGCTGCTGGTGGATAAGTGTTAGGTCTCACTATTGGTGCTAAGACAATGAGTTAATCAGTTGTTCAATCGACAGAGAGTTAAAAGCACAATTTTGAATAAGAATTTTAAGCAAAAAACAAGCAAGCAAACAAAGATCAGATCAGCTTTTCCCTGTTAAATATTTGTAATAAATGGCTTTTACACCGCATGTTAGATAAAATATTCTTTTTAAAGATATCATCATGGGTTCTAACAATGCACAGAATTTTTACAGTTTTCTATTTTTTTCCCTTTTTATATGGAAAATTGAACTGATTAATGCTACATGGGCCCACCTTTGATATTTTTTCATACTTTATTTTTTGCCCAGAACTAAAGCCCACTCATTTTTTTGTCCAGGTGTGTATCTGTCAACAACTATACATCCTTGAAAGTGTTTGTGTGTGTGTGTGTGTGTGTGTGTGTGTGTGTGTGTGTGTGTGTGTCAGTGCTTGTGTGTGCGTGTCCGTCTGCACAGTGTGTGTATGTGTGATCATTCAGGCATACATTTAAGTTTGTGTGTGTAGTCCGGACGTCTAACTGTGCATTTGACAGAGATTAATAAGCAGTAACCCTATCTTGGGACTACCATGGGGCTGTAGACTCTATATTTTACACCTCACATAAATAAAGCCACAGGGTGCCATTTGCTTATAAGGACAAAAGGTTCTTTACACATCCTTGGCATATTGAAAATTCAGCACTGGTGGAGACTTGAAGGGAACAGAGGAGAGAAAAAAACAGAACTTTGCCAAAGAAAGAAGAAAGACAGGCAGATGAAATTCTAAAAAGTGTTTTTCCCATTTTATTGGGGTCACTTTTAGTATCACATTTTTCCAGATGGCGTTTTATAATTTTTTTTAGTTATTTCTTGGGAATAATGTAGTAAGGAGACATGGCTGATGAGAATATGTCTGTGATACACCCTGGGATAAATGAAATGTTGTAAAGAGGACAAGGTTAAAGAGTACAATCTGCTTAGATCACAGTTAACACTGCAGGTTTTAATGCGGTGCCCTTCTCAATGTCTTTTATGGTAATTTTATTTTGGGACTTACTGTCTTATTGAAGGTCGGATTCATCTGTGTGTGTGCAGTTGAGAGACTGGTCAAATATATATTCAGCCTATCTAAGAACAAAGAGTTTGCCACAAGCAGCTCGCGTCAAAGATTTCCTCCAACGACGCAAAGCTGTTTTGCTTTTAACACGTGGAGAAATAGAAAATCAGAAAACATTACTTGTAATTAACCTACGCAGATTGGCAATATTCACTAACCTACCTGATCAATATGCATGGTGATTGCAGGGACTTAAGAGATTTGATGCAACATTTCGCAGAGTGTTGAAGTATTCTTTTTCACCAAAGATTCACTGCCGTGCTTTAAATTACCAGCAGTAATACAGTAACACAAATTCAATATAGTCTGCCTACATGCAAATACTACTTATGTAGCCTGTCTGGTTCAACATGTTGAGACAGCTAGTTTGCTCTAATGCAATTGTCTTTTAACAGATGGCAATTTTATACTATATTTGGATCGTTTTATCAAGTATGCATGTGTTTGATTAAAACTTAAGAGAGAGGCAGAGACAGAGGGTATGTGTGTGTCAGCAAGAGAGAAGTAGGGGTAATTAGAGAACATGCTTGTATTATATTCATTCATCCACCAGGGAAGAGCAGCAACACAATGCACAGGCACACAGAGACAATGCCACATATCCAGGTGTAATTTATTAAGGAGTGATGGTGGATAATATGGATAACCTGGCTCACACAGGAAACAATGTGTTATCCAGTTACCATTACACACAGCTAGCACTGCTTAGATTAATGATGCACCTGTTTGGTCTATATGGAATACACATTTACAGCCAATGGCTTCTATGTATTAGAGTTTATTAAGAGGCCAGAGACGGAAAGAATGAGAGGTGGTTAGTGGGAGATGGAAATTAAAAGAGAGGATAAGAGAAAAGGGGAAAAAAACAACGACAACATAACAGTAAAAGGCTTGGGATGAAGGCAGCAGGAGGAAAAGATAGATGAAAGAGATAAAATGGGAAAGGAGAGAGACAGAGTGGGACAAAGTAAATACTTCATTAGACAGTGGAATACACCCAAGTGCCCCCAGAAAGCACACTAAATTAATCAGATGTACAGAGATGCTACAATCCCTACATTGTTATCACAGAGACCATCGTGCAGGAGCAGGGTTCACAATGTAGATAATAAAGAGGCACAATCAGGAGACGCATTTATCCCCCCTAATGATCAGAATACATTACAGCCAATGCCATTAACAGAGACATAAAGTTATAAAGTTTCCCTTGTTAGCTAGTGTTAGGATTTATATATATATGTAATGGGATGCAAAGTGAGTGGGGGTTCAAATTACTTGTCTTCTTTATAGTAAATAGATGTATATCACCACGAATATCTTAAAGAAATTCACCTGTCAGTAGAAAAGCACCAGTTAAATTATATCTAAAGCATACTGAAGTCAAGTTTAGATCATAACGCTGAATATTCCCATTAGGCTAATACTACCAGTTCTTTATTTTTATTTGATCCTTTAGCCACAATTTCTTATTAACCAATTTGTAATTCATTCTAATATAAAAAAAACAAATATTCAATATCCAATCTAGGAGTGTACAGAAAGACTGAAGTTCCATTTACCCGGCCATGAGGGAGGGTGCTCTGTTCAAGACTATTAAGGAATGACTGATGGGGAGGAGTGACAATGATCCAGCCTCTATGACAACCTGCTATCATTACCGTATCAAATGACCCCATGGGTTATATTACAACCAGCCAGTGTCACCAATTACTAAACAAAGACAAGTTGTAATATCGCAAACGTGCATTTGTACTGGTTGTTGTCAAGTGTTAATGTTGGATAGAGGTCATCTGGGCACACTTTGAGTCTGTACTGAGGCATTTGATGGACGGAAATACAGCAAATGGCATACTGAATGGATGGTGCTGAGGTGCCGAAGAAAGACAAGTAAGACTATTATTTTTAGTCATAAAATAAGAATAAGATGTATCTTTTTGGGTCAACAATACTGCTGCCATATGTCAAGATAATGCCTACCTATAGACCAGCGTTACGCAAGTTCACACCTTACAAAAGCTAGCTCAAATTTCAGTCAACACAGAACGAACTGGCTCAAGTTCACAGGTCACAATTTACAATTTTCAACTAAGTGCACGGTCCCAAAAATGAACTAGTTAACCTTCTCTTGTTTTTTAAATGAGCTGCTCCGATCTGTTACTTTTCGAGTGGACTTCCTCTCCGTTCTTTCCAAGTGCCCAATCGTTGCCACAGCCCAATACAGCATCACAGAGATTACTTAAAAAGAAAAAGGGGCAGTAGTGTCTCATTATGCAGTGAAGTGAAAAAGTGAAAAAAAAAAATAGTTGCAGCAAAGGTATACTGTAGATGCAGTCGACATTTCATTTAGCCTGCATAAACCAAATTATTATGCAGCAGTTCAAAAACATAAAGAGCATTCTTTTGTCGTCATGTGAGCAGGTACAGGGCAGGCTCTACCACTAACTCTACAGTCACTAGCTGCTAGATATTTTGAAGGAAGTTTGATTGTTCATGTTCATGAAATTACTAAGATGACAATGCTACACTGTTACTAAGTATGTGCTATTATGTAACACTGTTTTGCAATTGATTTAGTCCCACAAGCATTTGTTTAACTTGTCAAACATCCCTGTAATACGGCCGTCTCATCCTTCATCATTACTTGTCATCGCTCACTGCTGTAGTTACCATCGAGATCCCTCAGGTCTTGGTAACATCTACTACAGGTTATACTTTGGAATTTCCCCAAAGCTTATTTTGGCTGGCGGTTACATGTTGTCAGATCAACCAACTGCCATTAAATGTGTCAACATGCAAAATGTTAGCTGAAACCAAACTGACTCATATCTGCTGCAGTTTGATTTATGTTGTTCAACAGGTACAATGACTGCATGCACTTTTAAAGTTGATGTGAATGCTGAAGATTGAGGTAGATAAGAAGTGAGTGATCTGTTTTCATGATGAACAGCGTGCCAGTGTCCACTAATTGAGCCTCACATCAATGCAGATGTTTTGGAGAATTCTTTTTTGTTTGTTTTTTTTAATTTTTGGGGGCGGCTTTTTGTGTCTTTATCGATAGGACAGCTGAAGGATTAGATGGGAAATGGGGGAGACAGAAGAAATAACATGCAGCAAAGGGTCACAGGGTGGAATCGAATCTGGGCCCGCTGCAGCAAGGACACAGCCTCTGTGTATGCGACGACTGCTTTACCAGCTGAGCCACCAGGGTGCCTCAGTTGGGAGATTTTTGTATAAATATTTTTTATTCAGTCAGTTATGATTCTTTGCTTGATAGTAAGTTTCTTGTTAGTTATTCATAACATTTTAAAACAACGAGAAAGAAACTAATCTGATGTCTCAAGCAACACTGGGATTGTCCACGCTCTTGTATTCTTCTTATTTTCACACTTTCAATATGTTTGAGAAAATAGAAATTAATTCTGAAAAGGCACAGAGACAATGTAAACCTTCCATTGTTACCACAATCTAATAATTCTACAACCCTGTGTGATATAGTTGTTAGTATGAAATGACTCTTCAGGTATGTGAAACATTTGAATCAAATTTATTATATGTTAAGCTTAATTTAAAAAAATCACTGTGGTCTATGTTTTTTTCTGTAATTTTATGTTTTAGTGAAACATTCGAGGTGGTAGAGCAAATGAAAAATCATCTTCTCTGCCAAAACACTTTGGTGTCCCAGAGTAATTTTCGACTGAAAGAAGGAAGAGAAGACACAAAGGCACAGATTATGATACAAACACAGTCAGGCAGATTAAATATGTTTTAAGAGGAGATGGAAGCCCTGGATTGCGTTAGATCTCAGTTGGACTTCACTTAAAAAAACAACAAAAATGCAACATAAAAAACAACAACTTTGTACTGGCATCCACCCTGTTAGCCCTGCGGCTTTAGATGACACATTTCAAGTAAAACATTAATATTTAAGATTATTCAATAATATGTAATCCCAATTATATAGTTTGAATTTTTTCTTGATAAAATAAACAGATTTATGTTGGATTGAGGGTTTTGCCAGGATGGAAGTAAATGGATGAATGAACCTGTGTCTCAGACTACTCCCTGGCCTCCCTTATGGACCTGAAATGACAAATATACAGTCTGGGTAATCGTCAGAGGAGTGCACTTGCTATTACACACTGCACAGCCCCACAGGGACGGTCGGAGAGAAAAGAATGGATAATTTGCTGATCTGGACACATTCTTTCTCTCCCTGTCTCTTGCTGTGCATGCATATGTGTGTCCGTGCGTGTGTGTGTGTGCATAGGTAGGTAGGGGAGTGAGTGTGTGTGCGTGCGTGCACATGTGTGCAGCAGGGAGGCGAAAGAAAGAGAATAAATGACTGTAATAAATGAAGATGAACATTCCAGGGCCTCTGCTCTCTTCCTGTGTTTTTCTCAATTTTTCTCTCCCCCACTGCCAAATATGTATTGATTTCTATGCATATTTATAATCTGCACTGAACCAGTGGGTCTCCAGTGTTTTCAGAGGTGATAGGCCTGCTCCGTGGAGCAGAATCAACAATATCGAACACACAGGAACTCCAATCCCTCCTCTAAGCTCTGATGATATAAAGCATTCATTTCCAACTCTAGTTTATTCAGGCATTATCTACCTCGGGTGTGTGGTGGAAGGTTGGTTTAGGGTTTTATGTTGCGATCAAATAATATTTATCATTTTCTCTTTTCAGTTGTGTTCTCTAAATCACACTTCATATGGATTTCTGTATTCCATTGTGCTGTGTTTTGTGCATTGTGTGTATTAATATACAATTTATTGGATTCTCTTATATTATTGCCTCTTCCACTGTCCGTTTTCTATTCTTCCTGCATGAGATTAAATGTGATTACATGTCTTCATACGTGCATTACTGAAGACTTTAAGCTGGTTTATGGCACTTTGATAAGAGAGCATCCCCCAAAGGCCCCCAACCTGATTAATTCTCCACTAATTCTGTTATTAATTGTATTTTTACACAATTATGTTGTACTTTCCCACTCTACCTTAACACTTATTTCGTTCATTTGTCTTCCGTCTGACATATGACTTCATCGTTTATTCCCATCAATAGGCTCTTTGAGCACAGAGCTCTCAAAGGGGAGTCGCGGGATAAAGACAAGAGACAGGTCTCCTAAGTGGCTCTTCATCTGCCTGCTGTCAGGCTTGACCTTGCTCGGCTGACTGTGTGTGTGTGTGTGTGTGTGTGTGTGTGTTAATGTGTGTTACTTCTGTTTATTTAGTGTGCACTTGAATGCAGGTCTCTGTTTGTTTGCAAATGTATGTTTGCATAGATGATGTAAGTGCTTATAAAGGACCAAAAGGTGGTTTGTCTTGCTAATCATGTTTTAATGATTTAGAGAACATCTTACTTGTTTACGCCCTCTGTGCATTCCTCTCTTTGCTTTACTCTTTGACTTTATCTCTTACCTTCACTTACCAAACATGTGTTTGACTTTAGGTTGGTTTTACTTTATTTTTACTAAATGGACTTAATGGACCACTATGGCACCGCAAACCATGAAAGATTCTACCCTTATTGTGTGAGGTAACTTTTGCCTTGAATGATCAGCGCATAGAATAAAACCCTGCTTTGTACATGGCTTATATACGAGGGATGAGAATTTTTGGAGCTGATGCTCATACCTATATTAGAGAGTGAGAAAATTCAATATATAGGCCGATATTTATGAATCTAGACAGTCAAAGTTAAAGTGATATTAACATGTTAACGCAAATTCCTTTTAACACCGTTGATTTTTTAAACGTGCAAATGTTCTTTATGACCCTTGGTCATTCCTGTAGTCATGAGGCGGTGCAGCCACCACCATACACACATACTGTATATTTTGAACAGTAGGCTAGTCTGTAGACTGTACAATACTAGGACACTATTGCAAGGTTACCAGTGAGTATTAGTGGTGATACCGGCTTGAACTGCACCATGCTAGCACTGGTCAGTTGCAGTCAGCTGTTAGCTTCCAGGCTAGCTCCATTAGCACACTGTACCTCTCTGTAATCACGAGGTAACTCTGTTTTCTAACATTATGTTGCAGTCTGTATTATACTGGGACACTGTTACAGTGATGTCTTACTCCCGGATGTAGGTTGAGTGATTAATATAGCAGTCATGACTAACAGTCAGTAAGACGTGGAGACCAGACTAACGGAGCTGTTGTTGTTGCTATGACATGATCAATTGAGCCCTGATCACAACAGACTGAACACAGCCGGGCACTGAATGCTTGATCAAAATATATCTCATTATTTGCCATTGTTTTGGATTGCTGTAATAATAATAAACATACATTTGCATAAAGCATATATCCCTTCAAGGTACATTTAGAACTGAAAGAAAGTGTGAATAATTTGTAAATAATTTGTAATTAATCGCCAGTTAAGTATTGAAATCATAGATGGATGGATAGATAGATATAGAGCGATAGATATAGATAGGTATAGATATATATAGATATAGGTATAGATATATTTGGTCCAGCATTTGGTCCAGTCCTATGAAACAGTTTTTGATATCGGCGCATATCACAGAACATTTACGCTTATACCAATATATCTGCAGTATCAATGTCAGCAGAAAAAAAGCAGACTTCCAGCCACTTTAAAAATGTACAACAACCACAACAGCCCCGTAAATAAACATAGAAATTCAAACATCCAAGGAAACCTTGCACCAACATACACAGACACATAATAGAACAAAGATATATTCTGTTGGTGTCCAGTCTTCCATAGAGTGATTAAATGCCAGGTGAAGCATGAAGCATTAATTGTTTGAGGAGAGATGTCTCCTGGTGCCACATTTCCTCACTCAGGGGATCAAAAAAAGAGACACATGATGAAAGGTTACGTCAACCAAATGCTATGTAACATGTAGGCCTATTGAATACACTACGATCGAGCTGACCACTTACGCAGCTCATTTTCCATCGAAGGGCTATGAGGAACCGAGCAGCTAGTTACTGTTATACCTGTTCTGTGCCAAAGCACGTGAAACACAGCATGAAACACAAAACCGCTTGAATTAAGATAGTTTTGTCAACTTGTGGTTTTGTCAAAGCACTCGATAAAGGAATCAAGCAAACTGCTGCACATGTGCACCCATCCTGTGTCTAAATTGACCAAAATTGTTTTCTAGAAAGTGAAAATGTTAGTTCTTCGATGAGTTCACGCTTCATACTGTTAATTTTACGTTGTCTATCATGATCTGTTACATCTGTTGGGTAAAGCTTAAAGTTACGGTAAGCTTTTCTACTCCCTCTTGTTTAACTGCCAAAGCACTGTTGGATGTGACTGATGTTGAACAGGAAAAAATGCAATTGTAATTACTTAATGGATTTGTAAAGACTTAGGACACTGTGCATGCAAGCCGTATTGGTAGTGATTTCTGTGAGGTTGTTGATGTTATTTGTGATGCTGTATAACACATCTCTATGAAAGAATCACATATATAGCCTATATTCTAACATAGTATTTTTTAACATAGCTATTTACACAATCTTGTGGATAGGTAGATTATTGGTTATGAAGGGATATTTCATAGGCTGATTTAGGCATTTTTTGCTACTCAGTATGGCCCCATCGATAGATATTACAGAAGTAAAAAGCCCTCTTAAAAAAGCAATTGTTCGTATCTATTTCAGCAACAATGCGCAGGTGTAAGATGCTGCTAGAATGCTAAAGTTGGTTGAAAACTGCTTACTTTAAGAATTTTGTCCATGCTGGGGATGAAAAGAGGGTGTTTAAGTCTTATCAAATCCTCTTTGCCAACATTTAATAAATTAGACTCATCTCTCTCCTCTCTGGTTATAAAACAATGCACAAAAGACTTCAAACAACTTTTGGAAACTGTTCAAACTGTTCTATTTTAATGCATGATACTTAATGCATACTATTTAGCTGTCAATGTGATGGCTTGACTAATTATTTATTTTGATCTATTGCACACTAAGTGTACCCTCAAATAATTCAAAAAATTATCAGCACATCCTCATACCAATGGCAGATATTGTCTCCTCTTATTAATTGACTATACATGAAAGCTGCAATAAGTGATTTATAAAATATTAGCCTCGGATATATTTTCAGCAGGGATTGTGAGTGAAGCATGATAGTCACTGTAATTGTTTGCTGCTGGGGTTGTCTGTAGGAGGGAGAATTGTGACAGTGAAAATCCATCCCGGGGCATCAGAATGGCAGAGACAGCACATAGTACATTTGAAATTCACCGTCTTCCAAAAACATGTTAGGACACACTTCCTTTTGTACTTGCTGAACATTACCGTCTTCCAACTTCTTTAGAATCAGAAGCCGCATGGATGTGGGGCTGTCAGCCCAGTTTTTATACCCCCTGCTGACTGGATGATTTATTTGGTCCCAATGAAGCCTTGATCAATGCCAGCGAAAGGTTTCCACCGCAAGTTGTTATATCCAAGAAAGACGCCTCTGCAGGGAAAGAGGTGTGCCTGTGTGTATGTGCGCTTGTGTGTGTGTCTGTGTGTGTGTGTGAAATACGGTTGAAGTTGGGGGTGGACAACTAGCAACCCCCTTCTGACAGTGACCCAGTAATGGAGCGTCCATGTTGCAAGTATCGCTGCCTGTGAGACTGATGGATGATGTGTCGTACCTTGTGGTAGAAATGCCCAGAGAATACATCTGACATATGGATGTGTGACTGTAATACAGTGGTTAAATTAGGCACTGAGTGGGAGTGATGGACAAAGGCGATAGTCAAGTAAACCAAGGTAAAGAAAAATAAAAATCTACAGACTAAGAGATTGCCAAAAAGGGGGGCACAAGTATCTTAAAGGTGAGTAACAAGTCATATTTTGGTGAGACTGCGATCTGTGAGGCATTGTGGAGTAGTTCTTGAAATCTGTTTTGAGTGGATAAAATGTTTTTTCTCACCCAGGTAAGAGTTCTTAAACTCACCCAGCAGTCTTTCTGTTGTGGGGGAAAGAATGCTCGGTGAATGTTTAATGAATGTGCCCCTTTTATTCCCCAGCAAACTCACAAAACCTCAGATTTCAAAAACTTTGCCCGGCTCTGTCCTGTTAAGCTCTACATGTTGAAGGA
>JAPZDX010000024.1:22129413-22139447 GCA_029783625.1 Naso annulatus
TTAAGCTCTACATGTTGAAGGAAGTTACAAGTCCAGTCATCCAGAACACAAATGCTAACCAAGGAGACTGTATTTCTGTAGGGGAACGACCTTTTGAAGTGTGTTAACTCACTGATGGTCTTGACGGTAATTTAACATGCTGAGTCAAAAAAGTGTCCTATGGACAAAAGTGCAGCTGATCATCATCTTGGTGTGTCAGGGCCCTAACACAGTTTACACCTACACCACCTTTTCGTGAATCCTCACCCTGGACCCTGAAAGGGAGTCTGACAAATAAAATTAATGGCCACGCGAAGACAAAAAAGCGTCCAACTGTATCAGCCTTGGCCTGGAAGAGCTCCTCATGTTCTTTGGACACAAAGGAGGGGTTCGATCACAGTGTACCCCCACTGCAAACTACCCATCGCTGAAGGAAAAATGGACAAGAAAAGCAACACGTGTTCAATAGGTGTGTCCTGATTTGCCAGCTACAAACATGCAGATTTCAGTGAGTCAAGTCAGTGAGTTCAGTGAGCTTGTTTGCTATAGGAGAGTATTACCAAGTCCAGTAGAGGATAGAGAGCAAATTATTTCATTTACTTTTAATTTACTAATAGGAAGATTGACTTTTTTGATAAGTCAAACCTAAGTTTTTATCTCTCTTAGATCACTGCTTATCGTGCAGATGGCTGTGTTTTCATTTTTGTTGCAAAAATGTAAAGGGGTTAAAAAAACATCTCCAAAATTGCCATAGCAACTGCAACTGCAGCCAATCAACAGCTCTGCTCTTTTTGGCCCTATTCCACACCCTCTCTTCCTTCTCTCCCCACCCTGTCTTCCTCTCTCACAGTCTGCCCTCCCATTCTCTCCTCTTCCTTTCTAAACATTCCTGCCTTCTTTCTCAACATGGCATCTTCCTCTCTGTACAGCCTCCCTTGCTTTGCTTTTTTACTCTCTTTAGGTCCACCGTGTCCAAGTTCCTCTTCATTCTTTCTCTTCTCTGTCTGTATTTCATTCGTTTTTCCTCTTGCCTTTCCATTTAGCAACCTATCTGCCTACTCATTCTCAAGTCCCTTCGTCTCTTGCCAACTGCTGTCTATCATGTCACCTTGGTATCACGTCTGACCTTTCCTCTGTCCCATCTGTCTCGATGCACTCTTATCTCAAACCTCTCATCCTCTCTTTTATTTCCCCAATTCATTCCCTTTCCTGTATACTTGATATTGTTCATTCCCTCTTCCTTGCATTACATTTTTTATGATTTGTGTTCCTGCATGTGTGTGAGAGTGTGTGGCTATTGATGTGTTTGCATCTGACAAGCCACACGCTCACTACTAAGGGAGCTCAATGTAGGTCAGGTCTGCATTTCTAATAATGTCACAATCTACTGACCTGAGTTGGGCCTGGGTCTGACGTGTGTGTTGCTTGCATTACTTTCAGTAAATTGGTCTTTTTGCATATTTCGTCCTGATGCTGTGTTTGCCCGCCAATTAATATCTTTCCGTGTTCTGCTCTGTGCATACAGTTGGTCACATTTGATTAAGGTTCATATTGTAAGTGTTTGCCCAGCGTCATAAAAATAATAACCTCAATTTCCTGGTGACACATTGACATAGTACCTTGTTAGGGAGCAGTCAAATCAGCCAGACATTATTCTGGCCTGACGGCCTGCCATAAGGGACACACTCAAGAGTGACTGCTCTCTCTAAGTACTTAACCTCTTGTTATAATAGGGGACAATAATGAAATGGGGTTTGATATGGTTAATGTACACACCATCTGGTCCCTGGTCAAAAGCTAAACTATCATTTGGAAACATTATTACACAGGAAACTATCATTTGGCATTGGAAAGTGATGATGATGTATTAATTTGGACATTTTAAACCAAAACTTTGGTCAGGATTTTGTTTGATTGTTAAGGCACAGTGCAGGGATTTTATTTGATGTGATTGGCAAATTAGTTACAAAAAGTACAGTTAATACTGCCAATGGATCATCATGTCCAAAGCAGTGGAGTTACGTTTTTTTTTTTTCAACTATTACATAATTAACTTTTTGTACGTGCTGTATTGTGTGACAGTAAGGGTGTTTTCACACCTATAGTTCGTTTGCTCTGGACTGAATCAGCTGATGAGTTGGTGGACTTGGTGCGTTTCCTCCTTGCTTGGTTAGATTTCACACGGGCAAAATGTCAAGCAAACCGAAATCTATGAACAAAAGGCCATGTGAGAGCTGTCACCTGTTTATTGGTTACAAATCACATGGGTTTTTGCAGGCGGAGAGAAAGAAGAGTTTGATTTCTTCCTGGATATGTCACGTTACTCATACCACCCTGGTATGGCCCATAGCGAGAGAGAGTGCAGCAGCGCAAGAGCTGAGCGACCGCGTGCTTGCTGTGTGTGAACAGCAGCACTTACCTCTGTTTACCTCTCAGTTTTGAATAGCCTTTCCTTAGTGTTGCTGGGCTTTTTGTTTTCCTGTTTGTCAGTCTTAAGGCACAGTGCTGCAGGCTACGGAAGCTGGTTAAGTCCAGCAATGCGCAATGCTCGCTGCACTTGGGTCGGATCAAGGTCGGATCGCCTTCATACCACAAACAGACCGCACCAGAGTTTGTTTATAAGCGATTGTTTTGATCCGCATCCGAGTTTGATTGCTGTATTCACACCAGCCGAAACAAACCGCGCTAACGAGGAAACCGCACCAGAGTCCGTTTTGACTGGACCAAACAGCTCTGGTGTGAAAACGGCCAAAGTTTTTACCAGAATAACAGTGCTAATCACGTGGACTGGTTATGCAACAAGTTTAACTCAACTTTCAATGATACATACAGAACTGTAGAAAACAGAAATTCCTCCCCATCAAAAGCTTTTTTTTTTGTTTTGTTTTCAAAAAGATGCTATGCTGTCTCCAAGTGTTTTTTTTTTTTTTTTAGTGTGCTTTAATGCTGCAAAAATGTATTTGTTAAGTGGGGGAAGACATCACGTATTTGACAGAAACAAGCAAGCAAGAAAGAAAGGAGGATAAAAAGGGATGTTAAGAGTGAATTTCAGTGAAAGAACATACTCCACACCGGCTCTCCGGGGAAGCACTCTCTGCTCAATCACTTGCTCTTAGGTCCCCTCTAATGACATTTGTAGCACCAGATTGCCTCCCCCCACTAGAGTACTTGTTTCAGTCTATTTTTCCAGAAAGACACTCCTAAAATGGGGTGTTGAGCATGTGGAGATGGGAGGGGGGGGGGCAGTCTCACAGACAATCAAATGATAGGATTTTCTCTCCCTATCATTTTTGATAGCTTGTCTATTTTCCTCTCCTCTGACTTTTAGTGCGACAAAGAGAAGGTAAAGAAATTTTTTAAAAAGTCCTGTCTTTTGTCATCAGGTCTACGAAGATCGTTTGTCTTTTTTTAAGATGAGTAATTTTCAAGTAGTTTGTCATTCATTTCTCCTTTCCACAGATCTGAGTACCAGTGCTCTTTGTTTCCTCTTATCCACGACAAGCAAAGCCTGGTGGCTCAACTGACTTAAGTACTTACACTGTTCTATGTACGAGGTTGCTCCTCCAGCTTTCTTATGATGCCTTAAAATAACTTTTGGAAAGAAAATGTGGAAAAAGACCGAAAATATTGGACACAAAATAGGAAAATAGTAATCCCAGTCCTGAGAATAAACAGTTGCTTTCCCTGCAGGGAAGGGATGCTGCCTCAAAAGTGTGGCAGAATGTAGCAGTGCATGTTGATAGATCATTAGCCTGTGCTTTCACCTGCTGTTCCAGCTGACACTATTGCACACATGAGACTCTTAATAAAGTTAAATTTCCTCTGCAATGACCTCCCCAGAATCTATGTGGCAGCCGTGCTCTCTTCCCACTGATGGCATCTAAAACATGAGTTATGATACAAATAAATGGAGAGGAGGGGAGAGTGTGGGAAGCGAGGTAAATTGAACTCTTAGTTCTGTGTGCTCCGGTTCTGCAGCATAAGCTTAAGTACTGCAGATTGTCAAGACTCAGGATTTATCATGGAAGTAATTTATTGAACGCCAAAAAATTCCTCCATGTGCTTTGTCATTTCGCAGTAATCACTTTACAGATTAAAGCAACATAATTTTGAGACTGAGACTTAGACGCTCTCTCTCTCTCATACTGTCCGTCACTCACTGTCACTCTGCTTGCTGTTCCACACACACGAGCCTGGTGGCAGCAATTAGTCACCAAAATCTCTGCCTTCGGTCCTCTCTTTTAATTCAGTAATCTACAGCAATAGTCTATAACTCTGATGAGAATATTAGAGGAGAGGTCATGCTAAAGGATACTGTTTCCTGTATTTTTAAACTTTTCGTCTCAGTTTTGCTAACATGTCATCTCATGTAAAGTGATTTTTTTGTCTTGATTTTTTTGATTTGATTCAATGAAATTTTAGGCACTTACAGGACTTGTCCTTGCACCTGTCTTTTTGAGGATTTTACTAGGAGGCAGCATTTAACGATTTACTTCTTTAGCTTAGCTTCCTCTTTCCTCTGAGGACGAAAGCATGTCCTGGACCAAATGTCACCATCAGATGTGAATAGCTTTTTTTTTTCTTTTTTTTTTTAAAATATAAATGCTTTCACTGATAGAACCTCGCCTCAGGCCTGCACCCCCTTTTACAAACAGTGCAATACAATTTACACATGCATTAAATTTCAATTGTCATGGTCAAGCCCATTGAAAGGAACAATATTTAACCTTTTTAGAAAACATCTTAGGGAAGTCCACACTCTCTGACTGAAGCTCTTGCTGATTTTTGTTCTGAAGGTGGAGATGCCTCTTGGTGAAGGCTGTCTAGCTGCCAAAAAAGCCCAGGTTTCAAGGTTTTAGTCAGTGTGCAAAAACAAAAACAGACAAACAAAAAAAAAAAGGTCAACTTTTGGAGCCACATTGCCATATGCAGCTGTTATACACTCACAGGCTCTTACTAGGACATACCATTGATATACAACTAAGCTTATACATTATACAACAAAAGAAAAAAGGCCTGCAAAAAGAAATAACCTTGCACAGAGACCTTCCCTAAATCCTAGCACAAGTTGCTCCTCTCTCTGCATCTGCTTCCTTCTCCCTCACCCTATTTCTTTTTTTTCTTTCCATGTATGTCTGTCCTCCTCCTTGTTCATGTTTTTCTCCCTCTCTTGCTCACCTTCTTCTCCACATGGCCTCTTTTTTACGCTTTCCTCCATTTGTTTGTCTCCCTTTTCCACCATTCTCTTCTAGCCCCCTTGATCCTCTTACTCCTTCTACAGTTTGTCACCCCCTCCGTCCCCTCCTCTCCCTAATGCCTACACCCATCCCTCTCCTCCCTGAGCTTGCAGGAGGGTCAAGTGCACAGGCTTTTGTCTCAAAACATGTGGAGGGAATTAATTGGCTCCAGCGTTTGGCTCTTTCCACCCGACTGCTTCTGTGTGGCTGTCACCTGGCTCTCGCTCCCGCTTCTCTCTGTTTCTCTCTCTCTCTCTTTCTTTTACCCATCCCTCCTCTCTCTCCATCTCTCCTTTTCGCTCATTTTAACTCCTCCTTATGTTCCGCTTTTCTTCTCCTTCTAATGTTCTCTCTCTTTTCTCCTTCTCTGCTCTCTCTGTCTCTCTGTGTCGTGGCCCCCTTGTAGGATCAAGCCCTCTGCTGCAGCTGAAGGACTCTCACGTTGTGTCTAATGAGGGAGGATAATGTGTGCTGTTGTAGGTGATGGATATATAAGAGGAGACAGAGAAAAAATAAAATAAGAAAAATGTTGAAACACTTACATTAAATATATACAAAGATACATTTTGTCATCCAAATATTTTTAAGTGGTTTAATTTCCAATTAAACATTAAATATACCCTGAATCATAATCACCCTTAACAAACCAAAGATGTGCAATCGCTCATTTTCTCTAACCACCTTCTTGGAAAAATGACTAAATCTTTTTGTCCTCTTTAATTCGCATGTGTCCAGTTATTTCTGTTGCTACACATTGTAAATTTAAAGCTTTGGATAAAACATCAGATTTTGTAGAAGCTATACAGATGGATGACAACTCATCATTCCTCTTTCAGTCTATCCTTTCACCGTCCACCCACCCGTCCTTACATTGTCACAACTGTCACAATTTCAAAATGAAATGGGGGGGGGAGCTGTTTTGCGGGGAGCTAAAGATTGATTTTAAATCACTCCATTCCCCTTCCTTATCCTCTTTTATCCCTCCCATCAGTCCGTTCATCCACCCAACCGTCCCCACATCCTCACAGCCTAAAAATTCAGTTGCATTTAAAAAACAGCTAATTTCATTTCCCCCATCCCTCCTTTTTTTTTCTCACCCCAATTACCAGACAGCCCCCCACCCCACCCCACTCCCCTTCATCCCATCTACCCCTCCCTGCAACCCCTCCTAAGAAAGAGGGATAAATCAGGCTGCATATTAATTGTATTCAAAGGGGGGACCATGTGCCTGGCGTACTCCTTGTTTCCATGACAACCGGCTCAGGATCCATAAAGATTTCAGGGGCAAATGGGGCTGGGGGAGTGGGGGTCACCCCAAAAGAGGATAAGCATAATTACAGTGAGATAGACAGGCAGTCAGGGAATGGTGAGGTCTGTAAGCAAGTGTCCTAGCCAGACAGATACTGTAAACTGTCTGTCTAGAATTTAATAGCTGAAACATCTTTAAAACCCCCTGAAAAAACATTTAATCTTTTCTTTTCTTTTTTTTTTTATCACAGAATGTTATTATCTATATTTCATACCTTCTATTTCAGATATCTGTTTTTTTTTCTTTTAGTAACATCACCAAAGGCATAGATTTCTATCCTGTTTTTAATCACCTCACATTAAAATCAGTCAGTTTTATTGTAGTTTAAGTTTACTTATCATGCTGTTTGTTTTTTGTGATAACATGCTGCCAAGTCCTGTTTGTATAAATGCATATGATCTATGCTTGTATGGGTGTTGGCTGTCCAGAAGAAACCTACGAAGGGTTAAAAAGGGTTTGGAAGTCTTGACTTTGCATGCATGTTGTGTGATGGAATGGATTTTCAGCTGATTAAGCACAGCATCTGTCCTGCTGTGAGCACTCAGCCAAGGTTGAATACAACTTTAAGTGTATTTTAAAAAAAATGTCCATATTATACAATAATAGTTGATTTGATACATTTGTTATGCAATAAGCATCTTGTGTCCGTCTTGTTTGTTTGAACTGGAAATTTGGCTGCACTAAAAAGTGTTCTTCAACAAAGTACACATATACAGACTGTTTGTGTAAACAAGGCAGAACCATTTACTATCTTTGTACGAGTAAACAAAAGTGACTTAAGTAATCTCATGTTAATATCAGAATATTACTGTTTATAGTTTTGCCCAAACTGAAACATGACATACTAAAAATAATCTCTCTTCAAGGCACTTGAAGATTTTGTCCATCTCTGCCCCCATTTACCTGATGAACTGAAGAACAAAGCTCTGATCTCCAACTCATCTCTTGACATCATCATAACCTTTATTTAATATGAGGTACAATTAACAGCCGGCCCTTATTTGCAATGTAGCTGAGTTTAAAGTGCAATAAAGAACAAACAGAAACAAACAGAAATAGCTAGACCAGAGTCCTGCATATATAAATAAATTAATCAAAACATTTCCAACCTGAAGCAGGCATGTTCAAAACCGGGGCTTTAAACTCACCAAATGATAGTAGAGAACTAATTTTTAGTCATTTTGTAGCTCATTTCAAAATACTGACAAAGAGACATACTGATACCCAGCAAGCTCCTGTTCCTAACAGTCTCATTAGGTGGCTCTGTATGCCTGTTTTTATGTGCACCTCCAAATTGCATCCTGAGTGGACATGTCTCAGTTTAAAAAAAATGAAAAAAAAAAAAAATCTCAACACCGCAAAAAACGTTTTAATCCTTCTGTAGTTGAAAAGTTAGTACATCAATGCAAAGGAAACAGTATTAGTGAGTAAATATTAAATACATTAAATATTACTCTTAAACATCCATGGAAGAGATGAAACAAACATCAAAGTTTGTGTGTACTATGCAGAGATTAATCCTCCCCACATTAACACATGAAACAAACACAGATGCCATAATTCAGTCATGTTTTCTACAGTTTTTCACCATTAGAGGTTTTACTGGTGCTAATTGAAAGCAACAAAATGTAGCTTTTCACCTAAAACAAAAGTTTTAAAATCATTTTTTTTTATTGATGAAGAGGGCCAAGGGAAAGTAAGATTTTACTATGGAGACAGTTAAGACATTTTTTTTGTTTGGTGATGAATGTGATAAAACTAAGGGAACTTCAGGTGCTATTGACATTATTCATTGGCATTATGATTTAATTACTCTTACTATTTTTTTTGGTTTTAGAACTCCATTAAAATTAGCAATCATAAACTTATAATCGTGAACATTAAAAGGCTGCATAAATTGAACCATTATCAAAATAACTACATCTTACAATAATAATAATAATAATAATAATAATAATAATAATAATAATAATAATAATATTGTTGAACTAAATAAAATACCTCTTTCAACCTTTTGGTGTTCTTTGGTATGACATATGGAGAGAGTGCAGTGTAGTGTTGTTCAGGTGTGCAGGACATGTTTGCAAAAGATTTATCGTACAATAACACACATGGAGGGAAGGGCCACACCCCTATTTGTCCCAAGGATATAAAACTACAGGCAGACAGACATTCACACACGCACGCACACACACGCACAAACACGCACAAACACGCCCACTCACATGCACGTACCAGCGCAGAGACTTTATGTATTATGCATGAATTTGGTTTAATTGCTTGGATCCCATTTGCATAACCTCTCCTAGTTTGATCAAATATGCTCATCTATATTACAGTTCTCTGACCTTGGCTGTGGGCAGGTTAGATGTTGTGCGTGTGTGTGTGTGTACATGTGTGCAGGAGTATACAAGATGTTCAAGTGTACAAATGTTTTATTGCAAGCACATAATTATACACACTGATTGTGAACATGTTTCACGTGTGCTCTGTGTGTGTGTTTGTGTGTGTGTGTGTGTGGTGAGTAGGCTGAACCTGTCTTACTCTTAACAGCATCAGTCATTGATGCTAATGCAGTCTCTCTGTGAATGGTGTAGGCAGTTAATCTCAGTATAAATGTAGTCTTTTATGCTGCAAACTGAATTGGGGAGGTCACATTCAAAATACAATGGTTATAACTTATAAGCAGTTATCACACTCAAAAACTGTAATCAATAACATGTAACTCACATTATCATCCGAGTAACTCTCGGTTTCCAAGTGTCAGAGTGTAGATAACAAACAAATATTATACTTTTTCTTACATATGTGTATATATATATATATATATATATATATATATACACACACACACACAATGTGCAAACAATGTTTCCAGTCCAACTTGGATTAAACCACACCCATATGATGATTTCCAGGGCCATATGCAACCATGCTGACAGAGGTCACTCCTCCTCTGCTCCAGTCAATCACAGAGGCTTCACTGTACTGTAGCTCTGGTGGTGTTTGTTTTTCTTCCGGTTGGTTTGTATAACAAAAACAGCCAGTGGCAGTGCTTCTACTACAGATTATAATCTTAGGTTCCCCAATAAACACACGAACCTCTTTGGCCTCCTGTTTGGCATGATGCTCATATACAGGAGTGCCTGGACTGGCTGGATGTCCAAAGGGCACCTTGGCTGCCCCTTGTCTCCTTCGCATCGTCTGCTAGCCCAGAGACACAGCTGTGATAGCTGATGATGTTGTTGTCTTTGACAGGGGCACTGCAGTTCACAATCTGCTTTATCATCATGTCCACTCACTCAGCAGAAGCATACTACCTTGCTAATTCTTGTCTCACTTGTGATCTGAGGAGCTGTAAACTCATCATGGACCTCCAACTTCACTCCCTTCTGTGTTTTTTCCAGCAGATTACCAGGGCAGCCAGGGGTTAGTGGACACAGGAGGACAGCTGATAACAGACACTTGGCCCTGAACACAGGCCTCGCTTCTTACCCTCTGGCTGCCCA
>JAPZDX010000024.1:22156089-22177693 GCA_029783625.1 Naso annulatus
AATGCCCATGCTCATAATGATTTTTACCTCTTTTGAATCATTCTCTTGTTCTGAAGGAACAGAAGAAACTGTGCTAAAGTTACAGCCATGTTAGCGTTGGTGACGTATATTATGCGAGACGTGGGACGTAGTTCACTGAGCAGTTTCACGAAAGTGGTCTTCAGCTACCTTCACAGCAAAATGGGACTTTAAATTATCCTTTAAAATGACAAACATTATATTTGAGAACGAGGGCACAATTTAAATGGAATTGAAAAAAAAGATGTCCCTCCTCAATTGACAACTTCACAAAATTATTCAAAATCAAGGGCCCATGGAGCGGAAATAGAAGGGCAGGACTTAGGCTTTCTGTGCTTGCATGTCCCCTGTACACAGTCACACCCCCCACCACAAACCGTTAAAGACGTGATTACTCTGCGTAAAAATGGTTGAAAAACTCCGACAATGTAATACCATCAAAAATGTCCATCCTATCCTAATTCTTTTGATTTCCTTCTGATTCTTTCCTCTGTTTAGATAAATACACTGACCCGGCCACTCACCCATTCACAGACGCTGGCTCGCCTCTGATGCAGCTTTCATACTACCTCTGGAGGCGGAGCAGAGGTGGATCGAAACCAACCCTCCAAGCCACCTCCATTCCTTTTATACAGACAAAGGGGGGAAAGTTGCACAGAAGCTGCCTGGTAAGGGCCGTGTAAAAGGGGCTATTGAGTGTCAGACTGTCGTAACATGATTCTGTACTTTCTGGGCCTACGTTCAGTGACTTTCATAGTTTGATTTCAATTAAATGCTGTCCTGAATGAGGCTGATATTTTTAAAGTAAGTAGGTTACATTTTTGAATAAGTAGTTTAATAATAAGTTAATACTTTGGATGTGACAAATTTAGCCCTTTTTTTCAGTGGAAGCATTGTAACACTGTCATATTCAGACAATGTTTTAAGTGAATTTAATCAAAGACTATTTTGAAAGTCTACCAAATACCCCTGAGAACAAGGAGGACTAAAATAAACATCTGAAGCAGAATGAAGCAGTTTGATTTACTCTAAATGTCCTGGATTTTGTTCTCTGTTGAAAGAGAATGGAAAACAGGCAGTGGCGGTAACCCTCTCTGTCCTGCATAAACATTTATATAAAGTACTTTTCCTTGACAAGGAGGGGTAGAGGTTACATCACAGGCACACTGGCTGTGTGTGAAGCTGTCGGCAGCAGCTCTCTCTGCAGGTGGTCTCTAGCACATGTGAATACCCAAAAAGCTGACGCTTTCTGTCACTGATCAGAAGTAGTGAGGTGAGAAAAGGGAAAAAGTAAAAAAAAAACAAAACAAAAACTTCACCACTACATTGTTCAAAGAGTTTTTCTGCAGAGGTTAACAAATAGTTTGGGAGGCACTGGGTTTAAGTAAATAATGAATTTATCGTTGAGATGATACGCAGCTCGCTAATAAACATACATAACAGTCGGCCCTCCTGCTGAGAAGAGATATATGCGTGTGTACATCATGGCAGGATTCTCTGCTGGTGCATATGGCGCAGTTCTGAAGTGTGTTTATGAGAGAAGACACAAGAGTAAGATGAGAAGGTAACTGCAAAGAGTGATGCGTGATAAAAGAAATGCATAGTGAGAGCAGGAACGTTCATGCTTTTGTTTACATCACACAGTGCCTCATGGAATGAACAACAGTGTAAACATCACATAGAACATACCTGCCTGCCTTTTTTTTAAGTCTTATTTTGTGACGGTTTTGTGATCTTACACAGATTTTTTTTTTTCTTTTAATATTTTCTTAACATGCCCGACAGATGCACCTGCCACACTGGTCACTGCTATCTTCTGTGTTGCAAGGACCATGCAAGTGTTTTGAATGCTTTTGCCTTTTATACTATATCACAAAATTTCAGTTATTACTTATTACACTAACTGAGACAGATCATCTTATTCAAGCCACGACACATCATATTAAGAATTTTCACCAGTTTTATCCCCAATTTAACACATTGCACACTATACTGATGTGTAAACTGTCATTGTTTGTTTGTCACGAACCGTGCCTCTAGTTTGAAAAAGCGAAGGTGATAGCTAACTCTGTGAGATACGTTACTCGAACATTTCCTACAGTCTGCATGCTTTGTGATGGGCTCTCATACCTGAGTACAAGGTTAGAGGTTTTTACAATGTTCCACCCACATGCTACAGAGCAGCAATGACAGGTTAAGTAGCCACGGAGGATTAAATTATATGAAGCTCATCCCCAGTGGATAGACGTCTGTCTCTGTATCATCCAATCTGGAGACTAAGAGATGAGGACAATTCATCATGTCTTGCTGGTACCTGGATAAGTGACAGACTACCGTGTGTGTGTGTGTGTGTGTGGAGAGAGAGAGAGAAAGAGAGGTTGGATTTGTAATGGAGAAACAGGAAATTATTCCACTGTTGAAAGAGCTTAACTATATATGAAATGGGAAATGAGAAATGAGGTGAGGTAATATGAATTTGACACATCTTCCATGTTCGTATTCCTCAATCGGACGGTTTTGAAAAAATGGGTGGTGCACTGTCTGTATTTTAACTGCAGATAAAGAAACATGATGAATTGATAAAAGAGGAATGCAACCAAATACTGCTGACAACGCACTAATTGTTATGTCCATTTCATTGTATTTGTATGATGTGGGAATTGAATGAGGGTTAGCTTTAAATTTCAACAAGGAAAATTTCCCTGATAATGATTAAAATGTAATTGCGAAATCAGAGGTTTATGTTGGCACTAGGAATGTGACTGTTTGCACATTGCATCACTCAAGAATGTATAGAATGTATAAATGTAGATTTTTTTTCAGCCTTGTTTAGTGAAATACTTTGTTTCAATGGAGAAAGTTTCAGATTATATGTAACTGCAATGTAACTTTTAAAAAGGCTTGTTTTGAATGTGTGCTCAACATTGTCTGCAGTTGCACGAAAATTGTATCATCTGCATGTATCATCATCATGCAGTCCTTGGATATCAACTTAAAGTAAGGAGAGGGCCAAATTTCCTGAAGTCAGAATATTCAGAATGCAATGCACCTTCAGCTATGTTTAAAAGAAAAAACAAAAGACAAACAAACAAACAAACAAAAAAGTTTGAATCCACCGTAGTGAACGCCCTCAAATCTTAGTTTAGTACGGTGCTGTTGCAAGGCTTCAGATGTGCTTATGTGAAATGGAAAATTTGCTAACAGCCAAATTCCCAAAACACCATCTAAGTAGTATAAATACCATTGCCTCCTTAAGATATCAGATACAAACTGCACAATAAAACAGTTCACCCTGTTTAACAGATTGATTCCTCCGTTTCAGGTCAAACAAGTTCAATTTCATTCAGTGACTTGAAAAAATCCAGATCTTTTTTAATAATAAGCACACCTTTTGACTGAGTTGTGTGAATGGACAGCAGAATTAATGTCAGTGATGGAGACTTGTTAATTATTTCTAGCTTTTCAGCAATCTGCATTCACAAAAACACTGACTCCTCTCAAGAAAGACGTGGGTTAACTCAGTGTGAGCAAGTATTATATTACACTCGTAGCTGTGGCTTGTTGCGTGCTTTGTAGCTCAACTATAATTAGGTTTTTTCTAATGACCTCTAATAGGTTAATTGAATAAAAATGGTTAATCATTGCACACATTTTTAGCATCGAAGAATTATAAAAGCTTATTTAGAACCTAAGGATGCTAGGTTATCTGGCCTGGAGCTTTTGTTACTTACTGGAGCACAAATTAGTGACACGGTGAGGCAAATTAAATATGAAATGACCATGCATATTCAAATTAGGGCTGCATTTAGGCATACATGTAGGCAAAGCATATACAAACATGCAGACACACACATGGAGAGAGTGGTTCATTGGTAAGTATAGCTGCAGGATGTTAAATATGAATTCCTAATTTAGTGTTTTAACTCCAGGGTAAGTAGCCCACTGTAAAATAATTATGTTAAAATGACAACGTAAGAAAAACACATCCACATTTTAATACTGAAGTATAATAATTTGACTGGCCA
This sequence comes from Naso annulatus, assembly GCA_029783625.1. Classification (NCBI taxonomy): domain Eukaryota; kingdom Metazoa; phylum Chordata; class Actinopteri; order Acanthuriformes; family Acanthuridae; genus Naso; species Naso annulatus. The sequence continues at coordinate 22,160,133 of JAPZDX010000024.1, forward strand.
TGTGCATTTATATGGAATTAAATAATATAATTTGCATATAAAATAGATGAATTAACAAAGTAATGGAGAATAGAATATACAATATGGTATTAATGTAAAATAAATATGGATTTATGGGTTTAATAATTTGTTAAATGAAGCTAATAATCTCTTAAAGTAGGCACAGAATAATCCTGAGATAAACAGAGATATCTGTTCATGATTATGAAACAGATTTAGACATTGAAGCATTGCTAATTCAACGGTGTTGATAATTAACAACTGTCATGCATTTTTTTTAACATAATAGCGAAAAACATTGTTCCTATAAAAAGTGTCTGCTCAAATTGTGTCTTCCTATACTCACTTTAGCTTTACCTTGGGATCATTTTATGAAAAAGTATAAAAATAAACTCTGAGCCCTCCTCTTGACAGTAGACAGCTCTGCACTTGGAAGTTTACTCGGTAAGTGGTTTCACATATGTTGGCAAAGCAGCAGCTCCGTCCCTCTACTCCAGCCAGTCCTACCCACCTAAAACTCATGAAGGCCTCACAACGTGTGTAAAAATTTTCTCAAGCTGAATATTTTGAACTTGAAATAATAGGACATTTACACAATTTTCCCGTAATCGTGTCATTTTGCTCCACCTGGTTTTGCTTTGACTTTGCACGTAACTGTGCCACCTGCAAACTCTGCTCGTCTTTCTGCGTAAACAGACCATACGGGCACGGTCACACACCCACAAAATTACCTTTCGGTAAAAACCTGCCTCTCGTTCACTTTTAGTCTATGAGTTAAACCAGCTTCAGAATAAAATTAAACAAACAGATAAACCACAGACAGAGTAACATGGTTATAAATTAAACAATCAAAATGAAACAATCACTGCTGAAAACAGACATGTAGCTGCTATAAGTTGATCGATTCTGCCTTTTAAAAAATTTAATCACAAGCCACTTGTTGGTTTATTTTTTAGGACTGTGCTTTTACATAAACATACATTGTAATAAAGTTCTGTGGTATTAGTTTAACATTACATAATAAATGTGTTGAATACTGTTATGTTGCATTGTGAGTTTCACTAAGGATATATACATATTGTCTTTTGAATGTGCTTCTTCATTTCCTATTAAACATTTTGCTGAAACAATTCCTCCTCAAGCTACTTCTAATTAGTTAACTGAGTCTCGACAGGAAAACTGTTCCTCTCAAGAATACACATGCACAATTTTACCAACATGTGCACACACATAAATGCATACAAAATGAAAGCAGACATTTGTGTGCTACACATATTCACACTCACACACCAAAGCATGACAAGTCTGTAGCTTAGAGCTGTCATAGTATTCTGCCATGGCTTAATAAACTGGACATGAATACACATACATTTTTAATTGTTACAGTTTTACATTTTTCAGTGTTAACGTCAGATTAAGAGGCTTCATTGTCATACAGAAATGCCTCTTTATGTGTCACAATAATTGCAATGCCCATTATTTCACATTTATTGTATATATATATATATATTCCTTATTTTTAAAGACTTAGTGGGTCGTTAAATAACACTTTAGATATGTAAACCTTCTCCAGCCTTGACTGGTTGCTAATGTCAAGAAGGTAAGGCTTCATTTGTCTCTTTCATCCTGATATTTTTTTAATGTGGTTTTCATCATGTTGCTGCTGCTCTGTGTGATGCACAATAATGGAAAGAAAAGTATCATTTCCTGTTTGTGTTCTTGTCTTTACATTTGGGTTGAAATCACGCTCGATGTTGGGACGACAGGAAGGCATATCCAAGTTTTAGTGGCTGAATGCATGTGTGCTATTGGAGGAGAGTTTACCTGTGGAGTCAGTAGAGGGTGAGGCCTGTGTGAGATAGATCCTGATTTATGACAATTAAAGCTGGAGGGGAAGCAAGGTGGGGAATGAAAGACCTTGCCAGAGTTCTGTCTACGGAGAGGCAAAAAAAAGTTGGGTGCAAGGCATCAGTTGCTGATGGCTCGAGGTGATTCAGAATATCTATAAAGCACCAGAAGCTACAGAGTAAGTGGCACTGGGCAAATAATAATATTGCGTTTGCAAAAGTTTCCCTCAGGTGCTCCAGTGTCCTCCCACCATCCACAAAAATGCAGGTCAGGTGAACTGAAGGCTGCAGGTGGATTTGCATGAATGAGCTTCCCTACCTTCTCAGTGAATGCTAAGATGGCCAACAGCCTCTCAGTGACCCTGAAAAGGAATAAGTGAATATAGAAAATGTATGAAAGAATGAATAATTTAATAACTGGATAAAACATAAGTGGATATTTCAAAAATCACAGATTTTTTGGAGCTCCATTAAAATCTGATTCTGCCCTGTGGTGTGGGCGAGAATTAAATCTTTACATACTTTGTCTGTATGAGATCAAAAGAAAACCAGATAGATCAAGAAACTGTCCTCCACTTAGCTTGTATTAGTATGCTGTGCTTTCAACAAGAAATAAAACCTATTGTGGATGTAGTATTAGGTGCGTTTTGATGAATAGTATAACTAGCTAAGTGAATTAATGAACGAAACTCCACAGAGGATCTTCTTTTCTTTTTTTAAAACAAAAACTGGTAATTGCATTTGAAGATTACACTTCAAATTGTCTTTAACATTTTTGTTCTATTTTAGCATAGGAAGTGAGATACATGAAAAAAGGGGGGAAAAAAACAAAAGTATTGTCCTTGTGTGAGTGTATGTGTGTGGGTTTGCCTTTAAGGTTCAACATCAGGATGTTGCCCTGAGTGTTTCCTGACATCTTACAGCATCCTCTCTTGCCTGTCTTCTTCTCTGCATTTCCTGTCTTTCTTGCTTCTTGTTGCAATTGTGCCCCAGTCCTCATCTGTCTCCTCATAGAGTTTTTACTGTAAGTCCTAAGCTATTTTCGTTATTGAATGGACCCATTTGTTACCTTGTATTCACACCGTGCGCTTGGCCACATCACATCACTGTTACAAAATAACCCGAGGGACCTGACAAAGAGGTCAAGGTGTCAACCCAGCCTCAAAATTTCCCATTCTGATCAGGCCGGAACAAGTCTGGTCGATCAAGATATATAAAATATCCCAAACCAAAATTCTTTCTCTTCAGTTGCCTTCCCAGTCTCGCCTCCCCCTTCTCTCTCTTTCTGTCCCATCTCACTCCCTCTTTACTTCTCCCCCCATCTATCCTCACGTTTGCTCTCTTTCTCTCCGTCTTTCGCTCATTGCCAGGTCCTGGTGGTTGGTGGTTCCCTCTCTCCAGATGGCCCACTCTGATCATTTATTGATGACAGGAGAACAGAGGAAGGCCTTCCCAGCTGCTGCTGCCTGGCACCCCGCTCAGTGTGCCCACACACACACACACACACATAAATAAACTCAGACACACATATTCACACAATGACTCACACACATGCATGCAGTTATTGTGATGGACTCACACTCTGTCGCACTTAGAAACATGCAGACAATTTCTTTTTTCCCCCTTCGTCCCGTTTTTGCAGTGTCACACGTTTCTGCATTGCTCTCCTCTTCATTCTGCTGTCAGGCGTGATTCTCTGCTGCACTTTTGCACCCTCCTCCACCCCCCCCCTCCACCCCTCTGTCCCTGCCTCCAGCTCTCCCTCTTTCACCTCCTGCTGTGGTGTTACTGACTCTGTCACACAGGAACAGACAGAAGGAGAGACAGAGGGTGGGAGGGGGAGAGAATGTGAGAGCTTGAGAGTAGTGTGTAAGATTTTAGAGTTTGCAAATGCTTTAACAGCAAATGTGCTGCAGCTTATGTAAAAAAGTCTCTTTTTTTTAAGACACTAAAGCACTCTCGATAGTGACAGAAAATGTTTAAAATAAAAATGCCTCCATGTGACCGCTGCAAGTCGCTTTCATACATTAGTCTTATAACATTCCAGTATAAAATATCTCTTCAGCCGATGCAGCTCTTCCAAAACACTGCAAATAGTTTGTTTTCAACATTCTAAAATCCTCAGATGTCGTGTAGCAACACTTCTAAAGGCTGTCTGTCTGTGAGAGCACTTCACTCCTAGAAATTACTTTTATAAAATGCTAAGATTTCTTGCTGGATTTTCAAAATTTTTTATTTTATTTTATTTTTTTGAAAGAGACATTAGTGCTGTTCAGATTTTGTTCACTGGCGCATTTGTATTTTTTACAAGCAAAAAAAGGATGAAAACATAGTATGAGATAGTCTGGGTGGTTAATCAGCATACAGTACTTTTAACAGCAGAGACAGGACCTCTAAGGCATCGTGAGACTTGCATTTGGTCAGGATAGGAAACCAAAGCACTTTGGTTAACAAGGGGATTAGAATTTTAAACATTTATTGTGCTTTAAATTCAGAAACAGAAATTGTAGTAAATCAGTTGTCAGAAATGTAGGAAAACAGATTAAAAAGACAATGTTTTGTAAATGCAATCAACAACAACATTATGTTAATTAAAAAAAAAATACAGTAGTATATATATAGTAGTATATTTAAGGCATTATCACATTTTTTACTTAGTGTATTTGCTGTTGCACTCAAAACACCACTGCCTCTGCTGTCCTCACATCCTCTAAGAAATAAAAAAGCTACAGTGAATTCTTCTTGAAGCACTCCACATCACCGTCTTGCTACTGAGCAAGACTGTTTTTTCTCGCATATACTTGGCTCTGACATTAAAGGTCCACTGCAGAATTTTCCTTTAAACAAACAATATTTGAATTTTCATCCATTGTTTCTCACCAAACCACATTGTATTTATCCTCGAGGTCCTAACAAATGTGTTGAACGCATTTTGATCTTCAAAAGTCTTTTGTAAAGCTAGTTTCTAAACACCTTTAAAATCTTGCATCGTCTACATGCACGTTTACTGTCGTTAGCTTCTTCATCACTGCGTTCATTTACACATTGCTACAACATTGCCGCTGACTGTCCACAAATCAGGCTGGATGTTTCCCAACTTGGCCATGTGCATGCTCACGTTTAAACCAAAAAAGGTTGCTTTAAAAAAAGTACCCGATGACACTACTAGTACTCAAATTTTCCTTTAAGTACTGTTTAGTCAGTTTTAGGACTAGTCCCTAGCTTAGCAAATTCTTCTACTTTTTCCAAATCTACAGACCAGTCCTCAATTCTCATGATGGACTCTTCTGGATGTTTTGAGGGGGGAAAAAAAAGAAAGAGAAGAAAACAATGTTGGCAAAACACAAGATGAAGCAGTGGTCTGCAGCTCTTGTTACTGGCTATGGGGAACTGTCCCTGTGTTCTTTAGGAAATGTCTGTAGAAATGTAAAGCACTTTGCTATATGTTTATTTACAGGCTCTTTTTTGTTCTTTACCCCCTCATATTTTTTTTTATCCGTTTTTATTTGATCTCCCTCTGTATTCATCTCCTCCACTCCCAAGTCATGACAATCCAAAAGTTTTCAGGCAGAGCTAACAAAGTCAGAGCACATTGAAGAGAGTCAAATTCTCTATGGCAAGACACTTTTCAAAGCATGGTTGTTTCAGTTTTAAAGTCTGTGAAGGACACATGGCATGCATCCATGCCTCTGCTGTCCAGGCCGGAGAGATTTCTCTGCCGTCCTCTTAGATCTAAAACTCGCTGAGAAAACTTAGTGACATGATATCCTTGAAAGAAGAACATAGAGACAGGAGGAAGGTGAGCACTATATTCTTATATATGTCCAGGTTTTGTTACACAAAGCCCAGCATAAACACATGTGTCCTTCCTGTGACTGTGTCATAAATAGCCTGAACCGAACATGCTGCGGCTTTGAAGTTACACATGGGAGGCTGCTGTGATATACAGCTGGCTTCAGCTGGGGTACCCCAAGAGATGCATGAAAACGCACACACACAAACACACAGGCATATTCCATCATACATCACACACACACACACACACACACACACAGGCGCACAACAGCAACCCCCGGAGGTGTTGTTAGTGCAAACACACATAGTTACACACTAGGAGGGTCATCCTATCTCTGGAGCCCAGAGAGTGAACAAGGCAGACAAGGTGTGTGTATGTGTGTGTGTGTGTGTTTGTGAGAGAAAGAGTGGGGGGGATCACCAACTATAATTGAGGGGCAGCAGCAGCTCAGTGCATCGCAGCTTGGGGACCGGAGGGTGGTCGGTTCACGTCTCACATGGACCAGTCAATATAAAGGTGGACTGGTAGCTGGAAACTTGCTGTGCCAGTTATAACCAGTGAACTGCCGAGGTGTCTTTGAACAAGCATCAGAACTCCACCCCAACCCCATTGTCAGGACATCCAGTGTTATTCATTAAAGCTCCAAAAGAGTGTGTTTATTGAAAGCACTAATGTCCTCTGTGAGCAATGAATTGAATGTAAATGCTTGCAGCAGTGGATGTGAGCATGTCTCTCTGACACGTGTTTTGTTTCATGTGGCATACTAATGCTAGTTTGCTTGAATATCTGAGGGAGTGTTGATTCAAACAGAACAAAACTCTGGTCTGTAAAAATTAGTCCAAATGTCGGCCCTAATCAGCAACAAATTTGAAGCAACACATCAATTGAAGCGTGCCATCAGTCTTCGGAATTATCTGCTAGTGAATGACAACCACAGTAAATCATTACTAAATGCCAAGACCAAGTAAAGTTCCTGCACCCAGCCTCATTTACACCTCTGGCCTTCTATGGATGTGAAATATAACATAAATGTTCTCGTAGTTTACCATTTAAGTTAACCATTAAATTTAAAATTGAAATACAGGATTTTAATTGTAGCATGAAAATTAATATCCAGTATTGTCTGTATTGTTGTTGGCCCCAAAAAGATTTATCAAACGGCAGCCTTTAATATGCACTTTAAGTATGATAATGCTGCTGTTTGCAAATATATTCCGTGATGTGATAAGTGATTAAAGTCTGTTTAAATACTGCATGGTAGTAAACACGCAGTGATCTGTGCATGCTCATTCATCAAAAGCATGCAAATGCACCTCTAGGTGGCACCGTCATCATGTGTGAAGATGAGTGGGATGAAAGGCTGTGATGCAGAGAAACAAGAGAATTTGCAGCAATTTTCATTCAACATTATCGAAAAACAAATGTGCCAGCAGAAAGTGTGTTTAACCTGGAGAAATAAATGTTCTGAATATGCTAAAAAATGATTTTAGAAAGAAAGCGCCCAACTATGACGCAAAGCACAGTGATTCCATGGAAAAGGTAACAAAATTAAATGACTAGTTCTGCCCCCAAAATCAGGAGGACAGTCTTTTCCTGACAGTGGCAGTTATTGAGATGCTCTTAATAAAACCTCACCAGATTTGCACAGCTGCGTGAAACATTTTTATCCCCCCTTCTACATTGTAGTGGTGAACAGGACAGTCAAATTCTGAGAAGGTGTTATTCTTGCCTCAGTTCCCACTGACTCTTTTTCTCAGGAAACATCTGCAAGTCTGTGGAAGAGGTTACAGAGGTGGAGGACAGGATGACAACCACTGTGCATGTGTGTGTTTGTGTGTGCGTAAACCCACACATGTGCATATCAGGCACTGAGGACAGGTTGACAGCCATAGAACCCTGCTGTGGTTTAATCCCTCTACAGGTAACAAGAGTCACATGCAGGGGTCACATGTGTACGTATGTAAGTGTGTGTTCATATAACAGAGGGACTGTCTGTATGTGAATGCATGCAAGCAATCAAATACTGTATATGCATGTACAGTTCACACACACTTGGATATAGGTATTTCCATTTCCACTTTGCAGGGTTGGGGAGAGCAGAGCAGCACAGAGGCCCCACTGTATGTCTAGAGCCAACTGTACATTCCTTTCTGTCCCAGTGGACCCTCTACTGCATACAGCACCACATCTGGATAACTGAACCAGCCCCAAAGGTACATATGTCTGTATGTGAGAAAGTGTGAGAGAGAGGACTTCAAGTCATGCACATCAGTGTGTGGTTTACAGTTTCTCATATTGAAGTTTTCATTGAAATTTCAGAAGCGTTTTCAAGAAGAACCTTGGGCCCACTTAACCCTACGTTTCTTGTATTTTGAGTAACTTCCTTTTGGCCCTTTTCAATAAACTTTTGCATCGCTTAAAAACATTCAGCTAGTTAACATCAGTCTGTAATTAATCATTTATAAAACATGTTAATGAGAATTAAGAAAAAAAAATACTGATGCTTGAACAAAATGTGCGGTAGTACCACTTAGGCTTCTCTGTGTAGTTCTAAAAGTCATGACTGACACTTAAAACACTATGTATCTTTTATATTTGATGAGGGATTTAGTTTGAAATACAATATAATTAAAATGAATAGCATATAATAAAAAAGGCCCAACTTGTCAGATGAAGCTAAGAAGAGAACAAACAAAATGAAAGAACAGCGTGGGTGAATGTGTCTGAGACACAGACGTGCGGAAAGATCTGTACGAGTGAATGAGTTCTAACAGGCTGCTGATGGTTTCTGACCCTGCTATGTCGTGCTGGGAACTGCAGGCTTGGAGCTGAATCATAAAGAGTTCTGCTGCAGCCCTTCACACTTTGGACATGAGGTTATGAAACACTGCAGTGGACTGGCTAAGATCTGCATGTTGAAAGTGATGCTTTGCTCAGATACAACAGAAGTGCATTTTACTCCAACAAAATTTAGTGCTTTTAGTGAGGAAGAAACTCGAGTAATTGAGCAGTATATGGGTTTTGAAATGTATTCGAACACTGAGAGCGAGACCAGTTGGACTTAAGTCCAACTGATCTTGACCACGCCGTGCTGTTGTAGTCTGCATCTTTTGATTTCCCTCGCTCTCAGCCATTGTTGTGCCCCCACCAGCGCTAAAAAACCCTCTGCAAGACCTCCTTTGATATCCAATTGTGTGTTTGCTAGTTGACATGGTCTATTTTTACACACAGCTGACATGATTTTAGATACTGTACTGAACCCCCTCTGCACATACAATTAAAAGTTTGAAACAATACACTTTCAAACTATACAGCGCAGTTTAGATTTCTCAGCTGTAAGTGTTTATATGAAGGTTCAGTAAAGCAGTAGGGGTATAATGAGTCAGTAAAGGTAGACGTGAAAAAGTGCCCTTTGGAAAAGTGTTTCAGTAAGTGCACATTTTCCATGGAAACAAGTAATTCCAAAAATAGTCTGGGTGTAATTAACATACAATGTGATCAAGTGAAAGAGCTGAAATACAAAGCCCCTTCTAATTACTGCAGCATTATAGTGTTAAACATATGAACTACTATCAGTAGTCCAAGTCACTGAAGGATTGAATAAAACTCATCTGTTAGTATTTAACATTAACAAAGCAGCAGGTCTAATGAGACGGTAAAACAGATGGAGCTTCCAAACACATGGTGGATTCCAGTGCCTTCCACTTGTCTGGGAGGTCTCCTGTCATAATGTGTAATGGCTACATAATAAATTCTTGCCAGGTCATTCGAGTGAAAAAAGATATTTAAAGCACACCCAATTTCTGCAGTTTGTGAAGCTAAAATGCATGCCATAGTCTGTATTTCATGGTGCACTACGTGACATAAATCACAAACCGTGCTACTGCCTTTTTAAACTTCCCATTTTTTCTTCTCTGTATACTGAATGAAAAAGCAGGAAATACCATTACAGTAATATTAAACGGAAAAAGATCAAGTCTGCTCAAAAGATATGTCAGATCATTAGACTCAGGCAATCTTGTGAAATCACTTTCACCCGCTGGGGCGCACCGACTTTACACACTGTGGCAGAAAATCTGACATCAGTGCCTGCCAGAGCATGTCATGATGTCATGCTTTGACTTAATGTTACAACTTCAAAGTTCGTATTTCATAGTCTCAGTAGAAAATCATCAGAAGCACATGGGTTGTCACATTTTATGGCAACGCTAATTCATCTTATTGTCTCACTGCCAGACACATCTCTTTAGAGAAAACAGAGGCAAACTGGAATGAATGTTGAAAAAAACAATTAGAGCCATTGTACTCTGTCAACAAATTTGGATGGTTTTTAAAAATAGACTCTGAATCATTGTGCATATTGGTTCTATTTAACCATAACCATGTTTTGTTGGAAGGGAAATAAATAAGGGTTTGGTTGGATATTGCAGCGGGGAATATTTATCTAATTCACAGTGAAGGTTCAATCTAGTAATCCCTTATCGATAATACATTGTGTTATAAGATTTTAAAAGCCTCTACTTCTCTTCTTCGACAAAATCTGACAATGAGCACTGAAGGTCATTGTTAAAACTCTGCCTGCAAAGTGAATCTACAGGCTGAAAAACACCATTAAGAACTCTCAAAAGGCAGAAAATGTTTTGTGTACTATTACAGAGAGATAGTTATGTACCTTCTACTGCATAGTTGTATAGGGCGACCAAGTAGGTGTCACACCTGTCAGGGGAACAGGCAAAGTGGAGTCTTGCATTATTGTCAGATGACTTCAAATAGCATTAAACATCTGATTTGATCAAAATGTTTTTTAAAAGCAGAAAAGCATGACTACTTCGTGAGATTATAGTCAGACTTACAAAGAACCACATTTTTAGTTCTTATTTATGCAACCATGCATGTCTCATAAGTTAAATTAATTAATGAGGTTATATTGTGCCAGCTCTGAAAAGAACATCGCTTTTTTCTTCTGTCAGTGCTGCAGTTTTAAAGGCTAAACTCTAAATTTGACCAGACTGACTTAGCCACACTTAAGAGCTCTACTCCTGTACACTCCTGTAGCTGTACAATACAGTATGTGCAACAGTAAACCCATTTACCAGCTATACTATCATCAGTCAACAGGTGGAGCTATTCCTCATAAGATGGACCGTAGACAGTCAACCAAGCATGACCCACTGTGAGGTCTTGACTGCAGTGGGCTAATGTGAGTCAAAGTCTGGGATCACTTGCAAGACAGGTGGCCATGATGCCAGCTTATGTGTTACATTCCACGCTCAGTTATTGCAGAGTTTTCCATACGTTTGTTTACAGATGCAGTTGAGAATAGCACAGAGGGTTTAGTAAAAGGCTTTAAGAGGTGCATTCACAGCAGTTTTCCAAGGAACACACAACCTGGTGGAGCCAGCTGTTTTTCAGGAACAGGACAATTGTGTGCCGCAAATAAGCTAAGGATGTGAATTATGCTCAAGTCAAATGGAAAAACAGACGTTGTTCTGACAAAAGTGTATGCGGTGCATTCACCTGCAGTTTTAACAGCTGGCCTGCAAGTCCAGAGAGGACACGTACTAAAAGATAGTTTATCACTAAGTATGCTTTAAAGGTAAAGAATACGTGCTCAAATCTACAGTATACCTGCCGTTAAGAAAGACAAATTTTAAACACTCAGACATGTAGATGGTTCTTCGAACGAAGCCAAAATTGTGTGAAGTGTAGTTGATGTGACATCAGCAGTTTTGCTCTAATTTAAGCTTCTAATTAAAAGAGAGAAAGATGAAGACCAAAAAAAAACAAAAAAACCCGTAACCTTTTTTTTTTTTTTCCCCCTTACCAATCACACTTTATTTTCTCAGATTTTGTGTGAGCCTGGACTCGTTGCCAGTTTTCTCCACTGACACGGTCACATGAGAAAGGTCGTGTGTGTGTGTGTGTGTGTGTGTGTGTCTATTTGTGTGTACCTGTGTGTGAACTACAACATGTGGGAATCAGCTCATCATCCCTCATGTTTATGCATAACTTTTCCTCACTTCTCTGTCAGTAAACACTTTTTCATCAAAATTCTTTGTGCAACAAATTCTTTGAAGGACATTGCCTTTAGGTACATCTGCCTTCAAAGCGCTGCCTCTCTTTTTCTCTCCTTCTGTCTGTCTTTGTCGATCTCTTTAATGCTAAGCCTACACATGTGTAGCAGGAGAACAAAACTCCTAATTTCACATCCCTATTGTTCAAAGCCCTGAGCACATAGAGACACTGAGCTGATTGTGTGTCTTTTTGTGTGTTTGCCTGTGTGTGTGTGTGTGTGTGTGTGTGTGTATGTGTCTATCTAAGTCTTTATGTTGCCATTTTGGCTACATTAGGGCTGAGTTGAACCAAAATCCTACAAAGAAGTTTCAAATCTGGCTTGGCTCCTCTGTTCAGCTGTGGTGGGTGCAATCACACACACATACACTCAGAGTTGTGGTGGGAACGCTATCAAAGAGAGAGATGCCTGCAAGGCACAGCAACCCCAAGCCCAAAATTGATTTACAAAGTGAGAGAGAAAGAGACGTAGAAGAGGGGGTAAAAAGGAAACAAGTTAGATTTATGGTGTAGGAAACAGACACATGGAGATACTGAGAGATTGCAATTGAGTTTGGATAAATGTTAGAGGGCCCTGCTCAATTGAAAGATTATTAAAATAATATGGCCCTTGTTAAATAATAATTTTCCTCCTTGAGGCTTTTAAGGATTTAAGAAATAACAAGTCCTGCTGCTTCTTCCCCCTTGATGCTTAGATTGGGTTTAATTCAACCTTGAAATTCCAAAACTTAATTTCACAGCTAAGCTTGCTGATTATAACGTTATCAACCCATATCTTTATTGATTTGTAGCAAGTTAATTAAAGAAAGCACCGTACAGATCAAAATTATTATCATTAGATTAATGCAAAAGTTTCGAAGTCACAAGTTTTCCAGCTGATTTTTTCTTCTGTGTTTTAAGCCTTTAAATTTGGACCTTCAAGCAGCATTGCAGTTAACCGCAGTGATGGTTTGTCCACATGTGACAAACTCCTTACATTTGAGCTTTAGATGAAGAGAATGTGGGTTACAATGTCATAACCCTAGTTTTAGAAGACAGACAAAGTCCTGCACTGAACTCTGTGGGTCAAACTCTTTTTCAATAAATATGCACACATTCACCCATTGATACTTGCACAAGAGTATCGGGCCAATCAGGATGTGCCAACTAATTATGTGTGTCCCCCACTGTATCTGCCATCCCTTCAGCAAGCCTGATCCTTTCAGGGGCCAAGCTCTGAGAGACTTGCCCAATTGGCGCTGCACCTCTAACCCCCCCCTTCTGTGGCAAAGCCCCCTTCAAAATTGGGGGATGGTCCATGTCCAGGTTGTAAACATTTGCATAATCTCTGAGTTCCATGTTGCCGAATTGCTATTTTGGATCTACTAGTAAAACCATCGGCAGCTCCACACTCTCCTGCAGAGGGATAGGAGATGTAGCACAAGGACAGCAAAAGCAGCCCTCTTGGCCATGGGTCATGTGCAAATGCGCACACCTCAGGGGTGGGTCAAATAGATCAACTTTCACTCTCTCAAACTCAGAACATCCTCAATAATAACAAATGCTCGACAGCCAACAGCCACACGTGCATTGAGAGCTTCAGCAAGGCTGGGGACCTGACTCTGCATTTTGATAGAAGCCACCATGGTGCGGTAGTCTGTCCTTACCAGCATGTCCATCCCCTGTATCAGGGGTCCGAGGTGTTGGAGGGCCCGTGACACTGCCTGATGCTCGAGATAGTTATTATGTTGGTTTTCCATCGCAGGTCACGCACCATCTACTGCCCTCCCCATGCAGGTAACCCCCACCTCCCTAGGAACACACCTGAGGACATCAGACATAGGTCAGTCAACCTCAACCTAGAGTTGTTCCTAATCAGATACCATGGGTGCCATCGGTACTGCAGGTCATTTAGGGTAATGGCACCAAGCAATTCATGGCACTCTGGCATCCAAGTGTAAGCTGGCAAACCATCATTGCATACCGTGCATGTGCAGTCGAACCCCTGGGTGAGCCATCGTCATGAGCCTCAGCACTTTCCATCCTTTGTCATGGGGTTGCTCTCCTTCCAGTTGATCTCAAAGCTTGGAGGCTCTGAGATCAACTGGAAGCAGATAAAATGGACAACCCTAATGAGTGTTCAAAGACCGACCTAGATTGTGATAATTCAGCAGAAATACAACTTTTGTTCCACTGATTTGCCATCCAGTTAGAGAGACTGATGTCCAGAAGTTGAGGTCATTTTAAAAACAGATTTGGGGCTTAAGGAATTTACTTTGCGGCGATTTGCTTAATCAGCATTTTGTAAACTAATGCGGCAAAGGCTTGAATGTAGCAGCCGTTCATTTAAAAGTCCTGCTTTGCAGGTTTAAGTCAATTTGACATGGAAGGCAAAGCAAGGCAAAATTTAACTGTAGCGGGTACAGATGGAACAACCATCACAATTAAAAATGTGTGTTTTGTCAAGTCTGTCAACACGTATTGTCTCAAAGCAGAAAATATTGACTCGAAAAACACTCTGGTTGTCTTTCCCTCTCTGAAACACACACACTGTAATACTTCTCAGAACAGAATTTGGGAGAAGACTTTCACTTAGGGTCAACTTAAAAAACAAGGACTGTAAAGGTCATAATGCTTTAGTAGCCACTAGCTATCCAGATGCTAATAGATGTGTGTGTGTGTGTATGTATTTGTGTATGTGTACGTGTAGCGTGTTGATTGAGTTGTGTATTAGATTTCATACCATGTAAAAACCACAATCTGTACAAGACATGATTGAAAATTTGCATGTATGATTCTCGTACTTTTTTACTGATAGTTTTAGATTTTTGTGTTGTACCATGTGTGACATTGAGCTACGAGTGTGTGATGTTTTGCACATGAATGTTATGGATTTATGTAGTTTCCTCAAGTTATTACGAGGAATTTGGACAGTTGTGTAAAAGACTTAGAAAACCTGAGCCATGAATTTGTCTGTTGACATTTTCCTGGATATGACTTTTGCAGTACTGATTTAGTGTCGAAAGGAGCTGCCTTGACCTAAACACAAAGAGTATTTGCTCGCTTTTAATAATTGCCTCATCTTTCTCAGAATGGTGTGATGGCAGACTTTTGGCAAAGTCATGATCCAGCTGTTCAATTTTGTAGTTAATCTTAAAAGGCATATGGGGTAAAATCTCAGTAAATTACTTAAGCAAAGCGTTGAAACAGTGAGCAACACGGTGCTTTTTTAACTTGCACTATTGTCGATGTCTTCTGTACCCTCTCATTTTAAAAGTTTTAAATGCAAGAGGCCGTAATTTGGTAGCTGTTTGATTTTCCATAAAAGCTGTGTGCAACTGTTCTGGAAATACAAAATCAAAATAATGTGTGTGTGTGTGTGTGTGTGGCACAAAAGAGTACATGATTACTTTAACTGCAAATAAGCCAATATTTGTTTTTTAAATTTCTCACTACACTGATTTTAGAAAAACAATTTCCACCAAAATTTTGAATACTAACAAACCAATATCTTAAATAATTTATGATTTCATTATTAGGGTCTTTTTGACGCTTTTTAAGCCTTTCATTCCACATTCTGTGTAGGGCTCTTGAAAACACAATCTGAGTTTAAAGTACCACTGAAGCAGCTTCATGTTGCAAGCTAATGACATCAAAATGCAGATTGGAAGCTTTGGCTTTGGCACAAAAACACCTCTCACTTCCCTGACAACTGTATGCTGTGAGGCACACACATATCTACACAACAACACACGTGTGTAACCTCACTCAGACACACGACTCTGGTAGCAACCACTCCCCCCTAAATGCCACACACACACACAGTTTGTACTCACACAGTTTGCACAGTTAAATCAAACTGATTTTCTACCATTGTGAAGAGAAATTAGCATAACAAGGATGGGATCAAATGAGGTAGTTACAGCTTGAATCATAAATTGCAGACTGAGCGAACGTGCGGCTGCAAATGGATTGTAGTTCACATCAGTATTCATGAAAAGAGAAAAGTAAGCTTCAGACTGGTTTGTGGTATTTTTTTCTTCATTGTCAGTTTTATGTAAAAACCTTACATCTCTATTTTTGCCTTGTTCTCTAAATGACCACTGACAGTTCCTCCAACATTTCATTTAATAAAGTTTTAAGACTGGGGGATCAAGTAAAGTCTTTACACAGCATTGTAAAATATTAAGCATGTGGATGTTAGGTGCTAAATTATGGATTTTTCCATGAGTGAATAGGTTAAATGTGTTTTTTTTTTTCTTTCTCTTTTTTTAAAGACATATACATATATATATATTCTGTTCATCCATATTGCACAGGTGACAATATGAGCATAAGGACACATGCATTCATCAGAATAGCATCACCCATATCTATACAAATTTGCATATAAGATGAATGCTTGAAAGGTTACAGTATGCAAAGCATTAAGACTATAGTCAGCTACAACAGTGACATTTCTTTTATGGCACAGTCACCAGTTAATCAGCCCTCAATGAGGTAAATAATGGTATATAGCATATTATTACAAAAGTAGATTGTCTGTTCAAAGACTCAGCACTTACAGTTATATGTTCTTCATACAAAAATACGTTAGGACTCCCTGCAAACAGGAGAGAATTAACAAGGATCATATTTGTTTTTAATATAATTCTCTTTGAGTTTATGTCAATAAAACACACAATTAAGCAAACAGTGGAACATGCGCTCTATTTGGCATTCTTGTTGTCTAAGAAAGCTATAGATGGCTGCCAGAACAACAATACCTCTTCAGCGTTGCAATCTTTTCAAATGTGGCTGCAGACAATTATATATTAATTACAACACTGCATTAATTATCCATAGTCACTGTTTAATTTTTAAGAACTAGTGGAGTTTACATAATGATAATTAAAAGCATTTTTTCTCTGTCTCTGTCTGAGTGTGTTTCTCATTCAACGTTTGTACTCATCATTTCCATCCTTTCTCTTTAATCTCTCTCTTTTTTCCACTTATTAAACTCCAGTTTTTATGCCTTTTTTTCATTTTCTTTCTATTGTAATGTGAATCTTTCATGCTCTAAGCCAGCTGCTTACATCATGCTAATAGAGGGTTAATATGGACCAGACATGTTAATAAAAGATCTTGTTATTTTATGTTCCACCCACATTGTACCTGCCATATCTGTAATCTAATGCAGATTTAACCGATAAATATGTGACATCATTGGTGTAAAGGGAATGGATGATAGAATAACTCTGTGCTCAATGTAAAGTCTGTGACTGTGAATCTAAACATTCGCTTTGCTTGCCCAAAAGTTCAACGAGGTCGTTCATTCAACTGTTTTTCTCAAAAGATAGTAACTCAGTTTAAAACAAAGCAAAAGTTTAGGTCAGAATACACTCGTCTAAATCTCCCAGCAATGCTATGAGAGAGCACAGAATGCTTTCATGCAACTGAGTTACAATGGATTCACAGCATGACAAAATGAAATTCCAGCCTTGGTTTCAGTTGTGGTCACTGACAAGAAATCCTTTTGGTATAAAAGAATTGACAAATTGAAGGTTAAAAGGAAAATTCATTGAAAAACCATCACATGTAGGCTGGGAAAGTGGCTTTGAAAAGTCTGTTAGGTTTGTAGTTTGCATCTTTGCAAAGGGCTCAAAGCTGTGGTTTGACTGGAATTATAACACAATGGATACCACTGGTAGGCCAGAGTCAAGACCGGAAATTGATTTTACAAATTAATACAAACTTCTCAATCAGCATAATGCCCCGCTGTCTGCCAGTTGTATGTTTGATATACATTCCAATTACTTTGCCTTATTTAATTAAACCTGCACACACATGATATTCATGTATCACTATGGATCAAGCAACTGTAACCA
>JAPZDX010000024.1:22296737-22309582 GCA_029783625.1 Naso annulatus
TGTACAGTTATGGATACAGACTCTCTCTCTACATCAATTAATTTGTCAAAGAAGAGACAAAACACACCATAAACAAAGTTAAAGGTATTTTGACCTCTTTCGGCTGCAATAATCCTGTGGTGAAAATCTGATATGGTGACAGCTGTAATGTACACAATATTGTCAGTTACATTAGTTCATGGACCAAATTAAATAATTAAAAGACAGCTTTAGGACCATACGTTACCCTCAAGTCAAAGTTGAAAAAAGGGTAAATACATATGGAAACATGTACATAAAAAGCGGCATGCTTCCCAGATGTAATTAATGAAGTGAGAGTCTCAGTCGACCTCTCTGACCTGCGCCAAGGCCGTACAGGACTGGAGCTATAGAGCCCTGAGGCAGTGTGCATGTTTGTGCGTGTTAATGGGTGAACAGGAGAGCGAGGTGTGTTTGTGCATGTGTGTTCTTGTGTGTCTTTATGCATATGCACACGTTCATACTGTGGGTGTTTGTGTGCGCAAGTGTGTCTGAGTGTGCACTGGAAGCAACATACCCTGAGGCTGTGACAGACGGACTCTAAACCATGTTACCCACACACCCCACTGCCTCGCTTAATAGTGCATGAGATAAGAACATTTGGACTTAAAATGCCCAGCACCACCAACAACCCCTCCTCCATGGGAAATTGAGTTTTATGGCTCCTGAGTTTGAGACAACAGCTCAGATCATTTGGATTTCTGAAAAGGAAATTCCATGTCAACAACTGAACCTGGATGGGTTGACTAGGAAACGTAATATAAACACAGACAAACTCTGTAGCCCAACAGTACAGAGCAAAATCTCCCACTTTGTGAATACACGCACACACAGAGGCAAACACATGTGCACACACATGCTGCAAGCGCAGCCATGTAAATAAACAGACACTGACACAGATGCACAGGCAGATACATTGCACACATGGACATGAACACATGGACACCAAAGGACACGAACAGGCTGGCATACACACATACACACAAGGAGAGCAGAAACACACTACATCACAATTCACCCATTAAATTTCCGTGTACAAAATATTAGGTCCACTGCTTCTTTCCATCATATCAGCTGATTATAGCAGCGTCTCTCTGAGAGGCAGATCACGAAAAATGAATTAAGCCAATGGTTGAAAAGTTGGCTAAATGTTAAACAGTAAGTATGTTTCACACACAAACAATTTAGACGATTCCTTCTGTACAGAGAAAGGTTAAAGTCAGCCAGCTGCCACAACACAAATCATGTGTTCAAAATTACAATACTGCATAGACTACACAACAATTATGCCTGAGCCTTTCCCAAACCTGAAACCTAGTTTAATCTTTCTCTGGCATTACTGGCGCACTGTGGTAACCCAAGAAATGGGCAAAGAAATCCAAAACTCACTCCAAAAGTAATAAATCATCATTCTTCCAATGCAAGTCAGATGTAATCTGAGGAGTGAAACCTTCTGATGCAGCAAACTCTCACAGAGATCAGATGAGAGCATGTGACTCCCGAGACAGTGACTCAGTCACGGGGTAGAGAGAAGCAGTGCACACCTGCAAAAAAAAAAAAAAAAAAAGGCTGATCAACAAACCATTATAGACCAAACAAAAATACAACTAAAGATTTATAGCTAGAGCAAAGAGAAAGAGAGAGAAACAGGCGTTTAACACATCCATCACTGCTAAGAAGATACTTGAGCGTATTTATGCTCAAATGCAGTAATGCAGACAGAAAGAGGTGGAGAGTGGGAGTAAGAGGCCAACTCAGAGATACAGACAGAAACATAGAGAAAGAGAGAGAAATAGAAATAGACACACAGTCAGCCAGAGAGGCAGACAGAGATCAAGAGATATTGTGAGGAAGTGAGAAAAAGACAGATAGACGTCCCAGCAGTGACAGGCGAACTGCACTGGCGCAAAGAAAGTTAATGTGCAAAAACTGAAAGACGGCAATGCGCACCAGCATGAAACAGACAGAGAAAGAAACAGAGAGAGGCAGTGTAGGAGAAAGTTAAAATGGAACTAGAGGGGAGAGAAAAAAGTGTCAGTATATGAGCGTGTATGAGTGAGGGCTGGAGATGATGAGAGAGACGTACACATAAAGAGTGCATCACTCAGCAGGGGTTCTTACATGACTGTCTAAGTGCACAGTCCAACATAACTACTCCACATGACAAGGACAACTTGTCTTCCCCCCACACTCTCTTTGGCTTGCATTCTAGGTATATGAAACAGGCTGTAAACCAGCCTGTCCGCCAAACCAGATTAGCAGCTATCCACACTATAAAAGATTACTGCAGCACACCAGTCACTTTGTCGGATTAATAGAGTTTTCACAAGGACATACAAAGGGACAGCTCTAACTTCTGCTGAGAAAGTTTATCCCAGAATGCACTCAGTTGTTTAAGAAAAAAATGATGCCACTAAGTGTGGTATTTTTATCAAATGGGATGTTTTTTTGCTTAGGTTTGACAATGCGCTTAGATCCTCTGGAAGCTCCTGGGACAGATGAGTCAGCACAAAATGACAGCATATTATCAGTCGACCAGACGAAGGTACTGAGTTCTTCTGAGACGAGAATAAAACAGACCCTTGTCTAAAAGTCTGGAGTTGCCCTTTCAAGTGAATGCAAATTGGTACCTGAAGTTTGAAGGAGTGTTGTTAACATTTGAGCCTGGCACAGCTGCTGTCATTGTCAAATTTGCATTTCTGTCTAGCATCATTTCTGTCAGTGTGGAGCCGAGTGAACTGGCGGTGAACTGAAGAGGAGGCTGGCTCAGTGCTCTCACTGTCTATTGTGGCACGGCAGCATCTCACTCGGCATGAGTGTGATAGAGAAATCAGACAGGAAAATTAAGTCAGAGAAAGAGATAAAGAGGCAGAGAGGAGGGAAAGGCGACGGGGAGCGAAAGATGGAATAAATTAGAGGGGGGACAAACAGTAAAAGAAGGAGAGCAATGGAGGGAGATTGTTGAAGAGAATGTGTAAACACCTATTTGTGAGTGTCCTTGTGTCTGCGCGCTTTCATACTGAATATCAGTGTGTCTGAGTGGCCGCAGTTCACTGTGTCAGCATTACCACACACAGCTGGGGATATTAGAGAGCTTACTGAGTAGCTGGAAAAACAGCTTTTTTTTCCTATCTTCATACAAACAACAGCAGCACACACACACACACACAAACACACACACTAACCGAGGGGAAAAGAGAGGCTCACAAATGAACACAGAATCACGGATGCACATTACCACACTCACATATATGCATACTGTCGAGGCTGGAAGTGGATTATCTACCCACCCCAACTGAAACTTAGCCTGACTGGTGCACAGGGATTAACTTAGCATGTGCAAGAATATTTAAATTAATCTGAATTTAATTTTTGCCAAATCAAGTTCAGGCCAGTCAGGCTCCTCCAGGCTGCCCGAGGTGGTGATGTGAAGGCAGGTAATTTGGAATAAGAGTAAATGAGTCATTTTCATGGACAACTAAGATGCATGTGAACATTCTTAATTCCCTCTAGGCCAATTAGTGGTGTTTGCATGGAGTCACTTTATTTTGGGTGGAGAGCAAATTAGTCTTGTGAACTAGTTATTAGCTAGAATCTAACGTAGTTCAAGTCAAGCAGCTACACTGGTAACATGAGGAGCGTCCAAGTAGTTTGATTAGTTGTAATTAAGCCAGCAGTTTGTTTTCATAATGGGGACTGTTATATTTTGGGATGCTTAACTGACCCTTTTCTGGTATCACGCGAGAATAGCATGCCGGGTCACATGTAGGTCTAGCCTCTGACAACTATCTGAAAGCTAACACTGCCTGTCTGATAAAATGTGCAGGCTAACAGGCTAATGCATAATTGAAAGCATGACTCATGCCTACTCAGCTCATTTCTCGGCAGAAGATCAAGCCTTGCCCTTGCCCGAAAAGAAATTTGTGTCCACTGTGATTCAGCACTGGATGGCTAGTCTTAATAAGAGTGGTGGCTTAATGTTGAGGTGTTGTGGACATTGCCATGGGCTGTATCAAACAGTGTGTGTGGGCTTGATGTGCATGTGTGTCATTATTTCAGCACCCGAGACTGTCACACACGCACACGCGTACACACACACACACACACACATACAGTACACACAGTTTGAGTCAGAATCTAATTTTATTCAGCAAGGACATTTACAAGTAGCATGAATTTGACCTTGTGAACTGGTGCTGGCAACGCGGCACAGTACAGAATAGCTAAAGGCTGACGCATAGTAATGAGATGCATAATAACAAGAGAGGGGCATGACTTGGCCTTATTCAGCCACATTCCCACTAGAGATTACGTATTGACCTCAAATGAAAAGACCTGAAAAGAAATATTTCAGCCTTTATTCTCATTGGATATTCCATATTGTCTATAGAAGCTCGGCATTAAATTGCAATCTACATTTTTTTGACTTGGGACAAACATTAGATGATAATCATTTATGAAGTTTGCCGTGCCAAAAACAGATATTTATTTACATAAGTATGTCCAATAATTTAAAGTGTTTTCAAATTAAATTTAAACTCCTACTTGACTGTTTTGTCCTGTGCAATGTCCTATAAGAAATTGCGCCTGTTTCCAGCCATGCTTCACTTACACGCTGTATGCAGCATGGAACTGCTACATTATTGAGTGCAGGGCATTTACTTGGGCTTATTCAGCCCATTTCCAGGCACTCAGATTATGCCTCGCACTGGACTGGAAAATCATGTCACTGCAGATACTCTTACCGGAAAGCTTTCATAGTCGGCGGCACAATCTGCCTCCAGGAAACCCAACTTTTTAACATCAACCATCACGTGGTTGTACATGGCACGCTCTTGCACAAAAATTCCCGTACATGACTGATCTCTGATGCAGATTGAAGAAAAGAAAGTTAGACTATAACTGATAATTTGTGAGTCATTTTACAGTCTGCTATGACAGCATCATACAGCATTATAAATATCACTGTGTCAGTAAAATGTGCATCTGAGAGGAGAACGAGAAGATTATGATGGGATGATTGACGGGATAAAAAGACGACCAAATGCGTATAAAAATTATTGTTCTGTGATTCCGTTAAGCCTTAGTTGATTTTCCTCATGTTGTTTGTGGTTTTAAAGCCTTTTTTCAAACTTACAAAAGCAGTGGTATGGTATACAATGCCTTTAAAAATCTTTTTCCATTTACAACATATAACTTGTCTAAACAGCAGCTGCCAGATGCTGTCAGTGCCTGTATCAAGAGCTCAGAAAATTAGATTTAAAGCAGCACAGCTGTCTACATGTGATCTATTATCTCTCCAAGGGACCGATACAGCGATGAGCCAGAGGATGCAGAGATATTCATCCCTTATCCCACAGTCTTGGTATGAAAAATTACATGTTCCTAAATGCAGGGTTGCTTGTATGCATACACAAAGGAAGAAAGGGGTGTGTTATACATACAAAGGCAGAGACTGGTACAGTCTAAAGTCTGATATCTCAGCTAGTGTTACAGGACGTAATCTGATTTATCGCAGCATGTCTAGCTAAGCTCGGAGATATCTCCATCAAAACAGATCTGATTCAGCACTAGTCAAGCAAACACAGTCCTGACAAGGTGTAAGGAAGGCAAAACAGAGAGAAGATATGACACAAGATAATGCTGCGGATTAACCTGTTTGAGTATCGCTGTCCTAACCGTGGCATGCATATAGCACACAGCATCACTTAAAAAAAAAAAAAAAGATATTATTTCAGGTATTCAAGTCAAAATGCTTCCTGTTTAACACTGATATGTCACCTCACTGTTATCTGACAGATATATCTGAGCAAGATAAAATCTCATTGCAATACCTCTATGAATAAAGCTCTAAGCTCTCAAAGAGCAACATTACCAAGGATTACCTTTATACAACTATAATATCAGCTTTAAACACCTGTTTTGTATTTAGTTTTACAACTGAAGTTCCTAAGTAGAGCACAAGCTGTTAGAGGAAAAAGGGAATTTACTCTGCTTGATAGGTAAGGACAAAAATTACGGGATTGTATCGTATTATCTGTTTTAAAAGAGAGAGAGACGGAGAGAGAGACAGAAACAAATTCTGAAGTGACACTTCCAGGGCAGCTAGATTGAAGTTTGTGCTCATTTACTGCATTCCCTTATGGTTTTACATCACCGTAGATTCTCAGTCATTCTCACACCCTTTAATCCCTTTATGAAATATTTATTTCTTCCCTGTGATATTTTTTTTGTTTTGCAGAGTAAATATTTTTAAATAATTACTGTAAAACTATAACACATTCTCGGGGAATCAGAGGATGCCAGTTTTCAAACAGAACTGGAGGCTTTCTTTTTTCTTTCAGTTTACAGACTGTGGCTGGCAGGAACTGGAGTTTGTGACTAACTGGGTTGTGACTGACAGTTAAGGCAGGTTACTATCTAATGTAGAGAAACATTACTTTCTGACTGACAGGATGATTTTTAGAGGGAAAAGGGGGAAAGGTGGCACAACACAGATTTGTTTACAGGTAGAAAAATCAGGAGGGAAGCAGCCCCCGCCTGTCTTGTCTCATCTCAGCTCTTGCTTTCTCAAAATTACACATAACCTGGAAAAATGAATAGCGCTGCTTTGAGTTAGAATGGTTACAATGTACAGAGTATAATGAGCAAAAGTATAAAAGCCCATTTGTAAACGTAAGCTTTAGCTGCTTGCTAAAACATGGTCAAGGACCGCTCTGAGGTCAGGCAACAGTGGACCTAGCCCTCACTTTTATGATGAGCAAAGAGACAAGTTGCAGCTATAAGCAACGCCACAGTCCAAAGGACACATGACACCACAGCACTTGATTTCAGCCAAAACCTATGTGGTACTGAGGTAAGATGAGAGCTGAGGTGCTGTCATTAGCTACACCCTCTTCCACACACATGCACCTTGTCCCACTCCAGTGGAGAGGGAAGCAAGAGCCACAGGCAGCTGACCGATCTGCCAACTCTGGGAGGTTCAGCATATCAAAATGTGCGCTTTAATATTCAGGTCTTGGAGCAAAAGGATCAGAAAAATAGGGTTAGGGTTAAGCTAAGGTTACGTACTCCCACGTGAGCCTGAGCACGCAGCAGAGAAACAGTCGAACTATTCACTAATTGTAGACCGAACTCTCCAAGTTGATGCTCAAACAGAGTTTCCATCATTGGCAACATAGTTCTTTATAACGTAGTGTCAAGGACTTCTCTTCAGCTTCTCTTCACTCATTGTGGTCTGACATACGGCTCAAATAGCATGAGACAGATTTCATTTTAATTGGGCTGTACAATGCAGTACTGGATTAATGAACCACTTAGTGGTTGTAATGGCAGATGTTCAGGAAAAAATAGATTTATTCTAAAAAAAACTGTCCACCACAGACACGTGATTGGTCTTGTGCATATCTGAGTCGGCTTTGTCCGTTCTCAAAAGGATACCTTTAGAATTAAGTGTAATGAAAACTAAACTTTTGATATGTAGTCTGTCACTGCAAGGCCAGCAAAAGACTTCAGGGAGTGGACACATTTAACAGCTTGGCAAAAGGATTTATATAAATCTCTTACAGAGACAAATCAGAAGGATTCAGAAATCGCTGATGAAAAGTGGTTTTGGGTGCATTTGTGAAAAGGACGGAGCAAAAGATTATTTGAAAGATGAGAGGCAAAACAAAGAGGAGAGTGTCACCTATGTGATCTGTTAATTCTTCAACAGAAAAAGCCAGAACAAAAAAAAAGAATCAACAGCACAAAAATGGCTCAGCAGTAAATTTGATAAAATTTTCAAGTATTAAAACAGTGCTTCAAAACATAAGTGCGTACAAAACAAAATGTCACCAAAGTCAGACTAAACTGAGTCTTTATCACAGCTTTATACCACTGAGCATCACAGTCTTAAAGCTCACCAATACTAATATCACTTAACTGCTTTGTGCCTCCAGCATGCAAGCCAGTGATCATCCTCTAATGACACATGGGTGTGTGTGTTTGTGTCTATAAAATCACTGCTTCTTAATCTCTTAACTACCAGACAATAACAGATTTGTCTGTGATAAAATCCTGGTCTTTACACGGGTGTCTGTCTGTCTGCCGTGAAAGTCCATCTTCATACGTGTGTTAGTGTGTAGTTGCTCTATAGTGATTGTGTGTTCCCATGAGGGTATTCCTGATGCATGCATGTCTGTATGTGTGTGTGTACGTGTGTGTGCTTGTGTGAGGAGCAGATTTAGCTTTGATAAAACCCCAGTCTTTAGAGGGATTATCAGTCCATCCCCAGACAGCAACATGCTGTGCATTTATGGAGGTAATAAGTTGACCTGTAATAGACAGACAGACAACTGGCTAAAGCTATCATTGGAAATGGTGTCCCTATATCTAGAACCTGGCTGGAAGGAGGGAGGAGTAGAAGGAATATCTTCAGGGGCAGTTAGACCTGCTGCGCAACACACCGCGAGAGCTCTGATCCAGTGAATTTTGATTTGGTGCTTACCTTTATATTTTTCCGACTGATTTGTCAGGTAATTGTCTGCGGTTCGCTTTAAACTTCTCAGAAAATACCAAAGGGCTAATGCGCAGCAGGCAGAAAAGTATGTTTCACAGAATAAGACTTTAACATTTAAACCCAAACATGAAATTACTGAAAAGCATTCCACTTTACGAAGCCCAGTCCTCGCTTTCCCTCAGAGATCTAAATCACGCTTCGGAAGAAATAACAATATTTTTAGATGGATTTCACCATTTTCCACCAGCTATTTCTCATTGCATGATTTGGGGACTGTATTTCAAACTAGGACAGAATCCTTCAAAAGGTCATACGATGTTGGATGCAGGCTAGATGGTTTTCAGGTCAAAGCAGAGAAATAAAGTGGTGCAGCTATTATTTTGTCAGAGCAAACCCTTCACAAGCTCACAGCTCATTCCAGTGTTACCTATCTAGGAAAAGCATTCAGTCACCCGGCTTATTGGCTCTGAAGAATTAGGTAGCTCTGCAGGACTCTTTTTTCTGTAAACTCAGTCACAGTCAGAAATAAAATGACGACCGCACTCCTACATGGTAAGAGAATTTCTGTAAACTGAAGAGAGGCAGATATAAAGAGCACTATAAAGCTTACTATCTGTCTTGGTCTTTTCATCTCTCTTTCTTGCTTTCCTCGCTCTGCTCTCTTGCTGTCGTTCCCTCCTCTCTTTCCAGCCCATCATTTACCCCTGTGTCTCCTCTCCTTGCTTCATCTCCCTATGTTTCCTCTCTATCTCGCCCTCCCCTCCTTCAAACACTCTGCCGTGTGCGCAGTCATAAAGAAATAATTTATTCCTGTCCCCCAGTGCGGGTATGTATTAGTATGCCAGCGGAGCATGTTAACTTATCTCGCGGCTACAGGCGCTGAGTGCTAAAACTAAGCTCTGATAGTTTGCAACAGGATGACCACAGAATGCCTGTAGCTCGGAGAATTAGGACTGTCGTCACGATTAGTAATGGTGGGCCTAATGTTTTACTGCACTGTAATTTACTGTACTGCAACCACAGAGTAGTGTCCTGTATGACTTATTGATATGCACAGAGGGAACATCAACCCAAATTCAGCTGGAAGAGAAAATTAGACTAGATTTTTATTGCAGTCGCTTTCGAGTACTTGCTCTTCTTCATCATTTTACTCTCTTTTTTTCCCCCCCCAATTCGCACCGCACATAACACATGCAAAATCTGTTTGAGCGGCTGTTCCACTTTGAAGATTCAGCCCAAAATGCATTTGTCCATCTGTCAGTGCTTGTATCGGAGCATCAAACATTACATTTCAGGGTGCAAAAAAATAGTATGAATTAGCAGTATGTGCTGTATGAAACACAGTGTAAACACACGCAGTAGCAGGTCAACGGTGTTTCATGTGTAAGTACCAAATGCTGCAAAAACAGACTGAACCTTAACTGGTGTTTGTTGCTTTTGTTGTTTGATGAACCAGAAAACATACCGACTGTCCACGCACGTGTTACAGTGATTTCTATGAGGGACCACAAGCTGTAATACCCACAGGCTACATCCATAGAGGGGTAAAAGTAAACCTGGTAGCATTCCTGAGGCTGACCACAGGATGTCCAATATAATTAGGCTTAAATTAGTGGTTAGTTATTCTGGGCCTAATGTTGCATTCTAGTCTCTACACTTTTCATAACATCAAAGTGGCTCAGGGACATGCCAGGCGTAATACAAATGGAACTTGTGCGGAAAAATGCAGACTGAAGCACGCTGGTGTCTGCAGCATTGATGTCAAAGTCCTTCTTTGCTCCAAAACACCACTGCGCTTTTAGGCCCTAATCAGACCTCACCAGAAACAGAATGAAGCACTTTATATTAGTGTAATAGCAAATGCAGATGGATGAGAGATTATGGCAACACAGATTTAGCAGTGCATATGCTGCAGAGAAAGAGATGGTGCGAAACCATTGCCCATTTTAATGAGCATTCAAGCTTAGAGGGATATTGAGACTTCAGAGCTGGAAGATGCCACAGATTGCTGCACTAATGTTGTCCCATGTAACTCAGTGGATTATGTTGAGAAGCTCAACTCCCACTGGGACATCTATACCCCCCCTACCCCCTCCCACCCGCATTCTCTCATAATGTGTCCACCAAATGGCGAGTGTTATGAAAACTGCACTGCACTTGATAATAGCTTTACAGATAAGCGATGTAATTAAGCTACACACAGTGAAGCATACTGTATTGTAGCGGGAACCATGCCTGTGCAATGCCTATTAAGAGCTCAGTCCTAGTCCTGTCACAATGATTAGTTATGCGAAACCTGATGTTTCTGTTTTACTCACAAGTTCATTAACTTGGTATTGGATTGAATCTGAACACTTTAATGCACAATATCATAGGTAAATAGCAGGACATCAAGAGCTGTGCAAGCAGAAATTTAGGTAAGGATGCCTGCATGTCTGGTGGCTGATCAAGATGTTGCGTTCTCTCTGCACATTTCAACAACTGCACAGCCCTTCAGCTCTCTCTCCCTTTCGCATTTGCTGTCCCTGCTTACTATAGACGCATGACTCATCAGCACCCATACTCTGCAACTGACCCATATCTGTCCCACCTGCGTGTCACAGTGATGACTGACCCACATTTGCACTGATCCAGTCGCTTACAGACTGTGACCTGAGCCTGATCCACAAGAACAGCAGGAGGAGGGGAAACGCTATTTAAGTCATAAACCTCTGCTGGTAACAAGTTAAGGCAATTTGTATTTAAATACGTACATATGGTCAGTTAGCCTTTGGCTCTTTTCCTTGTAAATTTTATGTTTTGAGCTGAATTTATCATCAAGGTGATCATTTGGCCTATAAAAAGCTTGATTTAGTTCACTGCCACACAAAAAAAGAGCATCCCTTTCAATTAGCTGAGTTGACAGTTTTTATCATTTATCTGCATTAGCCTGGTCATTGCTTCCTCAGATTCTCATTTAAATTGAATTTTTTTTATGGGCACATACATTGTTGACTAGTCATTTATGCAAACAAATAAAATGTAATCCCTTCTCACTCAAATTGTTGACTGCATTTGCTCACGAGCTATTTCTGAGATTGTAGATTACCGCCCGCACACAGCCAAGAGCAGCATCTCTGTATTTGTGCCTCTCTCTGCAGCAGAGTAACGCATGGGGAAAATGTGATGCTGCAGGACCATGTGGGCTGCCATGCACAAAGGCGGAGCTTGGATGCTGACAAGCACCACTCCATGCTCCCATTGGCTCTCAATGACATCATTGATAAGGAGAGAGTCTTACTCACTCTCTTTTCCTTACAGGCAGAGGTTAAGAGGACTGCATCGCTCATGACTTTTTTTTTACGATTTAACAGGCTTAACTTAACTGCTGCATAAAAACAGGCAAAATAGAAACACACCTTCTTCAGTTTTTATGCTCTCTTTCCTCTCCTGTTCTGTTCCCCCTGGTCTGATAAGGATATGAGAAAGCATTTCCCTTATGGGGTCAACTAAACTGACAATAACAGCACAAATCGGATGGAAATTCATGCAACGACATCACAGTATACCTAAAAAGCAAATGTTCCGCAGGTGAACTGATTTCTAATGAATTAGACTCAGCAGACTGCACTGTATAAATCCAGTCTGTGGAGTCATAAGCTCTGCATAGGACACAGCAGAGTTGCATAAGGTATCTGATTAGTCAGGAAAGTTAATGAAATCTAATCATTAATTAAAAGATAATGGTTAATGAGGTAGAGGTGCAGTTTATCAGGCAGTATGCATTTAATTTATCATTAATTTACCACATTCAAATATTTAATTATATACTTGCACATGCAGTAAATAGGCAAGTGGCCATGCAGTGAGAAAATGTTCCCAAGGGACTTTATTGGCTTTTGTGTGTGTGTGTGTGTGTGTGTGTGTAAATGCATATTCAGCATACAGTGTGAAAGTTGGCCCTGCAGGTCTGTTTAAACAAACATGTTCTAAACCAGAATGTCTGAATGTAAAAACATTTTTACAATCTGACCTTGTTGCTTAGACTACTTGTACTGACTGTGACCGACATGATGGTTGACTCCAAACTACCACAGGTTAGAGGAAAAATATTTGTGAATGTTTTGAATAGCTCTCAAATTTTTTATTTTTATTAAAAAAAAAAGTCAATTCTCAAAACTAACTTTAATCAAATTCCTTTTGATTTTTTACTTGCACTTGTTCCACATAAGGTCTAATGTTCCAGTGTAGAGGCAACACAGCCTTTGCTAAAATTTAACTGATACTGGGAAATAATGGGGTGGTGTGTGGGTATGTGTGTGTGTGTGTGTGTGTGTGTGTGTGTTCG
>JAPZDX010000024.1:22330409-22344215 GCA_029783625.1 Naso annulatus
GAGGGGTCAATAATAATAATAATATAAAGACTGAACTCTTGGTCTCTACTGTCCTTGAAAAAAGAACTCACTGAATTGTTGGCCTCCTATGAAATAATGTCAGTGCTGAACACCAAGCCTCACATCTCCCGCTGAAATCATCAAATGTACGCTAATTTATAGTTTCAGACAGTGGCCTTTATCCTACTTCAATATTTTGGTTTATTGGGCACAGATTTTGTTTGATGTACGGTTTACTTTTATGCTGAAGTTGCTGCATCTGACAGCTGTGTGTGTGTGTGTGTATGTGTGTGTGTGTGCAGTTGGTGGCTCAAGTGTTCAGGTGTCATTTTTAACGTTACCGAGCCTATATTCATTGAATAATGATGCTGTTGCATTGCATCTGTCAGCTGTGTGTGTGTGTGTGTGTGTGTGTGGCTGCCATGCCAGGTTGTGTGATGCCATTAATCTTTGCATTGGGACCTGCAAAATTACCTCTGGTGAAGTACCATAAGGCTTGTATGATAACTGTGGTAAATAAAGGCATGTATTGTTGTCATGGCCTATTTTGGTTAACATTGGCAGGGCCAGTTATTCAGCGGGTGCTTGAGCATCCAATCCCCCACCCCCACCCTGACCCCACCTCAGCTCCGGCCCATACGTAAATAAGGGCATAGCGGCTCTTATTGTTTAAAACAGCAAGCACTGGTCCAGCTCTAGTATACTGTAAGTCATACTGAATGGAAAAGTTTTAAGCACCATTAGTTCTTATATTGTTCAATATCTTTTCAGCTACAGTATCTATAATTTAATGTATGTAATTTAATTTATCATAGAATTCTCCTATTCAGAGTTTGGTCCTCAAAGAGAGACACATACATAACGAACAGGCTGTAGCAGGATGTAAGAGGCTCAGGCTGCAGACAAAGGTGTACTACTTTCACTGTCATTCTCACAGTTAACAGCATATGGCACATTAAAGTACTTACGACATCTGGCATGTGACCCTCATGTTGAAGTGACACAGTGTGACTCACCATGTTCTCTGTCACTGCAGACAGTGACTGGTCACTCCTTTAGTCTGCCATGTAAGGTGGTAGAGTGGCCAGAATGTGTGAACAGTGAGATATGCATGCCTGGATGTGTGAGCCTCTGTGTGCATACTGCTGCATTTATGTATTTGCATGCATTTACTGTGCTATCTGCATATTTTTGTGTTTGTATGTGTGTGGGTGGACAGATGTGTCAAGTCTGTGTGTTTGTGCATACTTATCTATGTGTATTTAAATATATTTTTTTAATGTATGTGTGTTGCATGTGTTGCGTGTGTGTGTCAAGTCAGAGGTGACCAGTTGTCACCAAGCCCTGACAGAAACCAGGTATCAGAGAGACGTGGTGTCACCTTGTCTCCTCCAACCTTTACTCCTTAGTGCTCTTGAGTGTGTGTGTGTGCGTGTGTGTGTGTGTGTGTGTGCACGCGTTTGCATGTGTGTCAAGTCCTCCTGAGACACCTCCTGACCTACCCCAGGCAGACTGCATGAAAGACACACATGGACGGGTCCCACGAGTGAACCTCGGGTGATGAGGCGACAGCGGTTCACATCTCCTGAGATTCACTACCTCCTTCGGAGAATGGATGACAAACACACACACAGAAAACACACACACACACACACACAGATGGTTTTGACATAACGAAAGTTGAGCTCTGCTCTTTCAGGCGCTTGATGGTGCAGTCAGTCAATATCAGGGTCAGGGTCAAAGGAGGAGGTGCGGGGGAAGTGGGGTGAAAAAAAAAGAAGGAACATATAAAAAGTGACGGTGGAAAGCAAGAAAATTACAGAGTGTTAGTTGCAAACAACTTATAGGCCATTCTTATGACCCACAGAGCAGTTAGGATGCGACAGACTGAATAACATTGATGTACATTGGTGTCGCAAAGCTCAACCATCCTTTTTTCTGTAATTGTTATTTCAGTGATATGGAACGCACTATACGCTGTCAAAGATACAAATTAGATGTGGGTTTGTATTAACAAAAGTATCCTAAGGCTCAAAGAAGCCCTAATTAATTAGAAACTTGTCAAAATACGTGTTGTGACAGGACTGACTCTAGCAAAGAGGGAGAAGTTAGGCCTGTTTACAGTCGGCTAAATGCAAGTAATGTGTCAAGCGTCAGTGTCACAGCGCAGTTGTGCACCAAAAATGACGGAAATAAGTTTGTTTCATAGCGTGGTGACTGTGCAAGTCACCAGTGGCTACTTGCTCATTAACCACGCTATAGAATAATATTATTTTTGTCATGCTCAGAGCATAACCGCTTTGTGTCACTGTGCCCAGACATTTATTTATTCTGTATTTTGGCCCACTGACAATGTCTGTATAGCATAGTGAATATGCATGGTCACGACCTGTGCATGGATAATGTTGTAGGGATTTTTGGATGCGTTTTCGAGAGCTTTTGATGGCTGTAAAGGCATCTTCCCATCACTTTCATTGAACTTGCAAAACTGAAGACTGGTATCTAGCGACTTACTAAACTCACAGAGAGGGGAAAGGCGTCTGTGTTCTTGTCTTACATCAGGAGTTTTGATGAATATGCCAGATTCCCAAAAGGTGTGCTTTTCTTTTAAAGGGTTGCCCAGTAAATGAGCAGTTTTGTGAAATTTGAGCACATTACATCACAGATGCCAGTCAGAGAGTACATCGCATTTTGTTCTCCACTTTTGTAGCTTGCCTCTGGGTTTCCTGAACAAGGATAGGTATGATTTCTGTTCTATTCTCTTCTCTCTTCCAACATATTAGAAACATATTGGATGTAATCTATCCTCCATCCAGCAAAGTGACAAAGTGCCTTCTCACCAATTACTAACTGCCATCTCCCTCTTCACACCAGAGGATGTGGCTGACAAGGTGTGTGTGAGTGTGTGTGTGTGTGTATGTGTGAGGAAGAGGTTGAGAGAAAAAAATGGGCAGGATTAAAGTCAGAGAGAGAGAGGTTTTAAAGAGGTTGTCACGAGTGTTTACCTTTCCTCAGTCTTCATCAGGTGAGTGACACATCTTCATCTCTGTGATATCACACTGCTGTTGTTAACCCTCCACTACCGTGTGTTGTCTGTTTCATCCTGCAGAACCGCTTTTTTGTAATTTACAAGATTTCGCTTGAATTTATTTATTTTTTCATATTGGTGCACATATGTCTGCACCTTAATTGAATATTTTAAAGTGATTCAGCCCAGTTTTAAAACCTGTTGTCATAGACAAGTTTGGACGGATTAAATTTACAGGATATTGGATTGAACACATTACACATTTGATGGCTGGAGCAGAGTAGTTAACATTAGGCCTGTGATAGCATAGATAGACAATCAGAGCACAGTTCAGAAACCCAACCTTCATCAACAGGAACCAGTCGGGGAAAAGGTAGGATTGTTCACACTGATTAACAGGTGATTTCTAGCAAATGAATTACAAAACCCTTGTGGCAGTGACTGTACTCAGCATCTAAGATGTTGCAATAGTGATCACACAGAGCAAGAATTGTTGTGGAGTATTGAGCCACTTTTAAATATAAATGTCAATTATCATCCCATGCTAAATTTTATTTACTTTTTTTTTTTATGGATGCAGATATGATCAAAAAAGTTCTATTTATAAAAAATCCTGAAGTGTTTGAAGACTAAAATCATGTCCTCTGTATGTCTTCACTTTATGTCTAAAAGCTGAAGGTAATGTGTTACCAGTGGATGCATTGAGCATTAGTCTGTGGGCAATACAAACTCAAAACTGCCAGTACTCACTTCTCACACACACATATACTATATACTATATGTATTTACATTGCATAAGTACATTTGACACGTATTTTCTCATAAATCATCACATAACGCAAACAGAGAAACTTACTTTTAATCACACATACAGTTGGCAGGGTTGTTTTTGTAGCTAAGCACTGTATGTGTGCAGCTGGGTGATGTTGTCCCACAAATAAACCTAAACTCCTGCCAGGCTGCAGAGGTGCCTCCCAGCTCAGGTGTGCACACACTCACACAAGGCTTCCCTTTCAGTGCAGAAGAGCACAGCCCTGAAGGCGCAGAACCGCACCCTGGGCAGATAAGATCTCAGCAAACTGGTAAAGAAAACAAGTTTACTGAGAAACAAGGATCTGAGCAAGTTGGACAAGACTTTTGAGAACAAGAAAGAACAGTCAGAAATTGAGTTTCTAGAACTTTCACAAGGAAAAGACAAACAGTGAAATAAGGTGGAGGAGGCCAGTGCTTTTATAGTTCAGGCTGGACCACAGGAGATGAGCTTTCTGAAATGACTTCCTGACATAGACCACATCTGACAAGTACAATGACACCACATCACTCGGCGAGGACGCAAACCACCAACCACTGCCGCTGTGTTTTCCATGCCAGAAACAGCAGCGGCTGGAGGCATGATCTTTTTGGGTTGTCCTTCCGTCCTGTTCTCACGAAGCCAATGTCTTAGGATCCTCCTGAGGGAATTTCTTTAAATTGAGCACAAAAGTCCACACGAACTCAAGGATGAACTCTTCTGAATTTGTGGTCAAAGGTTAAAGGTTTTGGTCGCTGTGACCTCACAAAACACGTTTCTGGTCATAACTCAAGAATTCATGAGCTAGTTATGAGGAACAAAAATCACACAAATGTCTAAAAGAGTAAAATGGTAAAAAGATGACACATAAGATCCATAAGGTCAAAGGTCAGCTTTACTGTGACATTATAATGTTCTGCACAATTACTTTTCAGGCCATTATTCAACTCCATAAATCAGGAACAGAAGGTGAGACTGTGACCACATTTCACATGTGGTCAGATACTGAATTGGTGACACTAATCTTTGGTGCTCACCTTGAAACAGTGCTGAGTGTGTGAATCCTCCGTGCTGCTGGGTTGAAGATGTGTGTGAAGGATCTACATTTTAGAACTTTTAGCTTCTTTGCAGCAACATTCATAGTTGTTTCAGTCATACTCCTGTGTTACAAAAAAAAAAAGTCTCTGTGGACAGCATGTTTTCTTATTGGAAATGATCTTCTGGAATTATTCAGACATACACAATAATTGTTTTATTAAAGAATCAGGTCATGTAAAAAAATAGGTTAAGTGTTCTATAAGATGCTCTTTAACACACAATATAATGGATTACTTTGTCTTTCTTTTCTGTACACAAACATCAGTGGACAGGCGAGGTATTGGGAGATGAGTAAACTAATATTTGCCCAGTTGCTCTGTAACAGAACTCATCATTGTAGTCAGCACATTTCTGGAGGTGGTTTGTGACAATGATTGTCTTTGTTAAAGTTATGCAACTTTTGTCTTTCATCATCAATTCAAATATGATAGATGTCACAATCATTAAATTAGGGATTTGTTTATTATTTGAAAAGTTCCAAACAAATGGCTCAAATTATTTTTGAAATCAGGAAGACATTTAGACTGTCCATAATGTAAGTTCCAGTAGGAAACACAACTCTTTGTGTGCAAAAACTCAAAGATCCACCTTAACAATGTGCTCAATGTGCTCTGATGACAGGACTTCAACAAGCGACCCCAAAAAAGTAGGTAACTGTGACTGTAAATAAATTCTGCCCAAATGGGACCAGGTCTTGTTCCATTACTGGTCCTAGTATGAGCTGAGCTGAAAGACAAATATCAGCATTCTTTACTCAGAAAAGCTGAATGACAGGAGCAGAGAGAAAGAGGATGCAGCAAAAATAAAAGGCCTTGTCTGAAGAGAAGATGCGTGACTTCATTATCACCATCTGCTTTTTTTGTCCGCCTTTCTGTGCTCGACACTTCAGAATCAAGGGCGAAGAAAGATTTCAGTTTTTTCGCACACAGACAAACACGCAGACATGGTAGTGGTAGTTTGCCTGTAAGAGAGCCTTCCACAGACACTTGTACCTCAAGTACTCTCGGATGCCAGGGCACAACTATTGTGTACTTTATTTAAGTTGATGCAGAATGACAAATGTTTCTCTTGACTGTTGGTTCTGTGTTACTTACGATTTGTTTCTTTCATCTCTACTTCAAAACTTAACTGACGAAAATAAGACACAGTGTGCGGTACTGAGTTTCACACATAACTGTTTACAAGTAAATGTAATAAGTGCTTTTGAGTGAATAGGAAGAATGAAACATCTGCTGAATTAAGCAACATCTGTCTCTGAGACTTTGATGAAGCAGGTAAACACGGCTCCATCAAGGATGAATATGGTGCACAGTGCAGGCCCTCTTGATGTTATCACTTCAGTTATGATTTTGAGAAATTAAACAGAGTAAATTAAAGAAATATTTGACAGCTTGAAGTTAACCAAATCGTAATAAAAAGAATTAACTCAAGAATCTTGATAGGAGATATTTGTTACTGGCGTGTTGTGCTTGTGTGTGTGCGTTCACGCGCATGCGTGTGTGTATGTGTGTGTGTGGGGTCTCTGAGTTGACTGTCGTGTGCACACCCACTATACACCCTCTCACTCACCCACAAATACACACAGCTATTTGTTTGTAAAACTGCGGGTGACAGTGAGTGATAGTGGAATGATGGCCTCAGCCGATTGCAGTACTGCAACACTGCAGTCACCCTACCACGCAAACACACACACACACAGACACACACAGACACACTCACACATACACTTTCTGCCAGTCTGCCACCACAGAGTTAGCAACAGTCTGCGTTTTGCCTCCCTCACTTCTCCAAGCCAGTCGCTCTGCACTGCGGCAGGCAGGGGAAGCAGACACACACTCACACACACTCTTCTCTGCTCCACTCCCATATTTTTTGGAAGGGAAGAGACGAGGAGCGAGCAAAAGCAAGACAGCACGGCGTTTTTTAGATTTTTTAACGGAGAGCTGCTGTTAAAATTCCGACAGACATTTCAGGGATTTTGTGCTGAAAGTTGTTTCAAAGAAATTCGGAGTATTGTTATTACAGACGGAATATGCACAACTCGACCTGCCAGCCAACCAAGAGACACACAAAAAGTGGGAAGACAGAACAGTCAATGTGGACCTATGTGGTGGATTTTGGAAGCGAGCGAACATGCAATGTTCCACTGGTCTGTCTTTGGATGGGAGTAAGAAGGCAGACACGATGCCAAAGGTTTCACCCTGCTCTTCTTTGAAAACAATCTTGCAACTGCTGACCCCTTGGCTTGGGCTATGTTCAGTCTCCACCTGTGTGCAACTGCTGATAAAGCGATGGAAATCACCTGCTCCCATTCCAGGATATAGATGCAGCCGGGCCTTGTGATTTTGCAGATTCTGCTCTCTCCATATGCAATAAAAATCATATTCAGTACAGCGGTATCCAGCCAAGCGAGCTGTCCAGCAACCGGCGCCCAGCCCGGAGAAATCACAGCCCCAGTGGAGGAGAAGGAGGCGAAAAACAGTGGAGTGAATGAATGGTGAGGGAGAGGGAGACAGAGAGAGAGAGAGAGAGAGAGAGAGAGAGAAGAGCTCCCAGACACTGTGACCTACATTCAACACTGTCTGGAGTCAGAGACAGTGAGAGGGAGAGACAGAAACAAGGGGATGCAGACAGCCAGCAGAAACAGAAAGCGAGTGAGTGAGATGGCAGGAAAGGATGATGAAAAAGAGAGATGGAGACACAAAGAGCAGCAGAAAAGAGAAAGCTGATCCTCAGCTGAGATTTCTGACTGTCTATTCTTCCTTTTCCCTCTTGCACATTCCCTCATGCCTCTTTTCGCTCCCTTCCTTTCCTCATATCCGATTTCTCCTTCTGCTGCTTTCTTTCCATCTCTTCTCATTAATCAACCATTGTCTGAGGTGTCTGGGGGAATGCAGCATCCAATATAACCCTTGTCTATGGCACACAAACAGGCAGAGAAACGATTATTCAGGATCGTCACTTTTTCCACTTTAGTTGTTTTGCTCATGCTCCTCATCCTCTTCTCCAAGCTCTGTTTCCTTTGTCTCTTCATCCCCTTTTGCTTCCTCTCCCCTCCTATTGTGCCCCCTCCCCTTCTCTCCCTGCATTTTGTAACCCTCTTTCCTCCATGTGTACAACCACCCCAACCAACTCCCCAGCCACACTTATCTCTTCCCCTTCTTCTCTTCCTCCTCTGTCAGCGTTTATCTATATCTGGCTAGCTCTAACAGTATTTTTATGGTGGATTACTTTGTCTAGCTGTAGGCTTTTATCTAGCGTCACTGGAGGGGAAGAACAGCAACAAAGCAGGAGCAGCAGCAGCTCTATCTATCTGTCTGTGAGAGTGGTGAGCTGGGCTTCATATCTATGAGATAGCCTTTTGGATGGAGAGCTGTCTGTCTGAAAGCTGGTGGCTTACAAGCTTGTCCTCACTGCTTTTTGTGGCTGAATGCACAGTTGGTAAGGTGGTATGTTTGAGTGTGACTGTTCGCCTGGCTGACCATTTGTCCATCTGTGGCTCTGTGGGTTTTATACTGTGTCCCACTGCAGGGTTACAGACTGGCTTTTTGACTCAGGGGATGGCTTAGTTATTTCCTGGCTGCCTTGTCTACAAACTTACACATGTATCTTCGCATTAGAGACAAAATATTGAGACGGCTCATAATGATTTCTTTCTCTGCCACTTTTTTCTAGTTTTCACCCCTCTTTCTCACGATATTCCTCTCCGTCCTTGCCTCCTCCTCACTCCATCCATTCCCTCCACTTGCATGTCAGTCCTCAGGGATCAGTGTTAAGGACATGAGACGGGATTGCAGTTGAAGGAGAGGAAATGACATGGGTAATGGAAGAGGACACACAGGCACCTGTCAGGGAAAATCAAGGGTGGAGAGGGGGAGGAGGTGAATTATTCATGAGACAGAATTACAGTGCTTTCACCTTCTCCAAGCTTGATCAGGATGGTTGATTTAAAATGTTACAGAAGGAAAAATTCTGTCTGTGTAGGGTACCAGACTTCGGACTTCTGGCAGTAATCATAGGAGGAAAAATTTAATTTCCAAAGCATTTAGGTCTTGTTTGGCTTTATTTTTCAAACTGTTTACTCCACATGGCTCCCAAAAAATGATTTTTTTCAGACATTGACGATAAGCTATTAAATATTACTAGTTAATAGTTACCAGTAACACTGCTTCCTAAAAACTCCTGACGTTCCAATATTATGAGTGGTTTATTAGGAAGAAAAATACAAGTGTACATCTGTGAAAAGGTTTATATTTGAACAGTATTTACTGCTGTTCTCTGTGGCCAGGACAGCGTACAATTTGCCCTGCTGTCAAATCTCTGATCTCACATCTTTTTACAAGAAGAAATGTGATTTTTAAAATTGAATTATTTTCCCTTTTTGTAGCACTGCTGGGCCCAAATCATCACTAACTCTGCCTCTGCTCACTGTAACCCTGACAGATACTTGCTTGCCTCGGTTCACAAGCTTGT
Source organism: Naso annulatus (assembly GCA_029783625.1). NCBI lineage: Eukaryota > Metazoa > Chordata > Actinopteri > Acanthuriformes > Acanthuridae > Naso > Naso annulatus. The sequence continues at coordinate 22,339,799 of JAPZDX010000024.1, forward strand.
TTCAGCCACTGTGCTCTTTCTATATCAACATAATAAGGTTGACCTTTACATAAACATGCATCCAATGAACAAGTAGCATCCCCCAGTTTTCACTCTGCCATTTTCCCACATCGTATGACAGGTCCATTATTTGTAAATGGCAACTACACAGCACATTCCCTTTCCATTTACAGTGCATCTTGTCTGTATGGTGTTTGTTGTCTTCCTGCGTGTCAAATTTTTCCAATAACACTCTTTTCTCTTGTCTCCTGTTGAGGCCTGGTTTTTAGATGTCTCCAAAATCGTGCAGAAATTGAAGAAAAGAGAGGAGTTACTGCTACTTTGTACAGTGCATTATTTGGCTTGTTTAATTGTAAAGAGTACATGGCAAACAATGCCAGCTGTCCATTACAGTCTGAAACTGCAAAATTGGAGGCTTTCTCCAGGACTTCAGTGAGTGCACTCTGCTGTTTGTGCTTCTTCCAATAAATTGCATCTATTTGTCACTTTCAAGTTACTTTTCATTTATGACATTTTCTCAGTGAATGATGGGTGCACTTTTTACCTACCCTTTGATCCTGAGCCTTTATAAATTTTGCTCTATAATGTTATAGAGTCATGGTTGTCAATCAATTCTGTGTTAAATTATTAAAAAGGACAAAACCTTAAAAGTACTTAACATGTTTACGTACATTATCCGAAGTGTTTGCAACAATATTCATACCCAGAGAAATCTTTAATCTCAATAAAAGTAATGGTGCATTTTACTTTGCCTGGTTGTCCTGTTGGTTGCCTGTCAATAGCAACTTCGCAAACACCAGATATTACGTATGTCAGAGAGTGAGGAAAAGGTTCAAAACATGTGACTTAACAGAGATTAGTTTATCTATGAAGATTTCTGCCTGATTGAGTCAGAGAGATTTTCATTAGAAAATGTGTTTTTGTTTTAAGCAATGAGTACAACAACTCCCATGGTCCCACACTACTTAACGACTTTTATATATTAAACTTAATCTTTGGTTTTTTGTTTTTTTTTTAATCCTCAAGTGGCAGAAATCACGAACTGTGCATTTAATTATTTATTTTTGGTTTCATTTCCTCCCCCCCTTTTTAAAAAAATCTTACCTTTTAAAATGATGAGAAATTCATTGTGCAGCATGTTCCATATAGAATTTGGGGTGGGGGGTTGTATCTTGGATCACACTTAATCTTTTGAGGGAATAATTCAGGACCCAAAAGAATTCAAACAATCTTCTGGGGCAATAGTAGAGGTATTCAAATGGGAATCTCTTGTAGCTATGATGTCATATCTAACTAATAAAAATGTTTGCTTCCTTTTTCCTTTTCTTGTGACGCCTTGTTGGATCCCTCAAGCATATTCAGATACACTGATGGACATATTCACATCACCGAGGTTTAAAGGACTGAATCCTGAATATTAGGTTTAGGACATGCTATTTACTAAACAATATCAAAGCTGTAAGTGTGTTCGGTCAGTATGCCCCGTTTCTATTTCAATAGACATTCAAGAGGCCGTTTACACGGTGCAAGTTTTTGCATCAAGTGGTAAACCTTTGTCGCAGTTTCGCCTTTCTTTTACACGACAACGGCTTGCTGCTGCCCCTGAAACCTGCAGACTTTTGAATCTGGGTTCCAGAGGGTAATCTTTTAAAAACACAAGCTTCTTTCCAGCGATGTAAACTGGCAAAAGGGAAAGTCTGTGAAAGTGGTGGCCAAGCTTAGGCAAATGCTAGCACAAGTCAATGCATTCCGCAACAGCCACCACCAAACTCCGATTAAACACTCCACAGTGCAACCAAAGTAAGTCGAGTGTAACGACAGTCTACAGAGGCTAATTTTAGTGTACAAAACATAATTTTAGAAGTCAAACTACGGCTGAATCTCTTTAATTTGTGGCTGTGGTTACGGCTTAGCAGCAACAGGAAGTTAAAAAAAAAAAAATTGGCTGCTCCTTTGGTATGCCATTACAAAGTTTCACTGCTGACTACCGGCCTGACATGCATACTACAGCGCTTTTGGTTGTTCATACGAACACACATTGTTTTAAAAACGCAATGGAAAGACTTTTCCGTTTTAAGTTGGGCTGCCCTCTTCCAAACGTAGCCTAAGAGGCGCCATGTCTTCACTGCAGTTTGCATTTTATTTAACTGTTTCATTTTTGGGGCACAAAATTTCTAAATAGCATTTTGAAAATCCAGAGAGTTAAATTACTCTCATTTATGCCGTCCGTGACAAAAACAACATATGAAGTCTTTCTGAGTGAATCATAAGGTAACATTTTAAGGGAATTACTGGCACCCCGGAGAGTTCACTTTGGCACGGTGATGTTCTTTAATGAAACGGTGAACTGACTGTTGAACATCATATCAATAAAGGAACAATTTGCTTCTCTCTCATAAGTCATGTCTCTCACAGTAGGCTGCATTTCCTCAGTTCGTTACATACGGCTGAATTCTCAGTAGGTGCTGTATTAAATCCTCGACTGTCTCACTCATCTAGCTTGTGATAAACCAAATTTACCTCTTAATTCATTCTTCCTGCACAGACCTGAGAGAGGAAATTGTTGTATTAAGTGAAAGAGTAGCAAGGCTCTTCACTCTAAATAAGATGATTTTTTTTTCTTGAACAATGTAGACTAAAGAGAAAGTGTTATTTTTATCATTTCCTTGCAGATCTCCTTCTGCTGTCTTCTGATTCTTCCCAGTTATATTTGTAAAAGACCTACATCTGGTGTGTGAGGGACGGACGCTGTGATGGATTTTTACTTCTGTGAAGAGACATCTGATTTATTAAACTTGGCAACAGAAATTATAAGTCATTTGGTCGCCAAGCACTTGTCACAGAGGGCAATAAGCAAATCTCTCACTTGTTATTTCAGCAATTTAGACTTTAATACAATTTGTCTTCAAATAACAACCAATACTTCCAATGTGATCAAACCTGAACCGCAATGCACCAGGTAAGTAGTTGTTTGTTCTATTTTGCAGACGATGCAGCGTGTCAAACTGTAATTTTCTCTTTGTCATCTCATTGGATGGATTTGTAACATTTTTGATGGATAAATGAGGGTGACTGTACCGAGTGTCTGTCTCTAGATCTGTGGGAAATGTAAACAATTAAAAGACTTTGACAACATACTGATTGTGTCAGTGATATTTTTGTTTTTCTTCTGTTGTACATAAAGACAAGAATCAGGATGACGGTTGAGACATTTAACTTGCTCTGACAAGATTAAAACAATGCAATATAATTGTGTATGATGAATACCTCGAAACAACTGTAATTATGAAACAGCTGTCAGTTTTGCAATTTTAGTTAAAACAAAAAGAGTTTGCCGTTAATGCAGAAACATATTTCGAAACAGTTATGTCAAAGTACAGCCACATCTAAAAGTTCACTCAAGATCCTCCATGCCAAAGGTGACAGTGCTAATATTCTACAGACACGAAGTCCCCTTTGTTATTATTCCAGGAGGTGAGAAGCAGGTTTCAGGTAACAGGCAGGTCAAACCAGCTTTAAACCACTGACTCAACTCAGTGACTCACACACTGTGTTGTGTCAACAGATAAAGAGATAGACATTTGAACTCAAATGGAAAAATATGCACACAGTCACACACACACACAGAGACTTCATGGTTTTGGTGGAGTGTAAACATTATCAACTGTGTGAAACACATAACAGATATGTTTGTTCACTGAAGTTCAGTTTAACGGATACAACTGCTCCCTTCATGTGCATTGTGCTTTGGAAAATATGCAAATTTGAAGTGAGAAAAGTATATGTCATTTTTCAACTATCATTTGCAGGCCAGTAACTTTATAACATAACCCTTCATCATTGGAGCATGTTGGCCCGATTCAGAAAGCCACAAAATTAAAAATAAAATTTGTAGAAACCTGATATACTTAGGAGTAATTTTCTTCGGCAACACAAGTAGCTTAAAGCAACATCATGCGACAATATAACCTTAAAATATCAGCTTTAAAACCATTTTTATGGTGCACTGACTTGTCATAAGGTGACTGGTGTCTCTATATCAGTTACAGAGACATCATGTCACTTGAGGGAGTGGGTTCAAGTTACACTTCACAAACTTTATCTTCACACACCATCAACTATCACTTTTTGGTGACACTGGATCACATTTTGGGGAACAAATGCTTTCTGTTTTTGCCTCCAGCTGCTCTGCCTCATATCTGTGATCTGTGATTTTCAGTTTTTGAAATAACCTTTAGCTGCTGCTACTGTAGCTGCCTGTTAGCGAGCACCAGGGCATGTTTGTGTTTAACGATGCTATCACAGGAATTTTGGACCGCCATGAGGAGGAGATTTTTATTGTACCGTATTATAAGGGGTGAGGAGGACCCAGTGGAGAATGTTGGTGGGAAAGATGGGCCGAATGGACAACAGGGCT
>JAPZDX010000024.1:22424470-22436280 GCA_029783625.1 Naso annulatus
TGGGGTGAAATACAGATTTTTGCACGAGTGTTATGCCTGTGTGTGTATGTTTGTGTTGGGCAAGTGTGTGTTTTGTCTACAAGATGACTGTGTGGGTGCATCCAGTGTGTCATATCGCCTGCGGCTAGTAGAAGTCTGCCAGTCACACCGGCAGGGGGGGAGTGTGCATCAGTGTATGTGTGTAAAAATGTGTGTGTGTGTGTGTGTTTGTGTGTTTATATAAACCTTGTCTTAACAATGAACCTGTAGTGTATGTTAGCATGTGTCTGTGTTTTTGTTCTGTAAGAATCATGATGCAAAGTACCAGCAATCCCACCCACTCAGCCCCTACCAGAATATATAAAGATACAATTATAAATTGACCACATTGACACAGTGTGTGCTTTCATATTTCTCCAACAAGTAAAATAAACACACGCTTACACAGATAAACTGATTAAAGCAAGAACTGGGGTAGGATAAATCAGCAGGAGGTAAAAACAAGAACTGTATTGAGAGAAATGATGAAATAAGACAAAAATAGGAAAAAAGAAAGAAAAAAAAAGAAAATAATAGAGCTATAAAGACTGACAGACACAAGGAAGGCTGGGAAAACCAAGAATAAACTGCCCAAGAGAAAAGGGAAGAGAAAGGCCAGCAAATTTAATACCCTTGTAGAAATTTGTCCATTCACCTCCATTCTGTCAGTATGTCAGTTTGTGGTCATGGAGGGACATTCTTCACTACTCGTATTCTTCCTTTTCTATAACCCTCCCAGCTTTCTCCTCTCTCTATACTGTCTTTCATATGAGCTGTCAATTTGCTGTCTTCTGGTAGGAGCAGAGCCGTTTTCTTTTCTCTCTCCTATTCTCTCGGTCTCCTTGAGAAAGTGCGCTGAAAAGAGCTGATTATTGGATGGCACTCAAGCTGCTTTTCTGTCTCCTGATCTCTCAGTCTACCTCGCTCTCTCTCTTTCATTCTCGTTTCATTTTTTGGCCTCTCTCTCACCCCCTCCTCTTCTATCATTTAATTTCATCTGAGGATGAGGACTGGTGAAGATACTTTCTCTTTTTCTTTCCTTCACCATGCTGTTGAGTGCTTTCTCTGCTTTTGTGTCCCACTAAAAGACTCATTACTGTCCTTCCCTTTCTGCCGAAAGTGCTGTTTCTGTGAATGAGGGGCTGACAGACAGAGCGATAGAGAAAGAGAGAGAGCAGGAACAGCGGAAGAGATGTCATCCATGTCAATAAAAGCAAATCTGTGTTTCTCCAAAACCTTGGTCTTGTTTCATGGAATGAAATAGCAAAACCACCAAGGCCCTTTAATGAATGTATCACATCGCACAAAAGGAATGAGGGACAAAGAGGGATGGAAAAAAACTCAGAAAAAGACTTAGGAAAACAGAAAACAAAACAAAAAAAGGAACTGACGGGAGATAACAGATGACAGAAACTAGAAAAGAAAACGCTAACGGTATGCTGCTGCTTGTAAGGATGCAACTTCCATACCTCCTGCTCACTGGGAGGTGGCAAGGATCACTGTGCAACAGGCATGGAAACGCCACAAAGAAGAAGCCAATTTATTATAGGATGGCTACAAAAACAAACACACACCAAGCAGCTGTAATTTTTTTTTTAGTTCATCTGACTGTCATGTTTTGTGGGTTTTGGAGAAACTGAGGCACCTAAAACCTAACTTAAGTGAACACGGGAAAAATACTCAAACAGAGATGATCTTCGTGTGCTAAGCTTTAGGTGGTTGGTAGTAGACGTTTGCAAATTACTCGATTATAAGATGCATCGCGATGTGGACGTGGAACATTCTGCATTGATGCAGTGACGTGGCATTACTGAGAGTTAGCTACCTGCACAAAACAACAGACTAGCAAAAATACTGTCCAATACTCATTTAGATCAGGGAGAAAACATTAAGCATCAGAGTATAACATTAATCGCAACACTTATCCACTAACATGCACAGTCAATATTGACAACAGCTATATATACCATACACCCAGATTATCTGTCCAATTTCAGGTCCATCCATCTCCAGCCATCCACTCGTGCTTTCCCATGCCACTCCCCTATAAATATCATCTACGCATCCAGCCATTTTGCATCATTCCTGCCCACATCAGTATGGATGCTGGCTTGTATGCAATCAGCTTTCTCTCCATCTCCGAAATGATAGGCCTCTCACTTTGTTCCTCTTTTGACAAATGGAGATTACAGAGCTCAGTGGGTTGCTCTGCCTATCCAATCACCACTTACCTACCACTCTTTATTTATTTTTCTCTCTTATTTTTACAATGCTCCTCTGCATCACAGATGAAACAACAAAACTCAGATTCCATCTGGTGATCAGCCACTCAGCCATCATGGACCTGATCACAATGTCTCTCTCTTCTCTGTACTTTATTCTTTTGCTTTACTCTTACTCCACACCAAAAGAATGGGGGTGAGCATCTCTCTGCCTTTCCCTAATTACTTATTCATCTCTCTCTCATACACACACACACATTAGGCGCAGTATAGTGGACTCACGCAGATACTCATAGAAAATAGGTTGTCTTGGAATATGTGGAGGGCAGCCACCAGTGAGGGATGCACAAGTGCATATCCTTAGACCAATGTATGCATGGATATGCTAGTGTACTGAATGCATGTGTGTGCATAAGTTAAGTTCAATCAGACCTCTTCACTTACAGTGATATTAATGAATACATATACTGGACAAATGGTTGTCAAGGACTTTAACTGTGTCTTTGTGTGTAGCTTGCAGATACTGCTGTGTTTCCGAGCCATTAGGTCACTCATCTATTAGCTCTGTGCTCTAGTGGATCTTTGCTGTCATTAACGGCCAACAATGCAGGTCATAAGGACTATGGATAACAGATCATCAGCAGCATCACTGGAGATCACTTTATATAATAATATTTTAATTGCCAATATGCTGTGGACAGCAGTGACAAGCATCACTGAATGTTTTCAAATCCAGATACACCTCAATATTACAACATATATTCAACCTCCATGTCTGTCTGTCTTTCGCTGTGTTGGCTTGGCATTGTTCTCTCTGTCGGTCTGCCTCCACTCATTTATCATTGCTTCTGGCACACTCACATTTTAAATCATATCTGAGAAAGTGAGCCTTTAATTTTGCTACACTTTGGTGCTGTTGCTGTGTCTTCCTTTTGCTGAGGTCGCCAATCTTGTGGCAGTCTTACCCCAACACACCATTGTCTTCACCCATATACACAAACTGCCATAGCAAAGTTAAAAAAAAAAACCCTCAAACCTCAAAATAATACCTGTGATTACACAGCATGTAAAGAAACACATACTTATGTGCCCTATTGAGTTTTTGACATTTAAAAAAAAAAAAAGACTGCTCTCTCTCTACAAACCTCTAAATGTCTACGTAAAAATTCTCTTCCACAGCAAGTTAAAGAAGAAGATGATGACCTTACCTTCATTTTCCTTTCAAAAAACAACAACTCTAAGACACATTTACAGGGTAGGCAACAATTAGCGCAAGGAAATATCAGGAAAAAATCAGTGTGTGACAAACGAGGTGTGCACAATAGTGTTAGGAGTGTGACGTGTGTGCATGAACCTGTGTGCATGTATTGTAACCTCAATCCGAGACGAGCCTTGGTGTGTTGTGCAAGAATTTGAGGGAATGTTGGAGTAGTGTGGAGGAAAGTAGGGGGGCGTAAACGAATGCGAGTGTGTGAGTTGGATGGGCTGCAGACTTTATGAGGCAACTGCTTTACAAGATCTGGTCCCCACTGCTGAACTTTTCATTGCTAAGTGACGTGTTGCTTGGCTTGCTGTGGAACCTTTCTCTTCAGTTTTATCTCTCTTTTTTTCCACCCATTTCTCTCTCTCTCTTCCTCTGCTTGCTTTGCTCTTCATCAGTGTCCCCCCCCTCTCCCTCTCATGTCTCTGCCAGTTCCTTTAGCCCCCTCCCTCTCTGTCTGGCAGTAAAGGCTGATGGAGTGTGAAATTAGAAAGTGTATCATATTCTGCTCTGTGGCTCCATGTCCTGAGCTATAAGCTACAGCTAGTCAGAGTGAAAAATAACATGCAGTGAAACAGATACATTAACAGTGTTTGTGTGTGCATGTGCATGTGTGCGTGTGTGAGTGTGTGCGTGCGTGTGCATGTGTGTGCGTATGTGTGTGGTGGAAAGGAAGACAGAGAACAGTTTAGCCAGCCACAGCTTATCTTAAATTACTTATCACACGCCTGGTACACTGGTGCTTTTCCACAAACTGCAGAAGCGAGCATGGATTAAAAAATGTGGAACACACACACACACACAAACGCACACTTACACACCCCTTATTTGTTTGCTGACTGAACAAAATTTGAATAGCCTGTTGTAAACACACCATTTATAGTTTTGATAAGGAGAGAACACACAGTGAGAGCTTGACAGATGTAGGATAGGTCCTCTCATTAACCAAAAAAGATGAGGGTATGCATTTACTTTAACACATGCACATCTGGTAGACAGATGTACACATATGCAGCTGAATCGAAGTTGCAGGATATACTGCACCACCGTCTACACCGAACAAATTATATCAAGACAAAATGGTTCAGTCTTAGAAGTGAAACAAATTGACACAAGAGTCACACATTTGCCTTTTCAAAAAACAGTTGAAAAAATAAATGTTAACAAAAAAACAGAAAAGAGCAAAAATTAACAAGATCTGAGACAGACAAACCAGACAAAGATGAATTAAGTTCACACTAGCACCTTAAACTACAATCAAAGGACCCTAGTATCTTTTCTTTTATGATTTGCATCCATACAGCACTGCAGACAAGATCAGATGGATGATACTAACTGTGGAACCAGGGTAAATAAATCCCAATTCAGATCACATCAGTGAAAACTTGCTCCTCTCGTTGGGGAATGGCTAAAAACACTCATTCTGTGTATTGTTGCCGTGCCAACTCTTGCTGGTGTGACAGCATTTAGAGTATGACATTTTGTGACATTGTGACATATGTGACATTTTTTAGAGTATTTATGATTCAGTATCTAAATATACTTAAAAACTTAGCAAAATTCTTGTTATTTGGTTTTTAAAACCACTTACCTTGGAATACATACATTTTCATTATTTCCAAAATAACATATGAATTTGAATCTGTGGAGTTTTCAGCTGAATCAAATCATTTTTAAACATTGTATCATATCTTTGAAAATGACCTCCTGCCTTTGTTGGTCATAGACTGCATATCCAGACAGCTACTAGATAATCTGAAAGGGATAAATATTCATCTCTACTCAACAAATGTGAAGTGGGGTTTAGATAATGTGTTTTAACCTGTGTAACCCTGGATCCCTTATCTTTGTATTCTCTATTTCATCTATTTAATTGTACATCACGAATTACATGTAGCCTTATTTATTCCTCACATTAAAGTTGATATCAGGGTCCTGTTTAATTTATTTCAGTTTATATGTTGTGCATTTGCTTTTGTTATGCATGAGCCCCCTGGGTTAACTTTATTTAAAGGCGTAAGTTACAGTCAGTGCTTCAAGTGGAAAAAAAATAAGTGCCGGTACTCCCCTTATTCACCTGTTGGCATGTGAATCGGGCGGCCACCATTAGCAAATCATCAGGTAACAGTCTACGTTCTGTATTTCTACAGTGAATAAAAGATAGGCCTACTAGAAGATAATGGCAATTTTCACTAAATTAACTTATAAAAAAACAATTTTTACTTTTCTGCCTCTGAATTTGACTATATATTTGACTGTCGGAGAGCTGTGTCATTATCAGAATCTGTTCCTCTTCGGGTTCTCTTTGTGCCTTTTTGGAGCCACACCAACATTACTGGCTATTTTTCATTCCTTCGCTTTTTCCTGTTTATCCAACATTGTTGTGACTCATGAGTTAGCATTAATGTGACGTTCAAATTCCGCGAGAACAAACGAGTGAGGGTCACATAGTCGGCGAAAAAAGAGAGAGGCGAGTGTCGCACAGTGCACCCCGATGTAATTAAGTGTCATTATGACTCACAAAGAGGCACTCTGATGGGGGAGAGGACAGGAGAAGGTACTGGGAGCTTGTGAGAGGTCACAGTACGCCATAAAACATCCGGCTACGCCAGGGGGTAAAATCTAGAAGTGGGTGTACTGCGTACTGATGCATACCCGCCCACTTAAAACACTGGTTACAGTTGACTACAATTAATACTGTATCTGTTGTATTCTTTTTGTAGTATCACCATCTTTTTCACTCACTGTGCGTTTGATTTGATGTAACTTTAATTTACAGTGATGTAGTATGAATCAGAAAAAAAGTCATCAGGATCTGTACCTTTATCTGTATGCGGGTGTGTTTGTGTGTGTTTACCTGCATCAGGCCAGACACTTCTCCTTTCTGTAGTGGTGCAGCGATGGAGGGAGTAAAAGGCTTACTGTCCTCCACTGGTCGGCCTTTCAGGAAGTGTTTTCCTGCTTCGTAGATGTCCACCTCAATCATCTTCCCTTTGAACTCAGCCCTCTTAGGTACCAGCACCTGCAAATTAGGAGCGTAACGTATCACAACTGATGTCACTGCAAATTTTCAAGAACCCTGAAAAAGGACCAAAATGAACCATTATCTACTTAATGTTCAGGATATCATTTATCATGGCCATGACTATGAAGATTTAAAGAAAAGATTTTTTTTTTTTTCACTAAAAGATTTACTGAATAAATCAAATCACATTGCCACAACTCCAAAGTAAAGCTCAATGGATAATCTTAACTGGACTGAGTCAAAGTTTGAGCTCCATGAAGGACAAATGCAATGTGTAATTTAGTGACTGTGCCAGCAAGATAAATTCAGCCACTTGCTGTCATTCACCTAGAAAGGCAGGGCTACTGTTTATGACCATCATAACCAACGCTCTACATGTTTCTCCTCGTCTGTGAATTACACTCCTAATTAACTGCTGCCCAAAACTCTTTTCCCCAATGCTTCCCAACATTGTTATTCAGCTAGTCCCACCCTGCTAACAAAAAACAGGGCTAAGTGTTCTTAGTTCCATTTATAGAGGCCCTCGTGGTCAAAAACTAAGGCAACAGCTGTGACACAGACCAGAGGGATTTGCTAGTTTGTATTATTTAGTTTGTATTATTTTTTCACCATGGCAACTATAATTCTCATCTGATCACAGCAGGAAGGAAGAGAGAACAGAGTTATAATTACAGCTTAGTGTGAAATGGATTTTGCTCTTAATGACTTACCCTTGTAAATAAAGATCGCATGCAGATGCTTTCCTTTTTAAAATTATTTTCAAAATAATCACAAAGTTGACAGATTGACAGTGATGCATGCTGTTCGCTCAGAGTCCTGAATTACTCTTTTATTTTTCTGCTCTTACTTTAGATTCAATCTCTCTGGTAAACACTAATAGAATGATTGGTGTTGTGATTACTGACCTGATTTAAAATTGCAGTCATAAGAGCCTGTGTAAATTATAAATCACGTCTTATATAAGGGTTTTCTTTGTAAACATCCCATGATATGTGATATTCCCCAAGTGCCATGAAAAGGCTCCTTTTGTTTGAGTGATCACCCTAGGATTAAAAAAGTGATGTTATCTTTCCTGGATAAACAGACATAAACGGAGCTGTCTGACACTGCAATGTCAATTTCCTTAGAAAAGTTATTACGGTGCAGACATTTTTTAAACAGTGTCTGCTGGTTTGATAAAAATGATAATTTATTGCTCCCTGTTGGGATGTCTTTTAGCTCGCCTCTCTTTCCATGAGCAAATCAGAGGCCGGGTTCAGCAGCAGAACGGCAACCTCGGACCTGCTGAGGATTCAGTGTCTTGCCCAAGCAGTTTTCTGTATTTCTGCATGCTGACTCATGGTCATTTGGTGGTCCGTCTGACCATAACACGACTCTGCGGGGCTAAGCTAATGACTGGGCAGTGAATAGCATGGGAACTGGTGGAGGGAGTGTTGCTGCTGTGATGGCAGGAGTAAGCCTGGCTCAGTGTAAATCTGTCAGTCTTCATCCATCTGGTGGAATATGATAGGAGATGGAGATCAGGCCAGACAGACACACAGCCAGCGGCACACCTGCCTAATCAACACACCTGCTGCTCAACACTCTGGCCGCTGTGAGGGTGTGCGTCAGTGTAAACGTGTGTGAGTAGCTGGAGACCAGGTTGAGAGCAGACAGGTAAAACAGTGGGGGAGGTAGGTGAGGGTGTGAGTGTGTGTGGGTCATTTGAGGCCCATTACAGGGTGATTAAATGATGAAAGAGCTTGTCCGATTTCATTGGAAAGCCCCCCTCCTACTTCCTCACTCAGCCACTAACGGATACACACACACACACTCACACATAGAGGTGGGTTGGGTGCCAATTATACCCGTCAGGATAGATATCCATCTGATGGTGTAAAAGTGAAACTAGACCATTTGTTCACATTCACACCTCTCCCTAGCTTATTACCCACTACCCTCCACCCACACACAAACCCTCCACCTCCGCTTGTCTTTTTTTTTTCTTTTTTTTAAATCCCACCACTCTCTTGACTACCTTCCTGACCCCATGTTTCTCCCATAACAACTCATTCTCCCTAACTGAACTGTGCTTTTGCTTTCTCCAAGTTCTTTTTATTAAATCCTTTAGATGTAGTTATCCAGACTAATGAATGCCGGGGTTTTAACGTCCAATTGTGATTCTATTATTGAACCAAAAATAAATATTTAATTCTTAGAATAATCACATACAAAGTGCTTTTTAAAATTTTAAGAAACTGTTCTTGCTGCACTCGAACAAAGTGCTGCAAAGTGCAAGTTACAACTTTTGTGAGTAACTATGGAGTTTTTTTTTTTCCCTATCATTAATCACGAGTGTGATCTTAAAAATTCAAAATATGATTTATTTATTTCACATTCCAATTTTTTAATGCTTTCCCTAAAACCCGGCTCTTCTTCCAAAAGCTGCAGCTTGCATTTGATATTGCACAGCTTTTGCTTTAACTGTCATTCTTGCACTCAGATATAATGCTTGCTTAAAGATCTCCCGCGGTCCAGTTTCAGCCTTTTTCCCTGTACTTTGCTTTGTCTGTGTGCTTGTCAAACTGTGGTTCTTGTATTCTGTCAAATTTTCCAGAAAATCAGAATGCTAGGTGAAGTGTAGACCAATGAAATGACCCTTACCTCGCTGTGGTGCGATGTTCGCACTACATCATGGCGCCACCCATATAGGCAGTTTCTGTTTGATCTCGTTCATCCACTCCCGCCTTACAAAGCTTTATTTTATGTACTTTTCTTGTTTTTATTAATGACTTTTGGAATAAAAGGACTGTTAATGTACATTCCAACGCCTGTCTTTTCTCTTTAAAACAGTAGTTGTATAACACACCACCCTACCGTCAATATGCGGCAACTTTATCACTCATGAAAGAGACAGAGTCCCGCAAAGTAACTGCCACTGCCATGCACCGCAGATATCAAGCAAATCAAAGTTCCCTAAAATATGTGAATGTTACATCTCTGTCCATCAAAACTGGAGCCAATAAAAACCCATTACTACTGGTCATTTAACCGGTGAGTGAACGCCGATTAAACTTTTCACATTGAAGGCAAAAGCCTGGTGTCAGGAGATGTCAGAGGGTATTTTGCTCAATTTAAAAGAGGCTTTAAAACGCAAACAGCTTACCATGTGCAGCTGTCAATGAACATGAACTGACATGGTTAAATGAGGGCATTCTGACTGGCGTACAAAGAAGGGAGCTGAATTTCAAATCCAAGGTGAAATTGCAAACTCATACATACCAGTGGTCACAAAACCGCATGTTACTCACGTGCTGATGATGATCAAGCAATGAATATTCAAACTTATACGCAAAATTAATAGCTTCCACAGACTACATGCACATTACTGTGCAGCGTTCTGTTCACGCACAAAAGTAGTTTTTGATTGAACCTTGTATATATAAGGGCGAAAGAATGACAGACGGTTTTAAAAATACAGCTTGCACTGAGTCAGACCTCTGCAGTGTGTATACAACCTTGTGTAAGTACTGTGTGTCTTTGCATCTTGTGGTTGTACTGTAGACACACAGTTCACATGATACGGGGATGTATCCCTCGAGGAAACAGATTCAGAACATATTGGCACATCGTGTTTTCATGTTCTTTTTTAAGTCAAAGAATGATTTAGGAGCACAAGCCAAATGTCTAAAAAAATACAAATGGGGCAGAGAAAACATCAAACATCTTAGTGTGCGCTCCTCTTGAGTACAGTGAACCGACACACATGACATACAGTGCATGCCTGCATATGCAACAACGCATATAGGAGCATGCACTCTTACAACACACACATGAACCGAGTGACACTTGTAACTTAAGTTTATAGCCTGCAGAAGGAGGTGCAAAGGAGAGGGAGAGGTGGGGAGGAGAGAAAAGTGGAGGGGAGGAAAAATTATTACTATCCCCTGCCCTCCCTGCTAATAAAAAGCATAACTTCAAACATGTTTCTGATGATGGTTAAAGCAGGAGGAAATTGATTTATTTGAAGATGTTTTAAAGTGAATTTTTCACAGGTTGAGAGAGGGTCTTTGAAGACATGCGTGTGTGTGCGTGTGTGTGTGTGAGAACAGCTGTGTGTATGTGTGCAGGATGGAATGTTCATGTCTTAAGGGCTGACCTTAATGTTAGTACAGTAAAAAAAAAAAGCAAAAAGTACTGCTTCTATCAGCCGCCAAATGCTCTCATGACCACCGCAGGGTGTGTGTGTATTTGTGAGTATGTGTGACATTATAGTTAACCTACTTTAGTCAATACAAGCTTAAGCTTCTGACACCTGCTGTGAGTACTCCTGTGACATGTAAAGCAAAGCTTCTGATCTGATTTACTAAGTGTGAAAATGAGGAACGGTTGGATGAGTTTCACATACGGGAACATTTTATGCAGATTTATTGACAAGTTTTTCACTGTTTCGGCGGTGAATAGAGTGTGGACGCCAAATAAAACATTTTCCGGATTATTAACCACAGAAGTGAAACACACATCTAGTGTGCTGAATGGTCCATATTAGTCAGTTTCATTATGAGCCTGATCAACACATTTTGGGTAGCAAATAATAACAATACTATGATTTTTATTAAATAAACATTTTTCACTCTAATACCAAAAGTTCTTTTTCAGTGTAGTTTAAATATAATAACAATTACCTTACCTGTTCATAGAACTTGTTGTGAGCCACGTAGTATTGGGCATCAAATGACTCCTCTGTCACCAACACTTGTTGCCTCTCCCCTACCTGCACGGAGAGTGAGAGAGACAGAGAGAACAATTATGAAACTGTATTTGCTCGTGTCATGTACAAGTTAAAAACTAATGAAGCCGCTGCCTTTCATGCAGCTTTTTTGCAAATGTGTTTCATTTGTAGACACGGCCGTCTGTGCATGTGAGAATGTGCTCAGCCATATGCTGCTGACCATAAGAGAACCAACACGATTAATACCACTACCTCGATAATTTCTCTTCTTCTCCATCTTTATTGTACTCTTTTTTTTCCTATCCCTGAATCTAGATCTGGTTAGTTCAGTCTGACTACGCCAGTCATCAATAACTTTGATCATTTTTTCCTATCTGCTATCTGTGTTTTTGAGTCAGACAACGCAAGTTTCCTTTTAACAGAACTGACACAGTGGTATAATTTCATGTATTTCTGGGATAATAAATTTATGTGTAAGATAGTGTTTCTGGCAAAAAAAGGAAACATGTATACGTATATACACATAGTTACACGTACATACACACACTCAGATCGATGAATATCGACTGTATG
>JAPZDX010000024.1:22447306-22460101 GCA_029783625.1 Naso annulatus
CTGTGGGGCTTGTTTGAGAGAGCGTGTGTGTGTGTGTGTGTGTGTGTGTGTGTGTGTGTGTGTGTGTGTGTGTGTGTGTGTGTGTGTGTGCATGCTTGCATGTCTGTGTCTGCTGGGGTGGGGGCCAGGCCGTTAGCATGACAGCGCCTATGTGTCTGAAATTGTGTATGAAGGCAACTGCAGCATCAATCAGAGCTCAGCTGTGATTGCCAGGCTGATTGTCCGTTATGTCCCTATAGGCCTGAAGGCCTTGGTGTGTGTAATCCATGTGAGCATGTGTGTGTAACGAGAGAGAGAGAGCGACAGAGAGAGAGTGCACATCTACATCCACATTAATCTATAATTGCAGCTGAAACTAATGCCTTGGCAATAGCAGTATGATTATGATTATCACTGGAGGCCACACCTGAAGACACAACAAATCACACATGCATAGGGAAGCCTATCTAGCGAATGCGTCTGATTGCAGTTCAAGGCTAGCCCTCCGGTCGTCCTATTAGAATGAGAGAAATGTATGTATGTATGTGTTTTGATAAGGGGGAAAAAAAACATGAGCTACAAGGCCATCCTGGTGGCTCTGTGGGATAAGGCGAGGATCATGTACTCCTAATGCCTGACTGGGTTAAAAGCCGGCTCATGACCTTTGATGCGTGCTCTCTTACTGCTCCCTTTTTTCCTGAATTTTAGCAATTTTGCAAATTCAAATGAAAAGGTGATAAAGGCTGTTGGAAATTTGGCTGAAAAGTGATAAGACCCAGAAAATTGTGTGAGCAGGTGGAAAGAGAAGAGAAGAAAAAAAAAAAAAAACGGCAGTCTACTGATAGAACAGAATACAACCGCCTATCCAAGTGTAAATGGTGACAGAAATTCTGAATCATGCAAAGAATGAAGTGGGTGTATATATACTCAGATTGTATGTAAGCCTATGAGAAAATAAGCCATAAGTAAATAGTTTTCCAATGAGTGTATGGTTTCAGACAGATGCAGTCAGGATAGAGATAAGCAATGTATTTCCCAGCTCCAGCCTCTCTTCCAAATACAGTCACCTCTGGCTCCAAAACATGGTTGCAACGGCCTTAAGGTCAAAATGCAAACTCGAGACTTTAAAACAATAGTCCTAACCAGAGTCCTCTAAAACTTGTTATCTTCTGATTTTGAGTCAGATCCCCTAAATATTAGGCTTTGGCAAATACAGAATTTTGGGGGGGCAATGCTGATACAGATATTAGGTAGCAAGAAAATTCCAGTGTCTGATATATTGTCAGATATTATGTTGTTACCAAATAGTTGTGACAAAAATATGTAATGGAGGCGGGATATCTTACATTATAACAAACTTTATTTCAAACATCAGTGCACTGAACATTAAACACTAGGGGTGTGCCATACGGTACCGTTCCTGATAATCCCAGGATAATGTTTTGATCCAGGGGCAAAAATAAGTATCGTGATAAGGTCTGTCTTTTGAGAAGAAAAGATCTCTGTGAATAAGTTTTTTCAAAAGATGCATATCTTCTCCCAACTCTTTATTAGTCTGCTGAATCTCTCTGCCCGCTTTGTACGCACGCGCTCTGTCTGTGTGTGTCGGTGCTGCACACACGAGTTTGTGCGCACAAATCCATCTGAATCAATGCAAAGAATATACCCATATCATCATCTTTAAGATAGGCATCAATTAAAATTCAATTAATCTTACATTCTTGACAGGTATGGTGATAAGTTTTCGTAGAATTGTTTTAAAGAGGTGTTAATCTAACCATGGTCAGTTTGTAGGCTCTAGTTTGTGCTGTTGTTCAACTATATTGCGTGATATTAAGAGGTGATTCTGATCATCTGTCTACCCCATTTAGACTGGAGTTTAACTGAAAAAGTTTTAGCCAGGTGTACCGTACAGAGCTGGTAACTAAGTGCTCATGTCTATCTCTTCAGGAAGCTCTTTTTCGCCAGTGAACAGGTTGGCATTTGTTTTTCTCCATTTTCTTTCACATTGCAAAAGCATTCAGGTCTTATGCACAAGAAATAAACAAGTATAGCCCATGTCATCCAATGTCAAGGAAGCCTTTAATAGCTATCATTGTGTCCACCTTTTGTTCTACAATTATGACGCACTCCTCCTTTTCTCTCTCTTGTGTATACAGACCACTGACAGTGGGTTGAAGTGTTCTGTGCTGTAGTGTTATCTCTTGGACACTCAACATTTTGATTCTCTTCATGGGCTAATGATTCTGTGTCGGTGTGCATTCGTGTGTGCGTGCATGGCTCAGCATGCTTGTGTCCTCTTCATCTGTCCCACTGATGGTACATTCTGAAGTGGTGCACTGATGGACTGTCAAGTACTTTGCTGTTTTTTTTCTCTCTCCGACTCACTCAGGTACCCAAGGACAAAAAAACAACAGATGCACCAAGGGCATATAGAAAGCAAGAAAATAAGAGGGAAGATTTGATTTTCTTTAGGTATTTGATTTCTTCTTGCAGCCTCATTATAATGGTTCATTTTTCCTTTTCCTTTTGCTTTATTAGATAGGAATCAAAGATGAGTGACAGCAAGGAATGTAGTGTGAGAAAAGGGTTGTAATCTGGGTTCAAACACAGAACAAAACAAGAAAATGCCAACATTCAAGGCCTTTTAGTCAATATCTTTATTTGCAATACTGTAAAGAGGAGCTAACTGTGATTTTTTTAAAAGAACACCCAGCTTTATTGTTCTATTAATTCGCTCCAAAGTTTCTCTCTTTGACATTTAGTTAGATTTTTGAATAATTGTTTGGTGAGTGTCATAAAAACTTTTGTTCTGACAGTGAACATTAATACCACATAATATCTAGTGGTCTGACACTTGAGTCAAAAACATAGACTTTATTGTTGCACCAGGAAAAATGTCAGAACAAGTTAAAGAAGCACATAAAGAAATAAATATAGTGTATTTACTCCAGGGAAAACAGCTGCAAAACTAGCAGAAATTCAGGCTAGGTACCATGGGACACGGCCTCTGTGGTGTGTCCGTGTATACAGTGCAAACAGAGAAGATGCAAGGAAAAGGACACCTATGAAATGTTAACTTCCTATGGGGAAAAGTGAGAAAACAGAAAAGAAGTAGAACTCTGCAAAGCCTTGGGCTATTGCTGGTATAGGAACAGTACAGCTTGGAAAGAACATTGAGTTGAAAAGCGCTGACAGTACAGACCAGATGTATATATGAAAGGTCACGCAGCAACAGAGGCATAAAACCTACAGAACATAGTTCCCCACGGGGAGACGGCAAGCTTGAGATGACAAAAAAAACTGTATGCTGTGGAGCAAGTCACCAAAAAGGAATTTTGGCTATTCTGGCAAATTCTAGAGAAAAGACAGTCACAGATTACGTGAATCCCAGTACCATGTACCGAATTGACAAAACACACCAAATGCACTGAAAGAGTGGCTTCATTCAATTTAATATCGACACCATTCCCATGTTGCCTCTGAGAAAACCCCATGATATCTTAAGATATACACAATGACAGTTCAATATAAAAGGATATAACTAGCGGTCTGTAAGACATAATTCCTAACTCTCAATCACATTTTATTAATGTAAAACTGCAAATTTGCCAACACCTTTACATGTTCTCACAGCAATATAAAAGCATCATAGATTGAGTAAGCTCCTTAAGTAAAAAACAATAGGCATTTTGAAGGTCGCAGAATAAATACAGCAAGTCACTGATGTGTTCATGTAAGTGAAATTGACCATGAGTGGACAGCAAAAGAGCTGGAATTTATGTTGTATGAATGTTTATCTGCCACAGGGTCAGACGGAGTTGACAAACCAACACTGATGTGTGTGTTTATTAGCAACTGTATGAACTATGTGTGAGTGTAGTGTGAGATGAAGGCTGTAGTATGACTCTGTCTATGAGTCAAAGAGACAAAGGATGTGACAAGACAGCACAGAAACATTTGTGCACACAATAACCCAAGTGCAGACAGTCTACAGATTGGAAAACGGCACTCCAAAAGAAGAGTTTCAAAGGGATTCCAATCAAAATCTAAAGTTATTAACCTACTGTAATCTTGAAATTATGTAATCTGATAAAATATCCCTCTTTTTTTAGCTACAGAGGAGATTAATGTACAATGACTGTTTGGTGGCCACAGGCTCAAGAGAGAAGATGCAAACCCATGCTGATGTATGTATTCTTACTGGCCAATATATGGACAAAGTGACAGCTATAGCATGATACATAGGCTTTCTTATGAATTTATGTATGTGTCAAAGAGATAGAGAACGATAGAAAGTATTATGTCTCCTACTGGACTAATCCACACATAAAGAAAGACAGGGAGAGACTATAAGGATCAAAAAGAACTGACATGCAGACACACAGTGTTCTAAAGTATTTAACTTCAGTTTTGAACATGCTACAACCAGACATATACATAGAATGAAGAGATTTGAAAAGTCCTGCACTGTTTGAATATATTTTAATGAATCTACTGCATATACTGGAGGGCTGTGACATAGTTTAGTTTTAAAGCCTCATTCATGCGATTGACATAATAATTCCAAATAAAAATTCAATAGACAGGATCTGGATGTTTATTGCAACCAAGCAGCTACATCTGCTGTTTTACCTTTAAAGAACAGCACCTCTGCTCACTGGAAAAGCTGAGCAGCCTTCATTCTCGAGTTAAACCAAGAAATTACTTTATTCAAATTGAAGATTTCATAGATAAAACATATAAAACATGACAGCAGCAGTTCAAATGTTTGTTTGAAAAGCTTAATTGAAGCTTCAAATGTAAAAAAAAAAAAAAAAAAAAGTCCTAACACGCAGCAGATTTAGTTTCGGAAGTGAGATCTCAGGCAGAAAGTGAAGAATTTGCTGAACAAAATAAGTCCAAATCAAAGGAATAATCTCCTTTACCATAAATGTCAAGCCAAACTTCATATCATAAGTAAGACCTCATGCTGGCTTGCATTAATATCATCCAAGTCAAACACTGAATCTCTATCAATCATCAGAGTGATACAGGAACACCAGGAAGACGACGACAGCCAATCAACCAGCAGAAAGAAATCAACAGCATTATCTCACTGAATCAGGTTTTCATCCTTTCATTTCAGCTTATTCATCCTTCCCAACATAGATGATAACATGAGAGGGAGAATCATTTAAATATCTAAAAAAAAAAAGTCAAAGAAAAAAACAAACAGAAAAGTCAAAATCCTCATCAGTGAAAGTCGGATTGGCTTCAGCAAGATGAGACTTGAATAAGCAAATGGCTCTCAAAGGGGGCAATATTAGCACTTCAATGGTGTTGATTGATTTATGGTGGTGGTGGTGGTGGTGGGGGGGATCAGGTTGAATTGACTCAGAGAGCACACACATACACACATGCACAGACATACACACTCAGACATAATGAACATTAATCAGAGGGAGCAGGTAGTAATCAGACGGAGCTTTGAGAGGCTAGCCTGCTAGCACGCAGCTGTGCCATTCAAACCAGCAGTCGTCAGAAGCAGAGAGACAAAAAGCACAATCTCTCTGCACTCACTCGAGACCAGTTAAGCTCACATGTAGCTAAACCGAGGAAACACTCACAAGAGCAATCTTGTTTACTGTTCCTATTAAACCACTACAAACAAGCATGCTTACTATGTTGCAATATGTGTCTAGCAATGGTAGAAGTGTAAGCGTTATTGTGAGATTTTTTTTTTTAATGGTCACTGAGTACATAAACTAAGAGCCATATAAAAAAGGGAAAATGGCTGCCATATGTAGTGGGATTTTATAAGAGAATCAATATCCGGAAGCATTTATGACACTGGCACAATCATAGGAATGTGAAGAAAGCACTCAATGAATGAGTATGAATTTCCAGCCTAGATAAAAAGTATAAGAAATGCACATCTAACTGCAAGTGGTGTGTGTGTGTGTGTGTGGATGATGTAGAGTGCAGGCCGGCAGGCCCAGCCAGCTCTGATTGTTGGCTAATGGCACAAATGCAAATGAGATGGCTGATCTAAAAGGCTTTAACTTCATTTGAATACGCATTATTCCAGCCTTTGTGAGTCTTTCTGTGTACACAATTATGAATGTGACTCTGCATGTGTTCATAAATGTTTGTGTGTCCCTGCTGTTTGACATTATGAGCACTGCCACCCGAATATGTGTTTTTAAAGCTAATTTTGTGTATAGTCACTTCAGATTGGTTTTCAAAAAAGGACAAAGATTCAGGGACCAATGTGCCAGTGGGCCAATATCCTGTGTGTATTGTTCCAAATCGGCTGTTTAAACATTGTGAATGAGCTTTTCTGATGACAAGTAAAGAGGGACTGCTCCATGGAGTGTGTGTTTCTTCTGTGCGAGTGTGTGCATGTATGCAAATGTTATTTGTGTGCAACACAGACAAAGTGATTACTTCAGTGGGTGTCTCTTGTTACTGTGTGTTTGTGTTCCAGCAGATGCCAGGCCCATGGGTGGCATATGGCTGAGTGGCAGGGCTATCAAACGGCCAGTGTTGTGTGTGTGTGTGTGTATCTATGTGTGTGAGTCCATGTGTGTGACTAACCACATGGCTGGGGCTTGAGTTGGATTTGAACGTTCATCCAAATTATTCATCACCTCTGACAAACACGCACACACACAAGCACCTCTATGTTTGGCACAGAGGGCGCTGCGAATTTGTACACAGAGCAGACACTCGGAGCTACTGTACTCATTAGCACAAATTCACACACACATGCACACACAAAAATACGCACACGTAGATGTACTAACAAGCACAGAAAAAACAAAAATCCTTTCCTGAACAAAAAAACACAGCTACTACACACATATTCACATAGACAAATTACTGCACTTTTAAACAGAAACATACAAAAACACAAAGTTGAGTGTTGTGCTGGTTGCAGTAGGAGTTTGTTACTGCAAGAGTGGCTGCAGCTTTACTCATTTATGATATATCTAAGAGCTATTTTCAGTCCTAACCATTTTGCATAACGTTAAAAGTAAGGCTGTAAACTGTCTGGTGAAAATACACACATCTGTCAAGGGGAAAGAACTGACAGCTTTAGGCTGCTTTTGAGGAGAGGGTCGAATTACAGCAGCACAGATAGCAGCGTGAAAAGAAACAAAGTTTAGATTATTTTCACACATCACTCAAGTAAAATGCACAACATTATCTGAAGTTTGGAACAGCAATAAATGTGTGCTAAAAATATGAGATGTCATCCTATGCTTTTTTATTCCTTATGCAGCGAACGAATGTCAATATTTGTACAATAGCTACAGACAAAATATGTCATTCCACTGGCAACAATGTAAGATGGTTTAAGAACTTTAAACGACCCACTGAATCTCTGCGGATTCAAAGCTGCTCTTTATCTGAGCAAATGCTGACAGACTGTAGACAGTAACAACACAGTGCTACATAGAAATCATAATTCAATATGATGACAAATCATTAATTTATGAGAGCATGCAGTCAGAGTCGAGGTGACAGACAATACAAAACCCTAGGAGGCTCACAATGGGAATTTATCTCTCAACTACTTTGGTGCAACCTCACAATGTTTTTTGCATTCCCTTGTTCCATAAGGTTAATGTGTTGACTCAGTCCAGTTGCAATACACTGTCAGTTTAGTTAAGCACTCAGCACCTAATACAGAAATAACAGATGACTTTTAATGCTGCATTATGTTTTTATTGCTCATTACTCTGTTTAAAAGGCTCCAACAGTGAACAGCTATCGACTGTATGTGAGCACAGCTGTAGCTGCTCGGCATGGCTCTGGAGGCTGACGCTGTGACTGAGACATGTTACACAAAATTTGAAACCCTGATCGCTTACTGTATATCAGATGTGACAGATGTGTTACTAATACACCACAGGAGTTCGAGTGTACAGCAGCTTCAGTACTGTGCAATGCTCACAATCACTGCATGAAGTAATTGTTACTTCAATCAAATAATAATTTGCTACAGCCATAATCATAACAAGTGAAGCACAGCCATAACATACGCTAACAGCAAAGGCAAAAATATGTCATCTATTTGCTATTGTCATAATAATATCTACAGCCTGTCTCCATCAGTCCCGGCAGCAGCTGCTAGGAGAGCTGTGTTAACTGCGACAATACTGAGACTTGCCCTTGGGTCAGCCACAGCTGAGGGTTCATCTACCAAATTTTGGGTTACACTATGTCATAATACATTTCAGTCCATTTCTCTACATACACACACATATATATTTACTAACGATGTGGGTTAAAAAGTTGATTCTTAGATGCATCGCGAGGAAGACATGGAAAATTCAGCATCAACTCAGAAATCTCAAAACGGGGACATCCCATAGTGTGCACGTTCACAGTTAGCTTGTAACTAGCTTGTAAATCATGAGGTGTCTAAGATTTCCCAGCACTAGCCATCACCTCTGCAGACAGAAACACACAGGGGCGCAAGGAGTGTTGTGGGGAATACTCTGTTGGGCAAGCTATCTGAGAGCAGTGGTTAGAAAGACAAACAGGGAGAGTTCATATATGAAAGAGACTTTGTCTGCCAAACATACAGTACATGTAACCTATGTGCGTGACTGACTTTAAATGCATATAGTGTGGTTTAAAAGAATATCGATGCCTTTTAAATGCCTTGAGAGGTTGTCACTGTGACCTTGTTTGTCTGAACAAATCCATGTTTGCCTCTACTCACATCTGTTAATGGGCGTAAAAACATATCAGCGTGCATATTGGCCTGTGGTGAACTTGATATATAAACAAGCTTACTGTATGTACCCAATAAAAGCCGATGGCAGTTTTGTCAACTCCATAGCCTGCTAATGGGCACATGCTGTCATGCTCTAATGTCAACAGGCATTTACCCACAAACAGGTCAAACAAGTGAAAATGACTCCATGCTACATTAGATTAATTAACCAACCTATGTCCTCCACGAGTCCTCCACACAGTTATCAATTCAATCCATACTTGCCAGCAAAGGTTATTCACTCATATATGGTACATTAGATACATAAACAACTTGTGTCCTCAGTAAAGGCTCCAGGCTTTCCTCGCACAACTCTGCAAAGTGTTATTTACTCATAAAATAAGATATCATATCATATAACATCCAAACAAGCTGGTGCAGCTGACTTCTTCTAAGAAAACAAACAATAATAAAGAGAAAACACGTGAATGAACATATGCAACACACATGGGCCTTAAAAGCGCCTATGGCACATCCCTGTGAGGATTATCAGGTACAATTTTAATGTTGCACAATTCTGGGACAAAAGGAACAATAAATAAATGAAAAGGAACATATGCTTGTTATTTAATACAATTATTATCTATTTGCAAACACTGAAACATTTTCCACAGTGTGTTATGAAACTGTTACAACAGCGAGAACAATACAATCTGAAGAATGGGACACGCAGTGGGTTGCAAAAAATAAATCAGAAAACAAAAAACAGCACTGTTATTATAAATACCATCTACATCAATGTAATCTAAATGCGAATGTAGTGAACAACTCATGTGTAAGCTGCACAGACAAATGGTCTGGTACATCACTATATTACTATATAGTGCAGTATATTCATAAATCTATGTGTCGCACAGGGGAATCAGTTGTATGTTCTGTTAAGTGCAACAATATACAACCAGTAGAGAAAAGTGGGCCAGAAGTTCAACAACAGTTTAGCAATAATGCAATAACACAGCTATGCCTTAATATATGATGCATTAAAGAAATGAGTCACATATCCTCAACAAAAGCCTCAAGCGCTGGTTGTCAATTTACTCCCAGCCAGCAAACTAAGGTTATTTACATTTTATATGTGCTACATTGGCTACACAAACTTGGCCCAGCAGAAGCCCAAAAGCACAGTTATCGCCTCCTTGCCTTCTCTGACTTGTCATACCGCGAGTGCCAGATGTGTAAAGGGTTACACACACTTATCAAAGGACACAGAGATATCCTATAGTCTATACTCTTTTTGCCAATGGGCAATTAAATGCACTCATTGTGTCTTGGCTTAACTTTAGCTGGAGGACTTGTTGTCACTACATGTGTTGTCCTGATGAAAAAAACACTGAAAACAATGTGATTACGATGTGGCCTTGCAGTGACTTGCACACACAACGCCTGGGAGTACAGCAGTCAAAACACACTAAGTAGTCTCACAAATGTGTATGAAAAGGCATGCCTGTGTGTCCAAGGCATATCAAGCACACGCACAGTGGAAGAGACACACACACACACACACACACACTGATTCACACACAAAATCCAAAACAAAGAGGGGTTAAAAAGACACACAGAAAAAGATGCACATACATCTCCAGATACGCACACACAAAGAGCTGTAGGGATACTTTGACTTAATTTGTTTATGCTGGAGTTCCTGGAAAAGATTGTGCTCAAGGCAGCACATCATTTCTGCATGAGAGGAGATGACTGAAACTGGTCTGCCTCTCTCTTCATTTCTGTCTTTTCTCTCTTTCGTTTTTTTTTTCTTTTGTCATTCTCAGTCTATCACACGGGCCCGCTCACAACGTTAAATGTAGCCTCTGTTTATCTTGCTCCCTTTTATTTTTACATCTCTCTGGCCCTCTTGATAAATGAGTCATTAAATCTCTGAGGAGGTGCAAGGTCTGAGAGAAAATGGTGAGGACACACACACTCGCACACACACGGACATGTTTTAAGCTACACAGAGACTGTATGTAGAAATAAAAGCAAATCATTTGCAGGAATTGAGGCCAACTACCATGGGAATCGCCAGTATACAGACCAATTCAGCAATGTTTCAGCGACAGCACTCAAATGTTTGGGTCAGGAGGAGGTCACTGAAGCAGCGAAGGGAGCCACCATGACCTGTGGGATTGTGGGCCCGTTAAACCAACACTGAATATAACATACTGTTAAATGTGTGTCTTTTAATAGACATGGTGTTGCCCAGTTTTTTTCCTCTAAATGGAAAGTCTTTATTGGACTGTATTTTTCTTTCTTTTTACAGATGTCTATTTTTTTTTTTTCACAGGATGTTTTTCATCGGAGAGCACAGTCATTTTATGCGTCTTTTTTTATTCCTTCAATCCTCTGTGCAAAAATATACAGTAAAAAAGAAAAGAAACCTAAGGCCTGTGAAATGAACAAAATCTTATTCACTATAGTGCTTCTACCTTGTTACATAATTTCTCCAAAATTTGATATATAGTTTCTTTATCACCTGTGAGGCACATTCAGAATTTGTCAAGTGTTCTATACATTATGGAAAATTTACAACATTCAAACCATCATTTGAAAGAACTTCAAACAAAGAGTGAGGGGGGAAAAAAAACCCACACAGGTGGGCAATAAGCATTTAATGCTTCCTGCTTTCTTTCCACAGAAGTATCGTGTCATCAAGTTGTCTTACAATCCCTCAGGGCTCTGCTCCTTCCTCTCAAAGCCAAATGTGTTTTACAGTATGACAGAAACGCAAGTGACTGACAGAGATGAGAGCAAGAGAGACCAGAGAAAGAGCGAGAGAAATTCCAGGTCATTTTAATTTAAAATAGGTGCATGGGTCTGATACGCTCCTGATTGTTGGTTTATGCAAATTATGTAAATGCATCATAAATGACTATGCTAATTATGTAAAGAGGTAGTAACCTGAGGGAGGAAAATGTTGAAATATAACACACAGTGGTGTTCTGAATGACCAGGAAATTAGTTTATTTACAGAAAGGGACAGTCTGCTTCTACCCAATAAAATGACTATTTAGTATGAGGAAGTTTAGACAATTAAAAAAGATATTGTGTATGAGCAACAAAGCACCTTATAATTAGAGGACAAGATTCACAGTATGGCTTTACAGCACTTATTTACTGCTGTAAAAAAAATAATTTGAATCGTATAAACAGGTACAGTTAACACACACACACACGCACACACACAAACAAACACACACGCTACACGGGGATCAACAACATTGGACAGTTACATTTTGAGATCAGAGCCAAAAGAAAACAAGCTAGAAAAAGTTAAAGTGTTAAAACCTTTAAATGTCATGTGAAACTAAAGCACAGAGTTGGATTTAAGTATTCAAATGATTTGCTGTGACCAATCTCTTCAATAGCCTGTGCTAATAAGATTTTTTCAATTGTTATGTTAATAACCACATGTGAAAAATAATTTAATAAATAAACATACAAACCCCCCCAAAAAACTAGAGCTAAAACCAAAAATCATTACTGCGAAACACTATAAGTGTTGACTGAATGAATGAAAACTCACCGAATGACTGACTGTGATGAAGAAACAGACAAATTAAGCACCAACGTTAAAGCCTCACTCATTTGTTTTCTTATTTGTTTGGGGTTTTTTGTAGGCATTAAACACAACCACAGATGAACTGCTGTAGTCGAAAGAAAAGAGAAAATCCTTTATTCTTTTTGCTGTTTAATAGGGTTTAAGTCCACTTTTTACTGGTATTACCTCAAACAACTTCTTTAACAAGTCAGGGCTATAATATATCAATTATCACAGACATACGCAGAAGCAAAGGCAAAGAAAAAAGGAAGGACGTAAAAAGATGAGGAAAGCGAGGACATGATGTGACAGCAAGAAACAAACTGGTAAATTTGAGACAATGCAGGAAAGAGTCTGAGTTTTCAATCAGCAAGACAGCAAAGTCTTTTCATCCAATCATACAAAACAAACAGACCTCTGAAGGTGAGGAAAGCAGAAATGTACGATGATGGGAAGAATGATACTGCTAAGAAATTAAAAAAAAACAAAAAAAAACATTAAGACCCACAGC
>JAPZDX010000024.1:22556087-22568302 GCA_029783625.1 Naso annulatus
ACTTTCAGTAGCCCTGGAGGTCCACCCATCACTAGTTAGCGCTATATAGGCTGTGTCAGACAACTCTTTAACAATTCTACGTCAGGTCTCTTCATACAGTGCGGAAATTACAGTGTTGCTGAAGTGTTTGCGGGAGGGGATTTTATATCGCGGCTCCAGTGTTTTTATCACTGAGCGAAATCCCACATCCTCCACTACAGAATAAGGCTGCATATCTTTGGCTATGAAATATCCCACTCTTTTAGTTATGCTTTTCGCCCTGTCTGACTCGTCACTGAATGTCTGTTTAAAAGCTGCGGGGAGTAGCAGTTGCCCTGTCGACTCTCTCCCACTCTTCCTTGCGCTGCCAATTGTCTCACTGGGATGATGTCTCTGCAGATGAGCTGACATGTTGGTCGTGTTGCTGTTAGCATAAACAACATGTTTTGCGCAATGCTTGCAAACTGTCGCACTTTTGTCAACAACTTTCTCACCGCCGTCATCGTAGGTCACTCTAAATGCAAAGTGATCCCACACTGCAGACCTATAAAGTGCTGCTGGCGCATCTTCTAACTCTGGCTCTTTCCCACTTGCCATACCCACACAAGTCTCCACAACAACTGACTGTCTGCTATCTGTCTATCTACTATCTGCTACACCAGGCTACACTGCTTCCCTTCTTCTTCTTGTTTACTACGGTCGGTTGGTTTTAGGCGCAGTACCGCCACCTGCTGCTCTGGAGTGTAAACGCTTCGCCTATGAGAAAAATCATAATAAGAAAAAGGAGCAGCTCGTGCTTATGAACCGAACGCAACACACAAGAACTGAACTGGACGGGTCCCGACGGTTTTCATAAACGGTTCCATCCCTAGTCTGCATACAGAAGTCAAGGTGGTAGCAGATCAGCAGTAAGTCTGAAAAGCTAGCAGAGTTCAAGGTCACAAAGACCTATACAGGTAACATGACTAAAATACCACTGCTAGGAGACACAGTAGAAAATCTGGTGAAAGATTAAGGTTACCGGACTGGTAGATATACAATCAGGTGAGAGACAAGAAAATAAATTTTTTTCTTTTCTTTTCTTTTTTTTTTAAGTCCAGATCACACAAAAAAACCAACTTTGATTGTATTGAATTTTTATTATGATATAACTGTGAATCCAAATGATCTTAAATATTCTCACATGAATGACTATAAAGCTGCTAGCTCTCTGACGCACAGTTCTGTACATGTTTCCTGATTTATTTTGAACTGTCTAAGCCTGTCACCATGGCTGAAGGCTCAGGTTTCACATTGTAACCCTACAAAAACAAGTAAAATCTGCTGTGTGGAAATACTGCAGATTACAAACTAAAAATGGGGAGATGAGGGTACCAGCATTTATTGAGCCTTTATTTGCGATCATTATTTTCAACTAAGGAGACTTGCTACAAAGTTTGGATGTGCTGACCACAAGTGGATGGATGAGTAAAAAACTGTCAAGGTCTAACATTCACCCACCATACTCTCCTAAAATTCAGTTTCACACACTGTGGGCTAACTTTGTCTGTGTATTTAATTTATTCATTAGGACACTTATGCAGTCATACAGCTACTAATAAACTGGGAAAGAAAGCTGGTGCTGCCAGTTATACCTTAAATTTACTGATTGTGATTGATGACTTGGCCTGGAAAAAAAATAAAAATCTGTCAGATAACTTTTGTTTTGCTCTACTCCCTCTCTCCATGATAGTTTGCTAGCTGTGCTCGAGCTAAGTCAAGAAATCTGTATAGTGGTCTATTTATTGAACAATAGAAAACCTATATCGCCTTCTTTGTCATTTGTAGAGCCACCCAAAGCTACGGTGAGGAGACAATGGAGTGAAGCAGAAAGCATGGCAGTAAAGAAGCACTTGGGAAAGTATCTGGCAGAGCGAAGAGTTCCTGGAAAAGAGGACTGTCTCCGGGCCGTACAAGCAGAGAAAGCCCTGTGTGGAAGGTCATGGAGAAATGTTAAGGACTATGTTTACAACAAAATTGTAACCTTAAATCGCAGATCTGCCGCAAGAAAACTTACGTATTAGACTAGGGATTTCAGTTTCATGTGTTCTGTGGCAGTTTCAGCATTCTTTACTCAGTTTTAGCAGTTGTATTCAATGTAGTATTTGCACTGTACGTTTACAGGAAAGTTTGTTTCCTAATTAAGGGTAATGTTTTACTGAGCTGGTTAAGCTTCAGTGTTTTTTGTTTCTCAGTTTCAAGTTTTCTCAGTTCTCAGTTGACCTCACCTGAGGACTGTGATGAGCTCACCTGAGGAATCTGACCTCACCTGAGGACTCTGATGAGCTCACCTGAGGACTCTGACCTCACCTGAGGACTCTTATGACCTCACCTGAGGACTCTTATGACCTCACCTGAGGACTCTGACCTCACCTGAGGACTCTGATGACCTCACCTGAGGATACTGATTACCTCACCTGAGGACTCTGATGACCTCACCTGAGGACTCTGACCTTGCTTGAGGACTTTGATGACCTCACCTGTTCTTCATGTACGAACAGTTAATATTTACAGTGATGATGTCATGTGTTGTGATGTTCAGTCACCAGGAGGTACTGAGTTAAGCTTGTATACACCCCTTCAGGGACCTGGGCCCTCAAGGGTCCCATAGGTTCACTGTGTGTTTATGAGACTGTGGGAACTTTAAGTTTCAGTCTGTTTGGGAATGCACTCCTGAAATCCAGATTTTAGTGTTTAAATAAACTGAATTTGGTGCAAAGTTTGACTGAGAATCTGACCACATCTTTAATATTTTAGTTTGTTCTCTCTGATAAAACATCGACTAGATGTCCATTCAGTGTCTTTGACAATGTTGAAAATTCGTTCACTGAAAAGACACAAAAGTTTTTTAATTGTCTACTTAAATGTCTGTGGACAACTTTAACTTATACCTGTGACCACAGGAAGAAAAGTACACACAGTTAAGATTCATATAGAAGAAGTTAATGTAGAAACTATTCACACAGAAAACACTTGCATAAAAAACTTTAATGTAGAAAAAATGAGTCAAAAATACAAACTGCTGTAGTGACTTCTAATTCACAGTTACAAAACACCCACGTTACACAAATAGAACCTCCAAAATAGAACTTGTGCAGCACATATTATGCCGTGCTATAATTTTACAATGAAAGTACAATTGCACTCTTGTACAATAGTCTATATATATATATAGAATATATGCATATTCTCCTTATTTTTGACCTAAAACTCTGCGAATCCTGTAACAGACACCTAAAATGATTTATTACTACAGTATTTGTCCACAGCAAAACACAGAAAGGGAGCGAAGAATGACTTCAAGCTATATACAGAAATGGTCTGACCAGAAATGGACTCAATAGCGCCCCCTTTAAAAAGTCCTCACTCAAATGGTACAACACTTTTTCACATGGTATTTTTCCTTTGGATTTTTTAAGAAGCTGAGGTGGAAACTGGAGTTAGGGCGCCACCTAGTGTCGAAGTGTAAGATCCATTTGTCTCTAAGTATAGCAGAAAGGGTGGCACTCACTCCCAATGTACATCGATCTGGTCCTCACTTTAATGCCTGTACAGGAATGTGTGTGTGTGTGTGTGTGTATGTACATGGGGGTTTCGTATTATACGAGCTTGAAGATGCAATTATGAAAACAAAGCTGAAACTGCGAGGGGGAAGTCAGAGCACTTTGCAAATTATGAGGCAAAATTATTCACAGCGCTTATTGTTGAGACTGGGAGAGGGGTGGAGTGGGTATATGAGCAAACAAAATCTTGAAACTGCTATTATAGAATGAACAAAGCCTCAAGCCTGTAAGTTTACTGTTAGTGTCATCTCAAAGTCAAAGTGGAGTTTGCAAAATAACGAGGAGTCAAAAACAAAGAATGCTGACACAATGGAGTAAAGACCTATTAGGAACAATGAATAGAGGGTGATTAGTTATTCATTAAAAGGTTGGCAGCTAAACCTTATTTACCCTTGATACACTGTCATGAGAAATGGCTGCACTGAAGTTAGACTGTATGGTGAGTCTGCATGCCTCTGACAAAACAGTGTTCCTTATCCTAATTATGTTTTAAGAAGACTAATCTTGAACCGTGTTCAAGATCTGGGATGTAACATTAATTGAAGTCCTTATAGCTTGTTGTGGAGCTTAACCTTCTTGGCACAAGTTTCTGTTTATTAACTGCAGACACCAGAGCACTAGAGAAGAAGCAAAGAACAGAAATTGTGACAGAAATAATGCCCTGGTTTTTAAGGTTTAAATTTACATGTGAATGTTATATTTTTAGTCCGTTGTCAGATTTTGCCCGACGATGGGCAAAAGGTCGGTTAAGACTGCAAAACAAAGTGGTTCACTTTGATGTCGAATGCCTTTTACACTCAAGAGTTTAATTTAACAAAACAGTGGAACAGCAGACTTGTTTTCTGTCCTGCTTGCAGCTCTTGTTAGACTGAGAAAAAAACAAAAACAAAGTTCTCCCTCCATTATCTCATGTATTATTGTTTTGAATTTTCCTTTGTGTCAGATGTGTGTGTGTGTGTGTGTGTGTGTATGTGTGCATACTTCTTTTTATCTGTGAGTAGACCAGTGTGTGTCCTGAGGCAGCTGGGGCCGGTTCCTCTCAGTGTTCAACCCCGGCTGTGTGTCTGACCTCTTGAATTTTGTTATTTAGTCTCGTGCTCCAGTGCGACACACTGAAACGGCTGTGTGTGTGTGTGTGTGTATGTGTCTGCGTGCGTGTGTGTGCTGGGGGAGCAGGGGTGGGTGGGTGTATTATAAAATGTGTCACATGCTGACCCTGGCTTTCTGTAGCTACTACAGCAGCCTGGCTTGTTGTTTTGACTGGAGAGAGACAGCACGTGTGTGTGTGTGAGAGCATGTGCATGTGATAAATCACAATGTCTGCATAGGAACAGTGAGGCTCAACTTCTTGTTTTGTCTCTGGCCAGACCCTTAGAATGTGTTTGTACTGCATCAGACAAGCCATTGTTGCTGAACAAGAATGGCATGATGTTTGTTTATTATAAACCACCGCACATACGGATAAAGTCGAGTGCTGATCTGATCTGAAGTTACACTTGTAGAGTGATTAATTAACTGCTTAGCCAGCGACAGTATCTCACTTGTTGCCCGCCTGCCTCACTGTGCTGCCTGACACTCAAGTTCAAATGTGTTTGAACTTACGATTTATCTGAATGAAACTGGAATACAAACCTCTTCCGAGCTAATAACACTGATGACATTTTTACATCTTTACGTTAATGTCACACCAGTCTAACATCACATTCTTATAGCAATTTAATGCTAATCTTTTCAACAGTTGTATTAGCACATAAGAACACTGAGTCTCCAAGTGCTACAGTGTTACTAACTCACAAGCTTACAGGTTACAACGCGTTGTTCACAAACTTATGAGCCTCTAGCAAACAGCCTGCTGAAGCTGAGAATGCCGAACAGTCTGCAGTCAGACAAGGCTGTACACTTGCTGTGACTCTATTCAATTGTGGTGCCTCCGCCGCCCTTTTTGTGGCAAGCTAGCAGGTGAATACGCAGATTTGTTGTGGTAGATCAGACAACTGTTTAGCACAAGTCGACTGAAAGCTCCATTAGTTTCTTTGCTATCTACGCTGTAGAATCTAAAATACTTTAACATAATGCTTCTCCGCTCGGTGTCATGATTGTCTGCTTGGAACAGCTTTGCTCACTACCATCCTTCATTTTTATAACACTAGTCGCAGTGTTGGGCAAGTTAGACTGGAACAGTATTATGTTACTTATTACTGATTACTAAGTAATTAACTGCATTTCTAGTTCCTTTACTATATTACTTTTGCAACCCAACCGACTTCCTAAAAACATGACGCACAACCTGTTTTGCTAGCTCCCAAAACTTAATCCACTTTATGATACCTTCATAAGATCCCTGAGGACAGATATTTTTGACAAAGAAGTGCCACCAGTGCCAGCATGTGGATGCCCCTCTCTAATAACACAGTAACGACTACATTACTTGGATAAGTAACTGTAAGAGAACTACTGTTTTGGCAATTGTAGTCCTCTACTTTACTAGTTACTGGGAAAAGTAATAAAATTACAGTAATGCGTTACGAAGTAATGTGTTACTGCTAAACCCTGACCAGTTGTTTGATTTACTGATAGATCAATAAGGTATGCAATAGATCAAGTTGAGTTTAGAGTGCCCTCTGCTGGATCTGCTTGAAGTCAAAATATTTCCAATAGTCTTCTGTACATTACAAATGTGAAAAGGTCGTCACATGATGATTATGAACTTTTTCCTCCACATTCAAACAAATGTTTGACTTTTGAATAGAAAGTGATAGCCGTAATTTACAGTGTAACTGAGATATGAAATCGCATGATGTCAACCCTTTTTGAATTACAAGCTGACTTTACTGACATGTCATCAAAACAATGAAAGCAAAAGTCATGGTTTGATGACAACAAACCCAGTTGATAAAAATCTCCTCCCATACTGACAGAAAGCACGACAGCATCATTGCAAAGATTCTGCTATGATTTTACAGTGGTGTTACACAGTTTTGGAAACTCTGTGATGCAAAAACTACTTTTTATCCATTAATAGTCACTTTCAGTTAACTTCTCAGTCAGCTCTAATCTCATTGGTTGGGCAGCTTAAAGCCAACAGCATGATCTTACTCTTAGGCCTTACTGATTGATTTAAAGTCGTCTTCACTTCGGGCTTTCAGGGCATCAGCACAGATTAAGTTGATATCTGTGGGTCATAACGCATAATGCCTTTCATAATTTCTGTTGAAATTTACTTGTGAATGAAAAGGGTTGCAGTTCTTGCACATTTCATCTGTTTCACTGTGAATCACATTAAACTGAAGACGGTCTTTGACCTAAATGCACGAGTTTCCCACTGATATCCAATACTACGCAGCCAACATGACAAAATATGTGCACAGCATATGTACAAACACCCTTTTGACGAAATGACATGCCGAATGTTTGGCTCATGGAAAGAAAACCTAATCTCTAGGTTGATGATCCTGTCTTGACGACAACGGGCCATTTACCTCTTGAAAGGAAACATGTAGGAAACAAGTTTGTGCAAACGGTATGTAAGACGATCAGGTGTGTGCATGAGTGTTTGCCTGTAAACTGTGTTTGCCAGCAACATACTGGGCTAATTCAGTTACTCGGGGGTTCTGTAGTGTAATGCCTTGTAATGACACACAATCTCATTTTGTCCAAGGAGACACATCAATCTTTTGGATTTACTGTGGGGAGCAGAATCTCTCCTGGTGAGTGAGTAGAAGGAAGAGTGGATGGATTGTATGTGTGTGTGTGTGTGTGTGTGTGTTTGTGTGTGTGAGGCATGTATTTGTGTGTTAAGCAGTGGGGAAGAGGGAAATGGAATAATATGTTCAGACCAGTGGAGCTGAAAACTACCCATACATTGGTTTGATAAACAGCAGGAAAGGCCACCATGGTACATAGCTAGAAGAGGTGTGGGTATACGTGCATGCGTGTGTGTGTGTGTGTGTGTGAGTGGGAACACGTCTGCATATGATCACGTGTGTGTTGGGAACAAAACAGAAAAAGAAAATGGGAATTCCTTTGTGGAGGTGTGTGTGAATGTGTGCTAGCGTGAAAAATCAAAAGATTTGGTGTGTATATTGTGCATCCATGCATTCCCACGAACGTACACACATGTACATGATCAGAAACCCTTGTGTAAACACCCTTCACTCCTCTGCAACTCCACTTTTCTGAAGCAAATCAGCACATTTTCTCCCTCTTTTGTTGCTGCTTCACATGTTGCATTTTCACTTAGACTCCTCGGGGAGAAAAACAGCCCAGAAGAGAAAATATGAGATCATTGACCGCCGAACAACAAAATGAAAACGCAGTCAAGTAGAGCAGTGTAGCGCAGCTGGTGTATTTGCTTTTAAGATGAGGAAGAGATAAGGAAAAATTATCAGCAGTGAGCATCTCTTGGACCCCAGCAGTGGTGATTTATGATTCACAGTCTGAACGAGAGTGTCAAGCAAACGAAACATACCTGCTTCGATTGTTGGGTAAAGTGTGTGTGTTTCCGTGTGTAGGAGAAAGGAAAACACAGATTCTTTCTGTGTTACTCAGGGGCATCTCAAGAAAAAAAAAAACTGGCTCCTCAATCTCCTAAGCCTTTTTCTCTTCACTACTGTTATTGTACGAGAAATTCAAATTACAAAAGAGCACATAGGTCTAATTCAATTTGCTTTTAAATCAGCTAATGACTCACCATCTCCTCCTGCTCTCCCCTTTCTCTTTCAAGCAGACTTGGCTCCTTTATTCCTACAGCGACTTTACTTTTTCTTAGTGATAGTCTTTATTAGAAAGTGTGTCACCAATGAGCTGTGCTGTCTTTTTTACCCCACCATTTCAAGGCCTCTAGTATCAAGAAACACAATGTGCTGAGCAAGGCCGCCCTCAAAACAGAAATCGTTAAAAGAGGGCTAAGACAAGAATCCAGCAGCGCAGAATGCTCTGAGGCGTGCTGATCGGGCCAGACAAAGTGGAGCTCGACTATCAGGTGCTAAAAAAGTCATTCCTGTGCTGAAAAGCATGAGAGTGTGCTGGTATGATAGCAGTCAATAAAAGGAAAATGAGTATTGAACCTGTTCATGTACTAGAAAGTTGACTGACTATGACAGAAAATACAGGAAGAGGATGTGGTGTCGTGAAGAGATCTCTGCTATCGGAGGAGCCGATTTTTGATTTTTCTTCAGTAAATTAAAGACTGTCAAACTAGCAACATTAAAGACAAAGCATCAAGAAAGACTAGACAGGTCAATGTTTACAGTGCACATCTTTCTTTCAGCTGTATAAGACTGTGTAATAGGCCCTTAAAGAACAAAGAATGAAGGAATTTAAGAAGCTTTTAAACTTCCATGAATTAATGCAACCACGATGAGTTTAAACTCTGTGAGGCACAAAAAATCTGTTCTTAAAAACATGGAAACAATGTTTCCTTGCTCTCACATCATTGTGGGGGGTTTTGTTACAATATAGTGGGATGAAAAAATAACCCTGATTATTTTGCATTATACTGTACTTTCATCATGTTTATGACGACTGAAATGATTTCAGGGGAAACAAACACTGCGCTGCAGTTGTTTGTGTGTTGGAATAAAATGTGAAAGCCAAAACTTGGCCTCAGTGAGTAACATAATGTATGATGGACTGTTCCACTGTCCAGCATTAA
Source organism: Naso annulatus (assembly GCA_029783625.1). Taxonomy (NCBI): domain Eukaryota; kingdom Metazoa; phylum Chordata; class Actinopteri; order Acanthuriformes; family Acanthuridae; genus Naso; species Naso annulatus. Next base: position 22,565,322 of record JAPZDX010000024.1, read on the forward strand.
ACTCATATGCACACAAACACAACCAGTTATGGGGAAAAAACACCAAGTTTTGAACTCCAGTTACCTGGAGTTGGATTTATTAGCATTTTATCCAAATTATTACAATAAAATCTGATCAACTAGAGCCAAAAACGGGAAACAGCACTGACGATAATGAAGCCTTTGTCTGCATGGGGCCATTGATGCTTAAGAGAAAACATGTTTTATGTATTGTACTACAGCTGTTCTACTCTACCACTGATAAGTAAGTGATATTTCTTGGGACTGTAAAGGAGCTTTGGAGTTACTTTTTTATATTTCCTTGAAGATCTGAAATGTTGTGTATGCAACACATCCTACGACACATGACAGAACAGCAAACGCATTTCATTAGTTAGTAATGTTGGCTGCACTGTATTTTGAAGGACAGAACTAAAGATTAGTCTCCCCGTAACTCTCTGTATCTCTTTGAAGACATCCGACGCTGGTTAGCTCATAGGAAAAATTTGCTTTAACTCATGTTTTTTGGAGGCATTATTGAAGTGTAGGATACAAAGTATAAAAGTAGCTGGAAAGAAACAATTTGACAAGCTTTTTAACACATGAAAGAGTCAGTCAAGCCGTTTCAAAATTTTAACAAAAGTGAAAAAATACGGCCCAAAACAAAACAAAACAAAACAAAACAAAAAAACCCATTGATTTATCAAAAACTGTGATCCCTCTCTCTTATTCCCCTGGGAACACTATTCCTCAACATCCCTTAACCTCTTCTTTCAAAAGGTAGAAAATCACCTCTGACATGCAGGATGTTGCTGCTGTTTTGTGGTTTTGCAGCTAGGTCCTGATCTTGGCCCTGCCTGTTTTAAGGCTTATTGTTTTTCATCTCATGACAGATGCCTGTGACCCCAAATTTACTTCTCTCTCAGCTGGCTAAAGCCCTGAACATTCCTCCTTGGTCACAATGGTTAACAACAAATCTGTGTAAAGGTCAGCAGCAAGGCTGATAAGAGCTATTCTCCCACTGTGTCGGCGTGGAGAGTGGATGGAGAAGTTGTGGCAGCCAGACCCAAATCACAGGAAACAAGCAGCTAACTCACTGGGGGCCTGTCAGCTAACACAAACATATCCACAGTGCACGCTAATACAAAAGGGTGAAACACTGTCTCTGTAAGCTTTGTTTACACAGCGTGTGCCTGTGTGTGTACTTTGCTGAGGTGAATATAAGGGATTATAGAAATCAAGCAATTTGGCGGGGATAAAGGTCTGTGAGAAATTAGCCACTATCCCAAAACTTTTATGATTGTAAGCCACCACCGAAATGAATAGAACAGAGAAACAACCCTGAAAAGGTTGTGAGAGATTAAAACCATGTAGCCTGAGTAATCGTTCCAAACATTCACGTTTAAAAGATATTAAATGTCTATTTAAAACTTTGTCACTTTCATCATGCAATATTCATGGCTTAATGGCTGAAATTAAATTAGCCTTCACTTAGGCAGATAAGTATGTTATTGGTGTCAGGAAGGTTAAAAAAAAAAGGGAAAATTCGAGAAAAAAAAAAATACAACCAACTGAAGAAATGACATAAGGATAAAATTAGTTTTTCCACAGGTAACGTGCTGTCGACTCAGAGTGCCAAAGCATAACACATAAATTATCTGATTCAATTTCTAAGTACATATAGTGTGGCTGTTGCTGCACATTGAAGAGAAGGCTGATCCCAAACCAGAATATCATTTAAAAAAAGTACTGTGAGCACATAGCCATTTCATGCACCTGATTATATAGGATGGTTCTACCAAAATACATTCGACCCACATTGGACCTATTCATATCAGTCAGCTGTTACTACTGTTGATTTTTGGAAAAATATACTTATTCTGATTTGATGCCAGCAACATGTTTTAAACAAGTTGGGACCATTCCACAGCTAAATGGGTTCATTAGTAACAGGCGACAGCATCATTACTGGGTACTAAAGGGTCATCCTCAAACCCCGTCAATAACAGGCAAGCAGCCAGACTCAGAACTCTGTGAAAAACACGACGGTATGAAGGACAGCACAACACAGCCTAAGAAACACTTCACAAAGCCATTGTCTGGGGGCAAATGACTGTATACAATGTTAGTCAAGTTCTACACAGCATCCAGGTAGCAATGTGAGCAGACGGTTGATTGATCGAACATTACTTCCTTCGCTAGTAAGTGCCAGAAATATTCATATGAATATTAAACTTGTTATTATATGTTAAAAGGTAAAATATGTCACATATGGCCACCTTTCAAGGTAACTTCCAATCATAAATTTCTGCTTAAATTTGTCTTTAGGGTCATCCCTCTTCCCAGTCCAGGCCAGTAAACACTGTCTGTACAGTTACTGTCATATATCTATTTTTATAGTTTAGTTTTTATTTTGTCTATTATTGCTGTCTAGGTCGTGGTAACAACATATTTTAATGTTGCTGGGACACCTGACAAGGACGTGTAAATGACGGCCATGTGATGTCATGGACGTCGGCGCAATTTCCATTCCGAAACTATCTTTGAACGATGACGTGACGTCTTGATTGGACGTTCCAACTACGGTCTTTCAATGTCTAAACGGAGGTTGTAAAGTAACTTTGGCTTGCAAAGATTTTTTCTTTAGGACTTCATTTTTACCCATACCCAACACCTCCATATTTTAAAGAAAGCTCCAGTTGCCGTATCTATTATTTTATCAAGAGCTATAACCAAATCACACATCTGTTTGTGCAAACAGCCCACAAAAGGATGTCAATGTGTCACTGCACAACAGCTGGTGTCATTGTACACATGCAACAGCCATCAAGCTGAGTAGACTAAACTCTCTACCAGAATCTGTCCAAAAGTATGATCGCAGATTTCTGTTTGCTACATGGATTCAGTGGTAAACATGAAAAACTTCCTCTAAAACATCTCAATTACGTCATCAAAAAAAACCTAATCTAACAATATAATATTAAAACAAATCCTCTTTACAC
>JAPZDX010000024.1:22676780-22692801 GCA_029783625.1 Naso annulatus
TTTTTTTTTCTCATATAGCCTCATAAACTCGATGTTTGTATTTGAGGTCACAGCCACGCTCGGGCAGGTCTACACATGACGTGAGCGGAGCTGAGCGGAGCTGAGCGGTGCTGCTCCAGTCCTGCTCCAGACTTTTTAAAAATCCGCTCACAGCTCCACCTAAAATTTTCCACGCACGTTCGCCGCTCACTCCCGCTCCACTCCGCTCACATGCTCTGGTTTGAATGCACAGACAAGATTATAGTATTTGAGTGAGAGTGAGGCCAGGTGAGCACTTACATCCACTGAATGTTGTTCTTTGATTTCTTCTTGATGAGGTGAATGCCTTCTAGTACGTTGGTGATGTCATACAGTCTCCTTTTCTGCACCTGAATGAGGATATAGCTATCATCAGTAACTCATCTAGTGGTTGATTTAACTGCAGACTACTAACAAGAGCAAAAACCAAACTGGTAGAACAGCAACCTAATTTTTTTTAATGCTTTGAACAAATATACTTGTTCCAGGTGTCACCTATGTGTTTTCTTTTCTTACCTTTGTTTTTTCAATGCCCATGCAAAGTACTGTTCAGCAGCTTTATCCACATTGTTTACAAAGTTAAAGGAGAAGTGTATTAACCATTTTCCTTTTTCTTTTCTTTTCTTTTATTCCTCAGTGTCTGATGAGCCTTTTCCAGTTTAGATCTGAAGTTACCTGTAAAGTTTCAGCAGCAAGGTTTAGGTCCAAAACGCCATCAGAAGACTGAGCAAGAAGGTCCACAAACTTCTTTGTCAACAGGCCCAGGGAGGTGTCGTACCGAGTCTTCTCTGGTGGAGACTTGGGTGCTATGATGGAGGAAAGTAGGAAGGACATAAGAAATAAATGGAAGGACAGTATATACCAGCTTTATACTTTGGTATGACATGTTTGCAAGTAAAGTATAACAGAAAACTTCCTCAGGAGAGTTCTACCTGGTACCAGAAAGCCCAAAAGCATTCATAATGTGAAAGAGTCTAAATCAAACCCAACGCTACCACAGATGGAACTTTGAATTCATTTTAAGAAAGCGGTCTAACATTTTTAAACTTGACTACATTCATACAATATGTCAACAGCTGAAGTATAAATAGTTCTGAGAAAACTGATGAGTTTTTTTTCCAGACAGGAAATGTCGAGGCAATGACTCAGTCATCATCGTCAGCTGCGAGCGTGTGATTAACATGAAGAGGAGATCACAAGCTGCACTGCAGATCAAACAACGAAATCGAAGTCAACTTGAACTTAAATAATCACCAGCTAAATTACCACGTGTATAAAGTTATATATTTAGCTAGACTTGCATTTCAATATCAACAGATCTGTGTTGGTATCATCAGATCTCCTCTGCTACAGCATTTTACAATTACAGAGGCATGTGTGTCACCTGTCTCACTAACCAGGACATTCTGTGGCTGGAATCAAAAACATGTTACACTGCTGCAAAGGCCATACGTCATTCACATTACTGAAACAGAGACATTGTTTTAATGCCCAGTTAGAGTCTAGTGGGAGATTCATGCAGGGATTAAACAGAAAAACCAAGGACATATAAGAGCGAGTCCTGTTGTTTTTTGCTTTTTTTTCCTTCATAAATTATTAAAATGAGTCACGTAGCAATTACAATGAAGGGAAAATGTTGTGTAGGCAGGGAAAACATGCAAAAAACTGGAAGTTTCTTGTTTCTGTATGGATATCTTGATGGTACATAAGTGTGGTCCTTTCCTGGTTTATAAAGCTATATGATTTTATTTATTTTTGTCAGACCTTTGCTGAGCTGGATTAGTAACATTGAGATCATTTGTTTTTTTAATTCATACATAATTTTATACAACTGATAATTTAGCCTACAAGAAAATATCAAGATAAACAGTATTTAATGTATCTCTTTGATGCATAACAAAACTGACCTATAACTGTTGGTGTGTATCGCCCTGTCCTACTGTAACTCTTTATCATGTCTAGAGCATCAGACTGTCCTCCAAAGTGCTCGGCTCATTAAGGAAATTAAAAGTGTACTTTTTCTGATAGCTTCATAAAGCAGCAGCGTGGTCTTCCTGTCTCTCACACAGGATGACCATGATTCACTGCACTGTACAATTCTCTGTCACGTGGCGAAGTATCCTTCATGACTTTCGGCTGCTTACTTCTGGGTGTCTTTAGCCTTGCCCCATTGGCTGCCGCTGTCCCTCCTCGGCCTCTTGGAGTCCTGGCTGGTTCTGACTGGTACTGGTGGTCTGAATCATCGAGTGCTAACCGCCTTTTTGCCTGGGGGAACAACACGATACTGGTAAGCGCAAATACTGGCGTGTTGGCAGGCATCTCATTTTTGACACCACAAGAAATCATGTGTGATGCTAAATGCAACATTGCTGTCATGTTACAGGTCTCCAGTGTCCGTCATCTCTGATGCTTTGGAGAATTTACACAACTTAAAAAGTTAACAGAAATACAATAAATACAAAGTATGGTTATTTTAGGTGACAAAAGACATTCTAAACTGATGGGCTATGCACTTTCTGTGCAGATTTGAGAGTCCGGTTTATTCTGAACCAACAGGAAGACATCATTTAAGGAGAAACAGTCATAAAACAGTGTCAGTCTGATGATGTGGTGACAAAGTGGTTGTGATTTATTTCACTGAGCTCAATGGCCAAGACAAGCCCAAATAGCTTAAGGGTGAGCCACACCTATGGGCTTGATCACACTGCTTCACCCTAACGTCAAATACACCTAGATTCCACACAGCACCATAACTACTACAGGCATGTCAAATATGGCCGATAGATCTCAGCAGACTGTCCAAGAATGCAAAAATCTAGTAATTTTCCGTACATCATCCCCCATTAATAAAACCAATACCTTCTCCAAACAGCTCTTTAGGAGCTTATTGTGCTTTGAATGTACCGTATATACCGTCCTATGTCCCCATTCAAGTAAACTTCTGAGTTATAAGTGGTCAACGACTTACCTGTGACAATCAATTTCTTATATTGTAGTGCTGCTGTAGACTGACAAAGGTGAAATGTGTTTATTATCTGTGGTTTCAGGAGGACATTTTGCCTGCACCATGTTTAAGCAAATGTAGACTGTATGCTCAACAATTAATTACTAATACCACCCAAAATTGGCACTGGAGCCATCATCACCATTACATAGCATGGTCCTTCATTCTGTGACCCCCTTGGACTTCTGTGTTGGCAAGAATTTATTGTTTTAATGAGCAGGGTGCTGATTTGATGCTTTTCCCCCTAAACCTTTGGTGGCAGGTAAGTCAGTTAACTCAAGAAATGTGGTTAGTATTTCAAGTGCTTTAAACCTCATTTATTATACTTCATGGTCAACTCTGAGAAAGAATAATATGCCCTCTGTTGACAGTCAAAATGTCAGCCATTTTATATCAGCAAGCAGCTCCCCCACCCACTGCCTGCTAATGGCTACAGACTGAGATAGAGAGGCTGGTTTAGTTCATGAAAGATGAATAGCTGAGAACGAACCAACACCCTGAATGCTGCTCTAACTATTTAGTGTGGTTTGTGCAGGTTGAGAATACAGGAAACGTGCAGTCAGCACTAAAACAACAAACTCAAGTTTCACTTTACTTGACATAAAAGGCACCATAACGTTGCACTTTATTTACATAGAGAAGGACATGAAACACTTGTGCAAAATTAAGTTCAAGTCCGACAACGAGTAATGTTATCCTGTGATAATCAATACTGCTGCTAGCCTGGAAAGCTAACACATTTTCAAGGTGCATCTAAGTTGGCTTAACATTGCATGTTCAGAGACGACTGGAAGAAATCTCTATCGAGTAGTTTCAAACTGTAGTTACGCTTTAGCTTTGCTCAAGCCCAAGTCTTTTCTAAGTTTATCCACTCGTCTCTTCTTAGAAAGCTAGGAATTAGCCAAGTGAGAGCAGCCAAGCAGCCTAACAATCCCCCCAACCCCCAAATTAAGACACCAACAGCAGCCACTAGGCCACCGCTAACGTTAACGTTACTCATCTCTTACCAATATTTCCATCTGGCTGCAAGGGTGAAGCGGACTCAAAAGCACCATGAAGTTAGCATAGCACGCTGCAACATGACAGGTCTACGTTTCTGAAAGCACATAACTGACTTAAACTCGCCGTTTGCTTCACTGCAGTCAACAAAACACTTAACCAACCCACTTGGGTAACTTAGCTAGCGGTAGTTAGTTAGCCTCCTCGCTAGGCTGAGTCGTGGAAATGCCCTGGCTAAGCAGCTAACGTTAGCTGCCCGAACAACAAGCTCGGCTAGCCTAGCAAGCTAACATTTTGTCGTGTTTGTGGCTAGTTGTAGCATGTAAAATATGTTCAATCGAGCTGTATAGATGATTACCGGCGGTCTTCCCAGAGCGGGTCGTTGTCCTGCTCCGTTTGCTGCAGCTTGTTGTGGAGTTGTGTAAATGTTGTTTATCTGAGGTTCGGATAAACACACATTTGATGTCTGTGTAACGTTGCAAGGCGGTGGGGTGGTAATTATTTGAATAAACGTAGCGTTGGATTGACCAGGGTTCAAACGATCCGATAGAGTTGTTAAAATTATATTATTGTCCAGAGGAGAGCTCCCAACCCCCGCTAAAATCACTTTGTCCGGAGCCGAGGAGATCCCTCTTCTCATCTTGCGTATTCGGGGTAACCCCTTTCTTGTCTCTGTACTTTCAAGCCCGTATAGCTGCTAATCCACCGCAATAGTAACAAAAATAATCAGACTAAAGTAAAGATAAGAGTCTGATTCATCGACTTTTGTAAAGTATTTTTCCTTAAGAACGTGCATTTAGGCAGATGCAACGGATTAAAAAGTAGCGCAACTCTCGTTTCCCCCGTCTAGAAATGGCTTCAGGAAACGGCCTGATGAATGAAGGGATACGGTTTACGCGCTCAAGAGCCCTCCCGCGAAACTCAGATTTCCCGGGAAAGTTTCAAACGGAATTTACATGCCAAACGCTATTGGTCCTTCTGCGAAGAGTCCCCGCCCATGTTACGGCCTTGTTGACCAATGAAAGATCAAGATTCAGTGCGCCACGTGTTCATTGGCAGTTGTAAACAGGCGACGTCACTAGTCACGCCTTGTGTGTTCCCTGACAGGACGCTAAGTGGCGCAAGTGACTAATGAGCTGAGTAGAAAGAGTCAAGTGGCAAAAACTTTCTCTACGAAGGCAGCAGCCCAAAGTAATGTTCTCTCTAACAGTTTTCTCTATTTTTCTCATTGGTTTGACATTATTTGATCCATTGACTGGGACTGTTTTTTTACTGATACAAAAGCACAAAGTTTCTGTACAACTGTTTGTAGAAAGGTGCATATGGGAGAAGATAAGGCCAACAAACCAGAACAAATGACTGTCTTCTCCCTCACTTGTGATCAATCAGGCAGACCTTCATCAGGATACACTTTTTTTTCCCTTAACTTACCCCTTTTACTTACATGTGGGCCCTTACATGTCAGAATGACAAGATCATCCTTCTGCTTTTATATTTACCTCAACCAAGTATCAGTTGCTGTGATGCAGATCGGCGTTGTACCACTTGGTAAAAAGCAGCTGAGTATAAATACAAAACAACAACAATGACTTTTTTTTTTTTAATCAAAAGCAATGTGTAATTTTTATTGTGTTTCCAATGCTGTTATCATGTTGGTTTGTATTATTTTTCTGCACAGCTCCTTTGCAGTCCTGTATGTAATTCCTTGCCCCACATATTTGCACATTTCTGCTATTTATTTGTTTTGAACTTTTTTTGTTTCTGGTCAGTATTTATAATATTCAAGATATGTCATGTATGTTGTTTGGCTCAAAGCAAAACTCAAAGCAGAACCTGCCTGTGTGCCTCAGCATGATGTTCACAAGTAGAAATTAACTTATCGTGTAAAAGGACAGCTTAGCCCTGATGGATATTGTGTCTATAGCAATTTTGTGTTTTACTTTGCAACTAAATGCTGTATATTTACAGAAAACTCTTATGATAATTTTGCATATGTATGTAGCAGTCTCTACATATGGTCACATATTGGAAGCTTTTCAGAGTAAACATACAACTGGGTCGTCTAGCTACAAAATTTGTCTTTACCAATAAAGGTTTACATTAAGTGGTGGAAACTAATTGCATTTATTTTATTACTGTGCTTGAGTAGATTTTTAATGTATTTGTACTGCACTTGAGTATTCCCATCTTATGCTATCTCATACTGCTACCTAACTAGCCTACATTTTAGAGGGAACTTTGTTTTTTTTACTCTGCTAAAGTACAGCTTTAGCTAAAAATTTGCACACAAAATATGTGTTCCAATTAAAAAATATGAGGTGTTTTTACTGATTAGCTTAAAAACTATATAAAAAAGTTAAAATAATACACGCTGACCAACAGCAATATTAAGATACCATTTATAGATATCTATTCAATGCATGTGTATGATATTCAGGATTAAGCAGCAATCTTTAGGCTTGAGGATGTTGAAGCTCCAACATGGATCTTTTGTAGTTGATCCTGACCTGTGACCTATGCACTGATTGGCACAAGAACAGAAAACATACTCATGGGAATGTAATGTGCCACATTAAATAGAATAGGAAACTATAACATTCTAAGCTGCATTCATATGGTGCCTCAATTGAAATGTCACTCTTGGACTTGCCCTGTGTGGAGTGCTCTAGAGGCAATGAAAAAACTTGACATTTGGGCATTAATTATGACTCAGAGCAATAACGGCACAATAAATAATAGATATTTATCCCAACAGGACTCTCAGTCCTGTAAGCCCCCCCCGAAGTCTCTGGGGAAAGAGCATTCAGCCCTTTTAATGGATGACCTTTCTTCAAACCCTCTGCAACACACATGTAGGCTGCTAATTAATAGGCTTTCAAATTAAGATTTGGACTAAATCATATTTGAACGTTAAGAAAGCAGGAGAGAAGTGCTGTCCATTTTCATCTGTTTAATTTGTTGAAACCACAAAGCACCAAAGGCTATATAGATGTTCTTAATGATGTTCCCTCACGTGACATTTTTGTTAAAATTTCAAAATAAAAGCGCCACACATACAGTGTGAGAAGGAGGACACAATATCCAAATTTGTGTGAGAATCACTGTAATCAAATAGCAGCCCTTTGTAGTTGTGGGTCTGTTAGTACATTGTGGATGGAAACAAGAATGTAGAACGGATGTCTCTTTTGAGAGATTTGATGTAATTTTCTGTCCGTATATGGTGCAATGCTATGACTCTATTTTGCATCTCCAACCAAGCCTTTATTTTGGAAGCAATGACCGGAAAGCAGTTTATTTTCCGTTAGTTTCAGTTAGACAGACAAACTTGACTCTGGTACTAAGAGCGAAGAAGAGGAGGAGGGAGCCGTAGTACCTAGTCAGACCGTGGACTGGTTTGACTTGTCAGGGGGCCTTTCCGACGAACAATGTGTGTCAGTCACAGAAACCAGTGAGTAGTTAAACTATTAAAGAAGGAAAAAGACAAGCATTAAGACCGAGGCGTTGCGTGCGAAAAAAGGATGGGCGAGCGCGCGGACACTGCGTTGAACGTTAGTACCACCGGATCCAAGTGGCTGCTGCCTGTCAGTGAACTCTCAGGCTTCCCCCTCGATCAGGTAAGAGTGTCTGCCAATAAATTTGATTAAATAAACATAATTTCACAAAGTGTGATGCCTTACGAATAGTACTATGTGTTATGAATATATGGTCTGTCAAAAACCTTATATAACCTAACCGAGAGACATGCAGTGATTTCAGTCATCCACGCCCACATTTCAGTTCATTATCGAACATGTAACGTTATATATTGGAGGTTTTCTGTGTTTATTTTCCTCCAAAACGATATCAGAACTCTATGCTTCCATGTCTAAGTTAAAAAAAAAAAAAAACTACTCAAAGCTAGCCATGAGATACTCTAGGTTACTATACAAATGATCCCAGCAAAACTTTAAGTTACATCACTATGGAAGTAATTAGAAACCGTAGGGATAATGAGACAAGTGGGAAGAAAAAAAACATAACAAGCTTGCATCATCATCACGTGATAGGAGCTTTTTTTTGTCAGGTATCAAAAAGGCAAAGATTTTGCTGAACCTCTCTCTCCCACACAGGTGAATTTCTTGGCGTGTCAGCTTTTTGCTTTGGCTGCTGCCTTCTGGTTTCGTCTCTACCTCAGTCCCAGCCATGCCAATCCCCTGGTCAGGCACACTGTGGCCGCTCTCCTTGGCATTGCCTTTCTCATCTTCTGCTTTGGATGGTAATGTATGATACAGTCAGACACATGCTCACACAGTGCTCCATTCATTTTCGCTCAAATGCTGCACCTCTTCACCTTTTTCCTACCCAGTCAGTAACATGCCTTGATAACCAGTCTGTATGAGTGAAAAAATGTGATACTATCTTTAGTAGCTGGCCTTTAAGTTCTCAGCTGTTATCTTTTTTTTTTACCTCTCTGACTAGTAGACAGGGCTGTTGTCCAGTGTACAGTGTCCAGTGCTGATTGTTGGCAGCACCACAGGCTTATGATCACAGGAGGACAATGAGGCTGTTGACAGACAGACAGGAGACGTAAAAAATGTTAGTGGTGGCATTCGATCCATTAGTAACAGATTTCAGGGGATATATGTCAAAGCTGCATTGATACGCTGTATCATATTGTTGACATTCAGATGTACTTCAGTTTAAATGAACAGTCTATTATCCGGATAAGTTATGGTGCACATTTTCTGATAGTTTGTGTCCTTTTCTGCAGGTACGCGGCTCACATCCTGACAGTTGTGGTTGTGAACTACCTGATTATTGTCCGAGCTGACATCAACAATGTACACAGGTAAGTGTTAGTCTTCATACTTAAAAGGGAAATCCACATAAGTCAGGGATAAAGCTATGTGACGGAGACAAAATATTTAATTATAAAGTGGTTTATTAAATTTTACTCCACTGAAATGTTTAAATTTGTTACATTTAATATCTAACAGATGAAATCAAGCAGCAGATCACTGCCTGTCTCTGGACAGGAAAAGTGTGAGCAGCTGTTGCTATACTTTTGCACTCTGTAAGAGTCTGGTAGCCTTGTGGGTTTTGTCTCAGACAAAAAAAAACAAAAACAAAAACAAATCAAGTTGCATTCCATGATCACTCAGTGTTGTTTTTAGTCAAGGCTGACCTGAACATGAGGATAACAGATCTGTCATTTCCACGATATTGATACAGTTCTTTTTACTGTTGTTTTCTGGTGAAACTTGTAAAACAGGATCAGCCCACAGGCTATTAACGTCATAGATGTTAGTTAGTAGTGGACAGATTGCGAGGTCTAGATTGCAAGGTCTCATTTACTCACTTCCACACATTCTTGCACAGACTGCAGTGTGATGCACGCCTGTCCCTCCTCTTATCTCCGTGTTAAATAACGCCCGAGCTAACACACTGCTGTTGAAAGAAACAAATGTAGAACACGTCAGGTGAAAGGAAGCCTGACACGCCCGCCCGACCTGTCTGTGTCAGTGCAAACAGTCTGTCACTGTGCAATTTTGAGTGCAGGTTTTTCATTCTTTGCCGACGTGTATTTGTGTAGTTTTGTGACTGTACATAAATGTCCATTCATATTTGGTTGCACGTGTTTAGTAGCTGACAACAACTTGACTTGAGTGCGTCAGTTCCTTTTTATGAATGAAACAAAATAAAGATGGACAGGTTAGGTTATTCACAAGTAAATGGATTACCAGCTGGGTGAGGAAAATAAACCCAGTATTGTCCTGTGTGTGCTAAAGAAAAGCACATCATGAACTGTGTACAAGGTTAAACTACGTGCCACATCACACACGTTTTAAACAGTAGTACCGGATGAGAGGAATCAACTCTAAATGAATCAAGACAAACTCAGGACTGGGGTGGGAAACACAGAGTACCTCAAGTTACAATACTATCACAATATATTGCTAACAATGCTAATATGATGCTGTGATTCTGTGACATTTGAGACCTTGCCAGGTGATATATATCTTTGATTTTGTGCATCTATGATACATCACAATATCTGTGTAGCTAAAGGAGAAATAATAACCCATCAAAGGCAAAAAGGCAGCAGTCATGTAGTCATTCACTGCATTTTGGTGTCAGTCTTTCAGAATTTTACAACTTCAGTTAAATTGTGGAGAAAAAGTGTATTAAGTCTCTTTCACACATGCCGACACACACAGCTGATTGCAAATGTGTGCCATAAATCCCCTGTAAAAGAGCCATAAACTGAAACAAAAAGCCAAACAGCCAAAGAGCGGAAAAATTAGGATATAGGTCATGAACGAGTGACCCTGGTAAGTCAAATTGGCATGGGAATCCATTTAGAGCACCTGCAATATTTAAGCTTTTTTAATAGAAATATTGACTTTTGGGGTCAGAGTATTGGTAACCTCCTACTCCATCTCTCCTCTACTAACAGAAGAGGACATAAATACATTCCTTAACTAACTGAGACATAAATAAGTAGGCCTGATAAGTAATTTACCAAGAGTTGGCAGCAATTCTTAGTAATATTTACTTGTGTTATATCTAACACCAAAAAACTGTATATGTCTTTTGTTTGATTAAGTTACGTTCATTCTATCTCATACAGGTACTCCATGGTGACGGCAATGGGTTACTTGACACTGTGCCAAGTGAGCAGGGTGTTCATCTTTAATTATGGGATACTGTCTACAGACTTCTCGGGGTGAGGAGAAACTTAATCACTCACTTGTCTCACCTGTTCTCCCCTCTTTCTGGCACACCTTCACACTGACAGCACATTAGTCATTTCAGTTTGAGAGCAGTTTTAAATGTTATCAATGAGGGTTTCCAAACTGTGTTGTAAATGCATACGTGACCTCCAGTGCCACAGCCTTGTGTAAATACAACCCCACTGATAAAAAAGCAGCGGTGTGGATTGCTCATAATGGACGCCACCCAGACAGGTTCAGTTAAGGCACTTGCCGCCTCCTGCCAGCTGTGACTTTGTTTAGTTAGAAACAATGCTGCTTCTAAAGGAGCGGGCAGTTTACTCTTTACTACGTTTCTCTGACTTTGAAGGGATCATTAACAAGTGATAAGAGAAGAATTTAGGGAGGCAGGAGGGGAAGACGGGCAGTCATTATTTCATTGGTGATTATTTCATAAATTTCAAATAGCGCATCATTAAAAGTGACTATTTTGAAATCAGAATCTGCCTACAGGTGTTAACTGCAGCTTCACTGCAAAGCTGCTCTCACGCTGATGGCATGCAGTTGCCTTGATAAAGCTATAATTTTGTTAACAAAGGCCTCCTGGGTGACCTTGTGGACCACATTTCATAAAAAGAGCTGGTCCTCCCTTGATTAACAGAAGACAGACAAATATTTAACTAAACATGGAGCTGCAGATAAGTGGGATTTTTATCAGGATAATGAATGAGGTGGTACCTGTTGTTTTCCTGGAAACATACATAACAGATAAGCGGGTGATAGTGTTTTCTGTTTGCCGTAGTTCTTTTAAAAAAGGTGACAGCTGACTTTGGTGGTGGGCTGGTGTATTCAGCAACTTTTTTTGCAGGGTTCTGGTGTGGATGAATTTGCTGGCAGCCTCTTGTGAGCTCCACATGACTTTGGTGTTATGCAGCCAGGCCTGTGAGTCAGCCTTTACTAGGGTTGTATATTGAATTAGAGATCCAGCTTCTTTAAGCTTGCACATTGGACAGATAGATGAATGTGAATCATCCAGATGGTATTCATACTCTGTGTGTAACATGAGTAAGTAATCCACTGTTAAGGGAAACACTTCATATTTCAAACAAACCATCTTTGACAGTGGTTTCATTTTTTTTTAACATTGTGAGTTTATATAGGTGAGCTGTTTTCTAATGTTGTGCTGTGCTCGTCATCGTCCTGATCCCCTTTGAAGGATGCCATGTACAGTTAATCCAGAGCTTGTCTTTAAAGGCTGCTATGCCCACATTTTGTCAGTTGGCATTTCTGAGTTTGGCAAAAAGGCAGCACAACTGAAACTGAACTGCATCGAAATCTTTTGTGGACTGCCAGCTTCAGAGTCTACATGGAAAAACAGGACTCGGCTGGCTACAGTTGTGGAGTGTTGCACACTCTGGAAATGCCAACTTTCATTGAGCTGGCACTGCCAGCCGCTCGGCCAACCCCCCTCTGCCTTGGAACCCCCCTCTGCCTTGGTTTTCCATGCATTGCACACAATGGAGCCCACACACACACACACACACACACACAGGAACAAGAGTGTGTGTGTTTGTGTGTGTGTGTGTGTGTGTGTTAGTGTGTGTGTGAGTAGTTTGTGTGTGCCTATTTGCACACACTCTCACATTCTTTGGACAACAGAGAGGTCTCTATCTGTGAATGAAACCAGGAGAGGGGGTGAGAAACTAGTCTGTTCAGACATACTGTACAAGAGGCCTCCATGCCGTCTGCTTTAACATCACTTATAGCACTTTATTTTTTTTTTTAATTGTCTAACTTATCCGAGATTTAACAGTGTAAAACAAATGTAACACATACATGAGTAATCATATTGTACCGTTATTCTACTGTTTATTATGCTCTCTCTGCTGTATCAAACATGTTTTGACAAAGTCTAAAGTACTCATGTTGACAGTGTAAGCAAGTTTTTACGTTAAATTGTTCCTGTATTTCAACTGAATGTGAAAAAACAGCAATATTTGATGGGTTGAATTGGTGTAATCAACTTTAGAACATGAATTTCTCTCCAAAACTGAACTTTTCCAGACGAAACAGGCTCTGTTGGCTTCCGCTATGATTAAAGGAAAATTTAAGGATTTAAATGAATGCTCTGGAATGAGTTGTGACCTGAATTGACACTAATGGAAAAGAAAGAAGTGATTCATTGGGATAAATAAATTCTGCAGCCTCTGACAGAGGCTCAGTGGGCGTTTGCTTGGGGCATGCTTTGTTTTAAAGCAATTCACAGAAGAAATGACTATTGCTGGTCACACAAATATTGCGCTTTCTGAGCTGTTAGTGATCTCTGCTTCTAGGTTTTAAACCTTTAAAGACACGATCCTTGTATTAGAAACTTTGTCAACATTGCCCACATAAATCAGAATAACTTTGTGAGGCTAAAAGCACCAGAATGTTTTACGCTGCTAAAAGATGGGCAAGAAAAAATGAAAGTCTGAACTGAGTCGTAGAATTGGAGAGTCATTTTAACCCTAGTTATCCCTGAACTACAGATTTTGATTTTGATTTTCCCCAGGATTCTAAAGTTAAAGTAAACAATTAAATAATTTTTATTTTTTTCTGCTCAGGCCTTTGATGATAGTAACCCAGAAGATCACCACATTGGCTTTCCAGCTCCATGATGGTAAAGCAGAAAAGAAGATGCACACATAAACACAACACACAAGCAAATGTTCACATGTACATGCTCTCACAATGACTTTACATTAAGGATAAGTCCTTTTGACAGTGTGACTGTGAGCTAGCATGCACCATTACTCTAACAGCTAACTGGGATTCAGCCGTCATTCATTTTGGCTTTTGGTGTAAAAAGGAAAGTTTCCAAACAGGTTAGTGACAACTTCATCCCTTGTTTTTTAGGTATGTGTAAGAAACCAGAACAGCTGACCCCGGAACAGAAGCTTCTGGCTGTAAAGTAAGTTTATATTGTGCGTAAAACATGCATATGACTACCCGCAGTTATTTTTTATACATTAGTAATCAAATGTTGCAGTGTGAAACATGAGGGAAAGAACTTTTTGGAGACAAGTCAGAGCACGGTGCTCTAATGATGATATTGATAATGATGAAGTGGAAATCATTAAAGTGATTTTGTGACGAGATTCAATATCTGGTGGAAAGTCTAGTTTCCAGTGTGTTCAACAAATATTAAAATTGACGCACCAAGGTTGTATGCCTCTGTGACGAAGGGGAGGTGTTTGAAATTTTCCTCCCTATTCACTTGAAATGCACTCACAGATATCATAAAATAAGCGATAAATACAATTGCGTTGAAGATTTTGCAAAGCACGTACATTCACGCAGGAACCACAGAGTTTATTTACACCAGCAAAGACCGGACAACAGCTAGTGCGCATTGATCTCAGAAGACTTCTTTCTGAAAGACCGGATCTATTTTTGTTTAAAAATGCTAATTACACAAAGCCTAAGCACGAAAATAACAAACAGAATGCAACCAACTTGACCCACAGGTCATTTAATGTATGAATATCATGGTGTGTTTGAAACTTAAAATTTCAGGCACATTATACTTTAGCCTGTAGCTTTTCAATTCAAATGAATGGGGAGGAAAATTACAAACACCTCCCCTTCGTCACAGAGGCATGTAACCTTGGTGAGTCCATTTTAATATCGATTGAACACACTGAGAACTAGACTTTACGTCATATATTGAATCTTGTGACAAAATCACTTTAATGTGATTTCTCTTCTTTTTTTTAACTAAATTCAGCTGGTTTTCTTTAAACATGCATACAATGGAAAAAAAAAAAAAGGAAGTGCACAATGTCCCATTCAAAATGTGTATGAATAGAGATAGAGCGTTGCTTCTAAATTATTAACATCTCATCTCATCTTCCTTTAGCCACGGAGGACAATGACATGGACATGCAATAATGGTGAATAGCTTGTTCATGTGAAAAGCATGCTGGGAACTTAGGAAAGAGTCGTCATTTTGCATGGAAACTATTACATGTTTATGCATGTGAACTGATAAAACCACATTCATCGGTGTACCGTGCATGCTATTCTAAAATAGATTTTAAAATGTGTCATATCGACCATAACACATAGTGCTGCTCTTGTTTGATAATCCTGCAGCTCTACATTTGGTTATTGTCTCGTGTTTGTTTGGTCAGCTGTAGATTTCCTGCACTCCCTGTAGGATCGGATATAACTTAGATTATATTCATTCTTTTTTGATGCATATGTAAGCAGCAATATGGACAGAAGCTCAGTTGCTTTCAGGAGCAAATTTCTTTATGATATCCAGATTCTTTAGTACTTGGATCTGTTTACAGTTCATAACCATTTCAAGATACTCAGTCTTGATATCTTAAAATGCTGCGTAACTGCTGTAATCGGTGGGCAAAAGATTCCAGGTCAAAAGCTGTTTGTAACATTCAAACTGACGTGGTGAAAAAATTTAAACTGGTACTTTTTGTTCTTTTTGCTCACGAAAAGTTTGAATTTGTGTGAAGGTTTCTTTGCCAAGCTATTATAGCTTACTTTTAGAGTTTAGAGGATCGCTTTTTAAATTGGTAAATCTTAAAAAAATGAACGGCATGCTTTTCTCACATTTCCTCCCGACATAAATGATAGTAACAGTAACACTGACTCATTCACCTGAAGTGATTACTGCTATCATACAGAAAAAAAGTTGTTGTTTTTTTTCAATTCTCCTGCTTTATTTTCTGCAGCGTGAGGCCTTCTTTCATCTAGTACCTGAGTTACAATCTGAACTTCCTGAGTATCTTGGTGGGGCCATGCAGCAACTACAAGGACTACGTAGACTTCATCGAGGGCAGACACATCAGCAGGAGGCTCAGGCAGCACTCTGGGACATGTAATGGGCAGAACGGCTATGATAAGACACCGGACCCATCACCTTTGGTAAGTTAATAAATGTGCTGTGTGTCTGGTTGCTGCTCCCTCCTTTGATTGTACTTAATGGAACAGCGTAAGCTGGAACTGTAGTATGGATGGCCTGTCTGTCCATTAATTCTATTCTAATCTATTCTATTTACTTAATTACTATTTACTTTATTCTACACTGTCCTTGCAGTCTTCTCTTGTTGAAGTTTGTATTCAGTGAGACTTTTCCAGTTGTATCTGGAGTTATATTAAGAGACAAAGCATGCTATTTTCTGCTCAGCTCTTCTGTTTTTTTTTTTCTGAAAATGTCACCAGTCTAATGTTAAATTCTGCATGCTGTGTTACACCTGAAACAAACACAACATAAAGGCAACAGAGGCAGTAATAGAAAAAGTTGCTT
>JAPZDX010000024.1:22696420-22715300 GCA_029783625.1 Naso annulatus
ATTCTGGCTGCAATCGCCCTGCATCAGAAACACAAACCCAGGGACCCCTCATCCACCACTAAAACGTTTCCCTCTGCCTCCTCCTCCTTCTCGTCCTCAGCCCAGTATCAGCCCATTCACTCCAACAACAATGACAAAGTAGACTGAAAACCCGCTCCTCATGTTCTTTAGCTAGGCTCTCTGTGCACAATGCTCCCTCAACACCCTGGGAGCACAGGGCAATGTGGACTTGCAGGTGGCTAATGCGGCTCATCTCACCTTCGTTACAATACCTAAAGGGCATTCATTCAACTTAAAATGGTAAAAACATTGTGTTATTTATTTTTTTTTGGGGGGGGGACACAGTAAAGTTGGAACAAAAACTTCGGTACAATACAAGATTTCAACCTATTGCGCTGGATGCACATGGGAAGAGATTTTCTGCCATTTTGTAGGATCGACAATAGAACAAACAAGCTCAGCAGGCAGACTGGAAAGAGGGATTTTCTCTGGTAGCACCATTACCAACACCAGGACTCTGGCCTCCCTCCACCTGCCCCCTCTCTTCTCCACTTTCCCCCCCTTAATGCCCATCTCTTCACCAGCCTGCCTGCTCCAACAACAATGCAACAGTATGAAGAGAGAAAGGAGGCTCACTCTCTGTCCTGCCCTTGTCTGCCCCATCAGTGGGATCCAAGCCAGCACAGTGGGAGAGCAGCTCGTAAAGAGGGCAGAAATACCAGGACACACACACATGCACAAACACACACACATGCCATAAACTGACAAGACACTAGAAAACAAATATGCACATACTCTCTCCTAGACACCCTCACAGTCTGATGGAATACAAAAGCTGCTCTTGTATGGCCACAACAAAAGAGCATACCGTATATATGAATATGTGTATGTGTGTGTGTGTGTGTGTGTGTGTGTGTGTGTTATGACCTTGTAATGAAGAACTGCACTGCATTGATATTTCTCACCCTGTTAGTTTGTGCTGGTTGGTGGAAGTACTCTTGAAATACCAATTAGACCGTGCAGCTCTCACAGTGTCCAGTGAAACCTTTACTAATGAAGTCTTTTAAGGCAGGATGGCAGCTCCTCCTGGTGAGGAGACTTGACTATTCTGTAGAACAAGCCAACACTTTATTATAGCCTCTGTGGAGATAATCATAGGCTTTAGCTACACCCCTGCAAATATAAAGGAAAAGCTAAGAAATGGTTAAAGAACACGGGGTTCAGCGTTACAGCAAACTTCTGCTTCAGTTGTGTTGCATTGCACAATTCTAACAAGTGATGAAATGTTACGATGTGAGCCCACATGAAAAGAGGTGAAAGCAAAGCATATGATTTATTTAATGAAGCGTAGTTAGACTTTCCCCAAGAAACCTCTTTTTGTGCTGAAGCTGTGGGGACTTCAATAGTTCTAGATGTGTTAGTATTTACCAGGTGAATGGTGCTGGATACCTGTTATCATGGTACAGAGTAACTGAACAGTTCAGTGAAACTAAGCAGACACACATTTGAAGTTTGTCTGTTGGGAGAAAACCATAGCACACTTAACAATAGAAAATATCGTCATCAGCAGGACTTTATAAATGAAATGCATTTCTTGTCAGAGGTAGCAGGGTGCCGTGGTCGCTCAGTGGTTCTTTTTGAAAGAGAACGTGTTTGAAAAACTGTTTAATTTACCCGAATTTATCAGCAGCTGCAGGTTGATTTAACACTGACATCTGCTGGTTGTTGGTACAATCTGATCACTGCTGAATTAAGTGATGAAGGTAAGACAGTTGAGACTGACTAAAACTGACACGCTGTAGCATCTCCCAGTGTAGCTTCATACCCGCTGTGAGCTGAAGGCATTTGTTACAATTTCTCACCCAAATTTCACAGGTTCTTTTCTTCTCTAGCTTTTACTTTTGCACAATCGAAGTTGATGAAGCACAGGGTGATGCTCATCACTAGAGATGAGCCAAGTACGGTGAAAAAAAAATGTGCATTCACATTAAAAACATCTAAATTATTCCAATGTTTTCAATTATCAAGACGTTGTGAGAGTTTTGGGAAGATTGGGAGAGTAGTTTGGTTATTAATGATGCTATCTGCTGCAGGCTAGCATGTTAGCTTCCAGCTACATTTATGGGTTTGTTGTATTGAGTTTCTGAGGTCTTTTGGTCGTAAAGAAAAGTGTCTGGTAAAGAAAAATTACAAACGCTGGAATAGTGAGGTTGTCCCTTTTAGTGCATTAAGTGGTGTTCTAATGGAAATGCATTTCTTTCTTAGGATGCAGCAAGATAACATTTTTATCTCTTTTATCATGTTGGAGACACAATTCATTTTAATTTAATACCTGCTTTGGAATTTAACCTCCCTTTTAAAATGTGTATAGACTTTGTTTACATGTTGACTCAACCTTGTAGCTCATAATATTGACAGCCACAGAGTAGAGCCTGTTGGAACAAGAAAAATCAAAGTAATTGTTTTTGTTACCAATTATTAAATAAAACTGCAGAGGGGATATTCAAAATTTGTAGGGAGAGACGAGGCCGAAACATGCACATTCAACTCTTCTCCCTTGGATGATTAGAGCAAATCTCTTTCTGACCAAATATTTTAACTTTTGGGCCATTTTGGAGTACAGATGACGAAATTTAATGTTTGTTGATTACTTTAATGTTTAACTACACAATAGTACCTCTCTTGGATTAATGAAGCGCCAGTAGTGGCTGCTCTGGGGACAACTAGACTCAGCCAATCCTGTTAACAATTAGGCTGAGAAAATGCTGGTGCTAAATGCTAATGTAAAAACAGTGAGTCCCCACGACAGCTTTGTCAAGGCTGACTGCACCTGAACTCCCAAAAGAGGTTCTTAAAAGTAAAAACACTCTTTAAAAGTATGGCTTTGCTATAAGATAGAACAGCTTTTGCGAGACAAAGCCTTCATTAACTTCTCTTTTGTATAAATAACATGTTTATTGCACTGTATGTTTGCATGTTGCTAATGTTTTTAGTGCAGGGAAATGAGCGCTAGGTGGCACATATACAGTGTGAATGTTTTTGCATTAATTGAGCAGCTACAGTATTTGTATGACTTAATACTGATTTTGAAGATATTTTTGTATGTGTTTTTGCCGATCTTTTTGTGATCAAATATACTGACTGTGAGTGTGTGAGAGAGATATTTTCTTATTACCCTGTTGCCCCTCTCGTAGTATTGTTGTAGTAGAGGAAGGAGTGAGTGGTATAAAAACATTTGAATAACAAATAAAGCTCCAGTGAAACATGTTTGATTTGTCCATTTTTGTCAGTTTATATACGTTGTGTTTGTTTCTGTTACACCTGACTCTCCCTCTCTGCGCGATGCCTGTCCCTCGGTGTTTAATCTCTGATGATATTCTTAAATTGCCTGCCTCTCTGTCCCTTGTGTCACCTTTATGTTCCCCCCTGACACAGATATGCATGTGTGTGCTGTGTTTTCGTCCAGCCTGAGCTCACAGGACGATGATAAGGAGGAAAGAAAACAATGTACAAAGATGATAACAAGCAACAACAAAACATATTCACATCACTGCAGTACTACAGTATGTTCCACTTCAGAACTTAAGGGAGAACACAGTTGTTTTAAACTGTCAGCTTTTATATTTATTCTCTGCATAAAAGCACAGGTGGATTTCTGGTGTGACTTGTCTAAGAGTAAAGCTGTGTTATTTAAAAATGTGTGTATGTAGAAGTTGAACAAAAAAGCATTTAACATAGTGACGTTCTGTCAGTGCCTCTGCACAGCTTCAGTAAGTCCACTGATTTTCTTACTGACTGAACTCACTCACTTTACCTTGTTTTGCTACCAAGCAAAACTAATTTTATTTCCATTGTATTGCTGCCTTCAACCAAATGAACAATATCATCTTCCTGATCGATGCAATAACAAAAGATTATTTATTTGCCCACTGTTAGCAACTCTAAAGAGCAAACTAACTCATGCTTTTACTTCTCATTATGTGCTGCCCGCATTCGGGTTGTATTTACTACTCGCCACTGCAGAAGGTGAATCCATGTTGCCATAGCAGCGGCAGCAAATGTGGTGATGACACAAAGTATGTTATTAAAATGCCTAATAGCCACTCTGTGTTTCTAACATTATCATGCTAATTATTTATAATGATTGTAGGAAGTAGCCCACTCATAACAGTTCTCTAGTACCTCTGTGTATTCTGAATGCGGTTTTATACATCAGTAAATTTACTGCCAGTGTGAACACTGCTGCCATTTGCTCTCAGTACATCTTTAGCCAAATTCCTGTTCAAACAAGCTCATCGCTGAGTCACATAATGACTATTCAGGTTTGACAATGTGCCTGATCACTTTATAACATCTTCAGTAAAACTGAAATTTGATGAGACCAAAATGCCTTTTCAGTGTCGCAAATTGCTCTGCAAAAATTAACCTTCACAGGATACTTGTACATGATATTGGAAGCTCACCCACAAATGCGCTCATTTTATCTGCCTGATGAGAAAAAACAAAAACAAAACATTAAACAAATTGAAAATGTATGAAAGGATAAATTGAATTGGCCTTAAACCAAAATGTCTAAGGATCATGCAGAAAAGGAAAATTATATGTACATAATCAAAGTAGGTGAAATCAGAAACATGACACGACACAGAAATGGAATATAATCTGTTCCGTTTTTTTCAATATATTACATTTATCCTAAGTTTATCATTTTATTTTATCTCTTCGTTTTTAAACAAATGTTCAGAGCGCACCCTGAATGTATTCTTTGAAAAATAAAATGTAAAACATTTCAGCATAGCACTAACCGAAAGGAATAAGGATTTTTTTAGCACCATGAAATATGTCACAACATACTGTCACACATACTGTATGTAAAAGTGTTGCAAAGACACAGAAGAGATGAGATTTGAAAACCGTATTATGCAGAATTGATCTTAGTACTTTTAAACAGATTACCCTCATTGCTAAAGGGAGAGAACCGACTACTGTGCCAGAGAAAATAGGCCGAATATGTGTGATGGATTGAAGTTGTGTAAAATTAATTAAGAATTTATCAACTTTTTGTGACTTTTATGTTTTAACGCGTTTAAAGGATTATTTAGAAAACTGCTACTTTAAGACCATGACAACAGTCCAAAAAGAGGGTAGATTCAAATGCCAAAGCTTTCAGCGGCTGTTAGTTTCTCTACAAAAGCAGCAAAGTTCGTATAGATTTAAACGGATGCAGCTCAGACATCACTAGAAGAAAGACTCTGTGTGAACATGACCACCAGCATGGGTAAAATTGACTATTTTCCTTTAAAATTTAGAAGATGTTCGAGGGCAACTCCAACGTTGACTGTTCTAAGCAGTTTTGAGAAGAGGCTCCTCTGTGTTGTAAAAAATGCACAACAGATTGTGCCAAATAAATAAAAGAAGGTCGGGATGTAAATACTCATAACCTGCAACATATTGCATTGCACATTCAAGGAGAGGAGGAAACCTACAAAGAACATTTAATGTGCTTTTTCAGTCCATTTTGATATTTCTTTCATACTAAACTCAAGATCATATCGTAAGTCTGACATTTGTGGACTGTGGATCTTTTTTTTAATTTCCTCTCAACTCATAAGTTTAAGGAAGCAATGAATCATGAATCTCAGAAAAAGATAACACCACTTAAATTACGGTATTTTGACTCTGAGATGATGTTTTCTTATCATCGGTGACATTGCAGTAAAGCACCGAGACGGGAAATTTAACAGTACAAAGCAAGAAGCCAAGTTGCTTCTATAATTGTAAATTATTACTGTCATCACATTTTGCCTTTCAAGCAGTTTTCTCCCAATAACATGCTCTGTGTGGGATCCATTCAACCCACTGCCCAAACCCCCACACTGCATTTATCAGCCCACATCCCAGCAGAGGGCTCTGTCACTTTTGTGTGAAGCCTCTGCAAGACCGCACAGAAACACACAATGCTGTTTGTAATTATCTATGTTCATCATTTCTTGTCTGCAAATGAAAATACACGATATTTTGTGTGTTTTGTTACTGTTTCTGATGCTGCATGTTAATCCGGCCCTCCGAATCACAGTCCTGGATGCTTTATTACCCTCTTGTGATTCATATCCTGCTGCACTACGTAATTTTAGAACATACTTTTTCTTTATTATTCTTACAAAGTAAACATGTTCAGTGGGGTTTTTTATGAGCGGTGCATGCAAGGTGGAAATCAAGCAATCAGATCAAAAAAAATCCTAACTACATAAATATGATCAATTCTTTTGTACATTTTTTCATAATATCACTGTTTAAATCACTGTTACTCACATAATAAATAACTCTATCAATCTTTTATACATGATAAGTCTTCAGAGCATCTATGTAAGTTTAGTTTTGGCCTTTAACATAGAGCAAACGGTCATAAAGTCCTTCCTGTCGACAAATGCTGTTGAAAAAAAAGTTGTGCTGACACAGTCCTTTGAGATAAATGAGTATACAATCAGAACATACATATGTACAAGTCTGAATATCATAACAAAAATAAATACATTTTCTGCAGGAAAAATAATTCCCTCCTTTCCTCAAAACAAAAAGTCTTCAGGTCTGCAGCGGACACGCAGATCTCTTGAAAAGAGAAATTTGGGAGTCAGTGAGCTGAATTAAGACTTGTAAATATATTCTTCCTGTCTTTGTGTTTCATGGCAGGCAGATAGTGCAGATGACCTACTTTTTCATTTCAAAATATAACACTGAGTGAGAACAATAATCATAATTGAGAAATAAGCAGATTAGCAGCTGGATATTGAGGGGTTTGACTACTAAAAGGAGTAGTGTGACAGTCTGAGCTTAACAAACAACTTTCTCTGAATTTAAACCAGCAGAGGGCGTTAGAGACAACCAAACTCAATTTGATCAATAAGTACACAAACAAATTCTAACTGTACTGTGTTTTTGTGTTTAAAAGCATTACAATGTCTTCACAAATCATGTAACAGTGTAACAACCATCTAAGTTTGCAGGATCTTTATGTGGCCCCAAAAGAGAAACTGTGGCCTTGTTGTTGTGCAGCTGCAGCTTGTTTGATGCAAAGTTGTGGAGGTTTTTCAAATGCTACTGCAGCAAGAGGGTTGGTGCAAACTGGGCGAAGCTGCTGTCTCTGTTTATAGCTTTTGTATCTCTGTGTTCATCTCCTTCCTGCTCAACTCCTCTGAAGAAAATCAACTTCTTATAAAGGTGAGATCCTGTTGAACTTAACCTCTCTGTCTACAAACAGCATACGTGGGAAAATCTTTCGACATGTTTCTGCTTAACGTAAGTTTATTAGCAATGAAAAACATAAATCTAAAAACAGGAGCCCAGATGAGGTACATATATAACTGGCGGTATTCTCGCTAAAAGATGGCGATTGGTTGTCATGTATGACTGAGGCAGGCTTGCAGGACGTTTTAAGACATCATCAAAAGACAAATGTGCTTGTAAAACTAAAGAATAATGTACTTCAAGTGGAAGGGTGCATCTTTTTGTGCCAAAGTGATGCTCTTCAGTTGACTCATCACCCTCAAGAACGGATTAGGAAACAGAGAAAGTTCTCCAAAGGATGTTTTTTTAACACAGCTGAATCAAGCAGTTTGCATGCTACTTCTGACAATATTCAAGAATCCTTCAATACCAAAATGCAATGCAAGATACTTTGATTTTTTTTTTTCTAAATGCGCCCTATAAAGAGTTTTTATTTCCTTGCATTGATTTCAAAGTTTGTGGTGATATTTTAAATAGCCCTAAACTCAACTCAATTATCTTTCCTTGCCATCAGAGACAGACTCGGAGCAGAAGAGAGAATAAGGGTCACCGCCTTTCGGTTGCTGCTCACATTAAGATTAATGAGTTTCAGCCAGTCAAAACATGATGATGTTACAGTGCAACAGTTGGAGTAGCAGCAGTCAAATGAATGAACCGTCTCTTGTCGAGAGAAAGGTCATGTTCCTGTGATTGAGTTCAAATTCTACAATCAACTGATATCTTAAAATCCTCTTCCAAATACCTCTGTTAGTTTCTCACCAAGTGATTATGCGGTCCAGTAACATTTTCATCAACTCCGGTCTGCCAGTCAATCTCATTTTAAAGTCTTCTAATAGATTCCTTACAGTATTTCTCCTTAACGACGTGACAGTTTCAGTTTTTGCTGCTCTCTGTTGGAGCAGGTGGTGGTTGTGTTTGCTCCTTCGCCTCCTTCTGGCCTTCTTTCTTCTCGTCGTCGTCCTTGAAGAATAGCAAAGGAAACATGCCGAGGATACAGCCGATTCCAACACCAATGGCTTTACCCTGCACAACAGAAAATGAGATTAAGGAAACTAACAAGAAAATTGTTTATACTAGCAAAAAAAAAAAAAAAAGACATTTAAAGAAAGTAAGACTCTTACATTTCAATTACAATCCAACTGTTTCCATTTGTTGCACTTTGGCTGATTTTGCCTGAGTATTAAGTCCAGTTCTGCTAAATTCACCAGTAAACAATAAGGCTTCATCATCATTTATTGTACAAAACTGTTCATGCAGGACCTGGTCTTTTTACTGGAAGATTGAACAGATGATGAGTGCAAGAAAAGACTGACTTTTAGACATTTAGTTCCTATCACACTTAGACATGTTTACAGTACATTTGCAAGAAAACAAAACACATTCCCCAAACTGCCCGAGCTGTTGGCATGACTTTTTCATAATCAGCTAAGAGCCTTTCAGTGTAATCACTCAACCTAATTAGGTTAATTACATTACACACTTCAGTAGTTACAGGCTATTAAAAATCATTCAGGTTTAATTTCCTCGCACAATGACGAGTAAGAGAAAGGGCACATCACAGAGGCTTGTGTCTCTGTTGTCTGCTCTGATGTTAGCAATATATTACACAACAAATGGAATCGTCTCAGTGCTCTTTGCAGCAGTATAATTAATATTCACTGACTGTTTATTATGTGATCAGGCTTTTGCCTGTCTTTCCCGAGCCACAGACCTCCATGTTTGAGTAAACTAGAGCAAACATGAAGTGGGAAAAACTGTGAAAAACTGCAGTTCTTTGAACGATCACTTGAGGCTTTCTCCCAAAACTTTACAGAAGAATATCCATATTTACAGCCTGGTACTGCCTGGTCCTTTCCTCATTCATGACAACCATGGGGGCTGCATTTTTAATGAACATACTCAAATTATTCCAAGGGTTAAAGTTCTGCATAATTAAACATGAGTTACAGCTAGTTACTAGCTATTTGCTAGGTGTCGCCTCCCTGAACTGACACACAATTCTTGGCTTTGTTTGTGGTGTTGGTGCCTTTTGGAAACTTTTTAATGCATATTTCGGAAAAATTAAGGAAAAAGACAAAGTGTAACTAGTTGACATTTCTACGAGGCTAATGATACCTGACTTATTAGCTTAGCTCCTTAACTAGCTAATAAGCTAGCTAATAAATTAACAATAGGTTAGCCTTTGAGCAAGAAGCGATAACAACGCTAATAGGAACATTTGCAAGACACAGTTGTTAAAATGGCAGACACTAAAGTCAAAATGTAATAGAAAACTGTTACAAATTTAGAGTATTAATTCTTTTGAACACACACACAAAAAAGTCCAACACGATGTTAGCTAACATTATGCAAAGTAGAGGTTCAACGTAACATTGGATAAGAAAATGCTTGTTAGCCAGGTAGCTATCTGGCTAATTTGGCTTATCCTTGTTAGCTGGGTAGCAAGGTTAGCATTTCAGGTACCAGGCTTTCTTTGATTCCTCTTTGCTAAAATCTGGATTAGCAAGGGACTGGTTGGAGTCAAGCACTTCAAACATGATGATGACTGGAGCCACCACACTGAACTTCACCGTGGCTCTTTACAATCCTCTGGGTGAGGTCATGCAGAGTGTGTCCATGTTTTATACATTTTATGGTCTTTTACACAAACAACTAAAATGAGAGACATGCATTTGTGGCAGAGACAGGGAACACAGTTGGGGTTAGGGATTGTGGGTTTTATGATGATACCAACCGAGTGAGAGCTGACTCTGGTCTGCCACATGTCAGCCTGTTTTGGGCTCAGTTCAGGAATCTGCATTCCCAGCCGAGATGCCAAGGCCTCCACGTAACCTGCCAGCCTGAGGAGAGAAACAGACGGAGAGAAGAGAAAGTTGTGAATCAAACTTATCATCAGGCTGTAAACATTATACTATTTCTAACCAGTGACCAATTGAGGTGCTTTGAGATGATTAACTGATAACAATGAAACTTCCTTTCACAGTATCATGTCAACAATGACTTTGTCCTTTCTTTTATTTTAAAATTTCACAACAAGGAGAGCCACTGAAAGCAAAGCCGAGGGACACAGTGGACACAACGGGTGGGAACAGAGACGTGTTAATATGTGTATACAGGCATGTGCAGAATGTAAACACTGCACACAGTAAAGTCATTTGCTTTAAGCTCCAAATTTTATTCAAATACAGATACAGTCGAAAGAAACATAATTAAACAAACGTGTAAACATGACGGCAATCACTTATGGAAACATCATGTTTGAATTACTGTCACTGTTGTTTTGTTCCACATTCCCATAAATATTTCCTTTAGATGTTCCCTTCAAGTTTATCTAATGATCTATTAAAACCACCATGGGAAAATACTGAGCATAGCAAAGTGAATGATAAGTAATTGATAATAAGGAAAAACATAATCAATCAGCAGATGAATGTTTTGATCTGCTGCTTGTTGCTGCCGTCTGTCATAAACCCAGCAGGATGTCAGATATCAGAGCCTCCACTGTGCGTTTGAATGAAGTATTTTCCAGCTCTTCAGTGTTTCACAGATGACAGAATGAAAAGAGCCTGCAGCAGATAAAGGCTAATTTTCACAGAGTAATGATGTGACATTAGCAAAGCATCAATCATTCATTATTGTTCACTTCATTTCTAAGCTTTTGCCTGATGTGGAGCTGTGAGTAACGCTGTGTATAGATGATTAGATGATAAGATTACACGGAATTAATAATATACAGATGAATGAGTTGCTTATTATGTAATAATAGTTTTTTGTTTTGGAAAGAATCATTCTATCTGCTGCCTCTATAAAGTTGGACGTCACTTCAGCCTGGTGTTGTGAAGAGCTTGTGTGCAGGTTCATCAGATAATCAGCTACCAGAGATGTACAGATGGTAATCAGTGAACTACAGAAAGTTGATAGATTATCTATAGACCAGAGAGAGGAAGGAAACAGCCACAATTGACCTTAGTAGGGATAAAGGTTGTGTATTTTCTGCCAATGTGAATAACTAGGTAGGAACAGAAAAAACAAGAGAAAAATATATACTGTTACCTAAATGAAATATCTGAGAAAATTTGGACTTAGCAGCAACAATGACCCAACAAAAAATCGATTTATCACAAAAGGGCTAAAAATATTTGACACATTGGATGGCATATGGGTATCAGACTTTGAGCTTAAAATGCTGTTAAAAGATTAATATTTAATTCAGCAACTGATGCTGAAAATATTAAACCTGAGAAAACACTGCTTTCTCTGTATGTTCCTATTATTTCAGAACTGCCAGTGGCATCACCTTGTATAATTGGTATGAAATTAGATTTAGTTTGAACAACTGTGTACTCTAATATACTAATACACAAGACTGGGGCATTTGCACACTTTGCCTCTTGAATATACACATTGCATTAATTGTACATTTCAAACGCAGTAACTGTGAAATGACCAAAATAATGAATCAAACTGAAAGTGTAGGGAGAGCTGCCTCACCTCTCTGTCATGTGTCATGAGACAGTATGTGTCAAGTCTGGGCAAAAAAACATACAGTGCAGGTGAAGCAGCTCCAACGCAAGAGAGGAAATTCAGGTCAATATCTTTACTCATGCCTGGTTCAGTCACTGGCACTAATGGATCCTCAGTTCACTGCACACACAGATGAGCTGCAGCCGGAGCTGTCGAGTCAGGGGAGTGATAAGGAGCAGGTAGCATATTGGAGAGATAGATAAGAAGACAAGAGGAGGAGGCTGGTGTGTACGTGTGTACCTGGTGAGTGTCAGTAGCTTTTTATTTGCAGTAGAAAGAGGAAAAATCTCTTCAGTTTTTGGCATTAGAGCTGATGGACTATCAAGCTTTAAACCCACACAAATCATGACAAGAATAATTACATATTTACAAAAAAACAGGGCAGAACTGAGTCTCTAGTTTGATGGTCAGACAATTCTATGAATCAATTAATTTCTACTAGCAGTGGTAGGTGATAATGTGTGTTGATGTGTGTTTTACAAGGCTTTAAAGGCATTAGAATGTGTGTTTGTGCTGCAACAGCACAAACACACATTCTAATGCCTTTAAGTCTAAGCCAGTCCAAATATTTCACATACTCGCACAGCAGATAGCAGAAAAATTCAGGTCTGTATCAGAAAAGAAAACACTGATATTAAGAAGTTTACCAAGAGGATGAGACTGAGCCTGGCTGTACAAGAAGAACAACTCAATCAACACATTTTACCAACTTGAATTTGCAAGAACTAAATCATGCACATTAAAGTTTTTCAAACAACTGAATCTGTTTCCATCAGCAAAGCCAAGTGAGGGCAATAATCAACAGCGTTCTGATGCACTGGATTCAAATAGCTAAAGGGCAGATGCTGACTAGAGTGATATCTGGGACACTGTTTGATGCAGAGCGCCCGGTGGTGCCATCAGCAAGGACATGAATCACAATCAGGACAAAATCAGGACAAAATCGTCCCAGTGATAAATGGTATTTTACAATGGGTTGTTAGAGTGTGGAAGTTTTTATTATCAATGGGTTAACTAGAATCATGCCCCATTTTAAGCATCTGCTCTACTGGTGTACCACTGATATATGAGCAAAACACTGAATCTCCTCTGATTTGTAAGAGATACCGGGCTTTAAGCTTTTTTCAAGGAAGGCAAGAAAGACTTTTTTGCCTGAGAGAATCAGTGAAGTATAACACAACTGCTAACCCTGAAATTTATGGCGCAAAAAGCCCAGAATGCAATAGTTATAAGGTAGAAATACCGATATACAATAAAAGGGTTATGTGTTATAGTCAAGGAGACTGCTGGGAATCAAATTTGGAGCTCCATTTTTTTTCTATAGAGTGCACAAATATGATTACTAAGTTCCTTCCTGTTTTTTTTCTTTTTTTTTTAAACTTAGCTAAAAGCGATCATGCTTTACTGGATGCCTTTTCTGCCCTAGAAAGCCACTGAGGCATTGTGACCATAAGGAAAACAAACAGCATCTAAGCCGCACAGGAGCATCAGTAACAACTAGCTGAAATGATCAGAATGACTCATGTGCTCAATTAGGGATTTTAAAAAGCTGATTTCTTACATTCATCAAATCACACACACACATGCATGGAGGAAAATCTTTCAGACTCATTTGAAAAATATACGCACAAATCCCTGCGCAGATTGCTCACCACAGGCACCACTACCCACAAAACACACAGGCACAGAGACACATATGGACAACTTTATGCAAGAACAGGGAGTCCAGCAGCAGAGCTCAGTCAGTGTCTGCTGGTTGATTGAGACAAACACACTTTGAGTGGGAGGATTTACAAACAATCACTGCAACGTAATCACAACAATATTGACCGAGGAGATTAGTGACAGCTAGATCTGTTTGTGCTCTTTGATGACATGCCTGTGAAAATCAGCCTTTCACTGAGAAGCTGCTGCCTTTGACTTGCACAGAGAGAGCTTGTGAATCAGTCGGCAAATGTGTACACAATGTGTCCTACACCCTCTCTGACCCTAACCCTAACCCTCATCCCTTCTCTTAATGCTGTTGCCTGTCTGCAACTCTCTTTTTCAGTGAAGACCATCAACTAAAATCCAAGAGTTGTAAAAAGATATATATCACCAACAACTTAGCTTACATTAATAAAAAATATAGTTCTTATGTAAGGTGTGCTCCATCCACTTTCATTTGAGTGCAAAATTGACACATACGCTTGAGGGTTTTTGTATCACAACTGCTTAAACTTTTTGATCAGATGGAACCAAAATGAACGTTCCCTGACAAAGAAATACACAATGAATTTCTTTCTTTCTTTCAAGCAAAGATAAACTAAAGGCAACTGAAGTTTACCAAAAGTATATTACAGCATTTTAATCAACCTCTATTGCCTTTATTCTGGTTTATTAAGGCAGATGAGAATAACTGTAACTGGACACTGTTACAACCAGAAAGCCTGAACGTCTTCCAGGTGAACTGCAGTGATGTTTGGTAGGTTAGATGTAAGCACAGGCGGTTGTATCTGCTGGGCATCTCTGCCTGTCGCACCTTTGATGGTGCCACTGGATGGACGGCTGGGTCATCAGCCGGGAGCCACCATTCATTGATGTTTCGCCCCATAAATCCAGGAATGTTTTGAGGTGGTGGAGCAGCCCCATGCAGCCAGCCCTAGGATCCTTCCTTTCCACCCAGCTCGTCCGTTTCTCTGAGCCACAGCCAGAAGCTCCCTTGCTCAGCCTCTTCTGCAAGATCTTTGAGTGCCTTCCTCAGTTTAAAGCCTGTGATCCCAAGTAACCTCAGGAGCCGTGGGATGGATGTCCCAGTGTAGCCTCTGCACCCAACTTTCACTCCAACCTGCTTGTTTATCACCGCTTCCCAGGTTGTCCATCTGCTTTGCCGTTGCTGACTTGCTGTTCTGATTTTGTAGCTCTCCTTTTTCATCTTCAAGACTTCAGAGATCACAGTGTCTTTCCTCTCCTTCTTGATGCTTTGGACCACATCTTGGATGTTGGTCCCCATCCAAAGCCAGCCCTGCCTGGCTGCAGGAGCCAAACGATCTCTGGTGTTTCAGACGATTAATGGCCTGGTCGACTGCCTGCATCACATCCCACAGTCTCCTGTCCAGACTTGGGCCTTGATGTTTTGGACAGAGGGGTCGCTTGACTCTCTCAGTTTAAAAAAAAAGTCTCACCTTCTCCTGTCTGTAGCCTAAGCTGATGAATTTCAGTGGGATTTTCAAAGTGGTTCTCCCAAACAGTTCTGAGTTAGAAAGACATTGAGGGAGGCCCAGCCACTTCTGGGTGGAGTTGTTGGCTTTTGAGTCCAACTTTAGAGCTGTTGTTGAGGTGACGTCATACATCAGATGTTGGTATAAGGTGAACTGGTAACACCACACCTTAAATTTCCCTGGCAGGGCTTTTTTTCTTTAAAATCTTGCTCAGACCGTTTCAGAGCTGGGACGTAACAGAGGCAGCCATATGCTTGTCGGAGAGGTCAGCCGTGTAAAACCCTCCAAGGCTTCACACGGGTTGGTCCACCAACACCATCAACTGAGAAAGAGTTGTTATCATTCTGGACTCCTTTTCTAACAGAGAGGCTGCGAGACTCGGTTGGTTTTATCTGAGCCCAAGTTAGGAGCTCCTCGAACCTTTTAAGGAGTCTGGAAGTGCATGCTGTGGGAGAGTGGTGACATCATCTATGTAGTTCTATTAAGACAGGAGTCGTAGACCTGATTGGGATTTGGCTCCTTGGACCATCTGTTTTCTGCCAATTAAGAAGATCTCAAATGCTGCTTTCAAAAGGATGAGAGAGATGAAACAACCCATTGCTATCCCTTTCTCCAGCTGGTGCCAACCAGTTAAAATCTCTCAGGCTGTATAGCAGACACGGAAGTTGTTGAAGTTACTTGCTACTAGACTCTGGATGCATGGTGCTATATGGAAGAAGTTGAAAGCGAAGTGGATGAGCTGGTGGGGAATGGGCCTGTGAGCACTTGCAAGATCCAGCCAATCCATGTAGAGATACGCTTTGCTGTCTGTATCTGTTCCCAGATCATGGCAGAATGCTCAACGCAGCCGTGAAACCCTGATATGTCTGCCTTCTGACAGCTGGCGTCAGTGTAGGTGTTTGCCAAAAAGTAGCTAGTCATGTGCTTTGCCATCACCGAGAAGAAAATCTTCCCTTCCACGTTCAGCAGGGCTATTCCTCTGAATTGTATAGGAGTGAGAATGCAGTCCAAGCCAACTACAGGACACACCCATTTCAGTATGCAAATATATGTGTACAAAATCAGACTCAATTAAGGTATTTTTACATTTGCTGGTAACAAAGACACTAAATAGGTCAAGAGCATCAAAGAGTACACAGAGTACAAAGAGAACAAAGTTGCTACGACTCTCCTGTTAATTTATTTATCAAAAAGGCCAAACATGAACTGGTTTCACCTTATCAAACATGCATATTTTGCAGGTCTACCTAATAGGACAGGAAAATGAATATCCACCTTAGTTCATTGTGCAAGTCATTCATGCTCAGTAAAGTCTGTCCAAAAAAGCTTTTTGTTATTCAGGTGGTTCACTTGCAAATTGGTCAAATTGGATCTGAACTAAATACCAGAACTGCAACAAGTTTCTAGTAAAAAGGCATCTGGGGTCTCCTCACCTGTCAGCTTGAAATCAGTGTTGACTCACAACCAAATCTACTCCGCCTCCTCCTCAGCTCTCAGCTTTAACTTAAGTGCCACGAACTCCCAGAGTAATCAAAACCACAGGATTTTTACATAAATTTACTCTCCTCGAAATGAACAAAAACTATAATGCAACTGTTGCAGTGAAGGACACCTGCAAAAACTCCTCTGAGACTCAGAGACGCAGACAAACAGCCTTCAACCTCACTGGTGTGAATCCATCAAAATAAGGAAAAAACGTCATAACTTGTCTGGTCCAGGCGAGTCTCACCTTGAGAAAGTGGCCACAAGGGCTCTACTCTCCAATTATGATTGAGAGGAAAACACAGACACACTGTGAGTTTGTTGTGTGTGTGTGTGTCTACGGAGAGTGCTTTCAAAAGCCAGAACAACTTAGCTAATCCATCACGCTGACATAGCGCAAAGGCACCTGCACAGTCTTTAGAATTGTCCGTCTGTCTGTCTGTGAGTAGCCAGGTATATTCTGCTGACTCTCTCTATGTTTAAATTTAGAATAAGCAGACTTAAAATAATAACCTGTTATATCATTAATAGTTACTGAAATGCAGCCAGTAGGATGTTGATGCCACATAGCTGAAGGCCTTTTTTATCACCATCAGCATTATAGTTGGTTAAGCCCATGAAGCAGGTTAGGAAGCTGATTAGTGTCCCTGTGGCCACCAGGAGGCTCTGAGGTGCATAACAGCCATAAAGCAGCCGATTCAACAAATATTATTTGAAAAGATCAGAGATACATAGATGTTTTTTTCAGGCTGAGCTTCACATGGATCATCATGATTTTACGATGAAACCTGATCACATGTCCAAACAACTGGCAGCTGGAATCAGACACTGACACTTTATTTCAGATTCAGTCTTACTTTGTATAAAATCTTGTAGAAGAGGAGCATAAATCAGATGAAATAAAATAAAAATGAAGACAGCTGAAGGAGGAAGACAAAGCTGAATACTACACACTCGAACCCTGGCTGATGTTTATGGGGCAATTTTGGCAAGGTTGAATATTTCTGACATCTCGCAAAATTGAGTTCAGCAACTAAATATTCAGTCCACACACAGAACAGTCTGCACGATTCTGGTTGTTAGAACCATTAACTGACAGTAACTAGTTTAACAGTCAGCTGTAACAGTACTGGATTAACTCATCGATGGTCAGGTTGCCAACTCCTCGCCTCATTTAGACACACCTCGATCAGACTGTTTTGATTTGTTCAAACAACATGAATGCATTTTATAATTAGGCACTCTTTGTTTATAAAAATAATCCTTTTTGTGCTTTGCACAGCAACAGTATTCTTTCCTCCAGTACACAAGCACTCTGGTGACTGTATGTCTCCTTCCCCCTCGTGGCAATAATTACGTTTAATAGGAAGGTTAACGTCTTACTTCATCTTGTTACTCATAAAAGGACTTCATATTTATGAACACCTAGTTCAAAACAAACACTGCATGGTTGTAAGAATCTGTGTTATGGGATGTACACTTTGACATCATCATAATTTTCCATCATCATCCTTTCATCATCTATGTGAATGAGGGTATTAAGTCTGGAATGAACCATTTGAATTTCTGTCCTCATACAACCTGCAGAAACAAAATAGCTCCCTGGGCTTGTGTGTGAATATGCGTGTACTGATGTGGGTATGTGTGAATTTTCTTACCCAAGTCCTGCCAGATCAGACACGAGGTTGCCAAGGGCAGCAGCTGCAGAAAATGTGAGACGAGAAAAAGACATGGTTACAAAATGAGTTGGGAAATTGAGGGTGGTATCGAAAACAGGCAAAAGGCACAAAACACTAAATGTGTTTGTCTGGAATTTTTCAACATGGTGAACAGAAAATATAACACATTTTTTCCATCTACGACACAAAGGCGAGTAACCAGATCTACAACCTCCTCGCGAGATGCCACTTGAACCCACACAATAGTCCTTTCAAGTAAATGTACATCAGAAATATTCTGGTTTTCCTTAAATCTCATGCATCTTTTTCAGTCCATAGTGATACAATGTTATTAGAGTTTGTATCTGTAACTGGGAGTGAGGTGTTGGCCAGGAGCTTGAGAGAGACGAGCCCTTTAATTATCTTCTCATGCCTTCGTCTGTTTCTCCGCGGTACTCGATGATATTACACTGTTACCTGAGTGGCCACTTGCATTACAGAGGACGGGAGCAGAACGAGAAGCAGCAAGTTTGCCAGCAAGCACAATATTCAGCCTCATAACTTACATAGTTCCCTCAGAATAATTTATTCTAAAACTAAATAACACAGAGCCAATATTGATTTTTACCATTTTGCACAAGATATGATGGACACACATGATTCATTCTGAGGCAAATTAAGGGGTTCAGAAGCACTGCTGGAGCTCGCTTTGCTGTTGACTCGCTCCCTGAG
>JAPZDX010000024.1:22731814-22750386 GCA_029783625.1 Naso annulatus
AGTGAAGCTTTTTACTTCAGAAGGAGATAGGAGCAAAATAGTTGTTAGTGAGGTTAGCAACAAAGTATTCTGCAGAGTGAAACCTTAAAATAATGAAAGCAGTAAATACATGCATGGAGAGAATTATTGCCCTTAATATATACTATGAAGTGCTGACTTTAGCGATGTGGTGCTGCAGTGATATCAGCAGTAACGAGGATTGTGTGCAAGATCAGAAGTCTCTGAGGGGCTCAGGCACAACCAAGGACAAAACAGGGGGTATGACATGCGCTGAGGTTCATCTCATAAATGTAAAGCAGAGGGGACACAACAAGAGAAGGAGAGATGAGAGGAAAAATACAGTGAGTGAGGAGACAGCAGAAAAAACAGGAGAAAACAATTTGAAAGGTGACAAATACTGAGTGTGTGTGTGTTTTCTTGGAGGTCACATTATCCTGTGAAAAAAAAAAGACCCATCCCTGTCATTGACGCTCTGAAGCTCATGACCCCATGATCGAACGGACAGGCTCACAAAAACAAACACCACCTTGAATATCAAACACATCCTGCTGTGCATAACATTATTAAAGAGGCTTATGTGGTGCCTGTGTAATTTGATTCACGCCTTCATCCATCTGTCTAGGTGTCATATGAAAGAAGAGCCATATGCAATGATTTTTCTCCTCAATTTCGCTCCATCTGAATAACACAGTTTTAATCTGTGCCAGATTGTCAGTTGGAAGGCAGTCTCATATTCTGGGCTCCAAATATTTAAAAAAAAGAAATTAAACTTGGCCTTTCTGTATTCTCTTGCAAAGAATCAACACAAGGAAAAGCAAATTTATTGTAACCAATATGTTAAAATTCAGCGGTTTCTATTTAAGAGTAAAGATGATTTTTTTAATGACAACAGACGAACAACGATCGCCCGATCACAGCTGAGTAACTGACACAACAGACCTTTCAAGCTTTGGCTCTCACAACATGTAAACATGTGGGTATTAGGGACTCTAATAAGACTGATAAGTCTTCATCTAAATAGTTTAAATGGTTGCATCTTAGCATTCAAACCTCCTTTTTCACTTTCCAAATGAGAAAGGGTTTAGGTAACGGAACGGAATAAACAATTTGTTTAGCTGCTCTAACATTAGCATGTTTGGCTAATGTCAATGTTGGCAATATTTCCATGTCTCCTATGAGGATCATCAACTTTTCCTGTGGGACCTGCTAGCTTTAGTCTCCACCTCTAAGCATGATATTTCCAAAGTAGTCACCAAATCTATGTTACAGTCCTCACTGATTGAGGTCTCATTTAAAAAGCAGTCACTGGAAACATGTCTAACTGCTGTTTTAACCAGTTTATGGAGCAAAGTTAGCTTAATTAACTAGCATGCCGCAGCTCATAAAATCTGCCAGTAACCTCAAGATTCCACTGGATGCGTGAGCGATCCGGAATGGCTCTGCGGCGTGTTTGCTCCGTGCTCCGTTGTCCATCAACATCTACTGGCTACATTCAGGCTGCATTTCAGAGCACCACGACTGGACAGCTGGAGTCGCGAGACAACAAAATGTCATGGTAAGGGTTAGGGTTATAGAAACGAGTGCAATCGTGACCTCTGAAAACATCGGATCTGTTGACTTCAGGCCTGGCTCCGCACATAATGATGGCTTACTGAAGTGAAGAAGTTAAGTGAAATATCATGTAGCGTCAACACGGAGTATTTTATTCTAAAATTAAGCAGATGTTTTCATGTTGCATCCGTATCTGACATCCTGTCCCGCTCGATCTGCTCTGTGCTGAATTGCTGCGTTGTGCTCCATCATCCAGCAAAAACAGCAACTTCGTTGATCTGCTGTGGAGGGCTCCAGATCAACGGAGCTGCGACGGAGTAGAAATGCAAACGCAGCCGAAGCCAGTGGAAGCACACACATCGACTAGAACTGAAACGTATCAGCTCTGCTGCCATTCTGGAGCGGAGACACGCCGCACACACATCTGGTGGAATTTAGGGGTAAGAGTTGTGATTTCAGTCAAAATAGTCACTGTCTATGAATTCAAAGTTGGTCTACAGCTGTCTCACACCGAGGACAAAATGTTTCATAAATTATTCTTAATTTTCGAGGGGTTAATCTGCTACCGCTGACATTGTGTGCCATGTTATCCTGTAAAGCTTGTCAGATGTAGCAGTAGGCTAGTAAAAGAGGGCAATTGGTCAGTTGTAGTAAATTATGTTATCTAATCAGACAAGGTATCCTGTAAAGAAATTATTAACAATTTAATATTAATAATCCTTTCATCAATCTGCTTACTTTTTTTGGAGCAGGCAGCCTATGACTTATGTTTTAAGTGACGAAAACAAGCCAAAAAAGTTTGCCATGCGCTGCAGTTTAGAAAAGTTTCATTGACGAGCCACTTGAAATCCTCTTGGCAAAATGAGACTGATTAGTCATTAATGGCTGCAGCTCCTTTGCTAGCAGCAGACTGCACTCAATAAATACACACAGCGGGTTATTACAGTCTGAGTGATGAATGGTCTTGTTTTTCTGTGTACAAATTACCAGCAAACGTTACATCAGCGACAACAACCGGACAGCAATAGAACGGACTGACTGGCATGTTATCAGCTGAGGTAATTCAGCGAGAATCAGTGATGCTGAACACTGACTTTCCAATGTTCAACTGCGATGATGGTGCTTCACTTAAACTGAAAGCAGTCGCTTGTGTTTGTGTGTGGGTCACAGCAGGTTAAATGTCGCAATGGAGTGCCATTATGCAGCGGTGT
Source organism: Naso annulatus (assembly GCA_029783625.1). Taxonomy (NCBI): domain Eukaryota; kingdom Metazoa; phylum Chordata; class Actinopteri; order Acanthuriformes; family Acanthuridae; genus Naso; species Naso annulatus. The sequence goes on from JAPZDX010000024.1 coordinate 22,734,577, forward strand.
GTGTGTGTGTGTGTGTGTGTGTGAATTAGCATCAGAGTGACACTGCTGCGGCAGAATGGAGAAATGATAAGGCACTCTCCTTTGTCCTTTATTTTAGGCGAGGAGACTATAATCTGAAAGGCGGTGAGAGGATATGGCTTCCTCTTTCAACATAAAAGATGGAGGCAAACATCATCAGCCACTATGAAAGCAGTATATTCAGTACAGAAAATATTAGGCCCCCCTTCGACATTGACAACCCGAGGAAAGAGGATAAAAGCTTTGATGTCTGCTGAATCTGGTTACGGTTCAAGAGGAGATTAAAGTGATGATGAATTTTAGAACTTTGGGACAAATAGAAGATGGTTTGTTCTGTAAGATTTTGTGCTGCAGCCTCAAGGGTCACTGAGGTGAAAAACCAAAAAGAGTCATGCAGACGTCTCCCTTCCTCTTCTCTTTTGCATCTCCAATTAACTTACCCTCTACAGTACACCCTGCCCTCTCAGCCATGAAGCCAAATTGCTTCTATCTCGTTCCCTCCCACATTTTCCTTCCCGCCAGCAGGCTTGTGGAAAAGCGATGTTAGTACACTGGTTGTCACTGAGTCACTCAGTAAATTAGCACTGACAGTCACAGAGGTCCAGATGGAACATAAGGATCTCTGCTTACTTATTCATTCATTTATCCACCGAATCTTTCCTTCCCTTCTCCTCCAGATCTTCACTTCTGTTCTCTCTGCCTTATAAGAACCTGAGGATGCTGAATATCTGTAAAGTGAACAACATGCTTTCATAGGCAAATATACAGCATGTTCCCTGTGTGAGAGGAGCGAAAAAGAGATTATCCTATTTCCATTAAAAAATAGTAGGCTCAGCATTTCAGGCAGGGGATACAAATTCAAATTAAAAGTCTTGCGCAGAATTTCTCAACTGTAAACAAATTTGCTGTTGCAAAAAATTGGAAAATATTTGTACTCTGCACTGTTTATATGTTGTACAGTTTAAAAAAAAAAAAAAAAATCCTGTCCAATCCTGCCTTGGGGGAATCTAAACAGACTGACTTTTGCAGCATTCTTAGTTTTTCATCCCCTGAACACAAAACCTGGAAGATGGGGGTCAACAACAGAAAACACTGCACATGACGCTTACACAAACACCCACAAAAACATTCAAAGCAAAAACAGGTCCTTTGGAAAAGTGGTTATAGGAATAAACGTCCCCACAGCCACTCACTAATACTTTCTAAACAACAGACCAACAAATCAAATGGACCCGAAGCAAAACAATAAAGCTGGGCATCACTTGGAAGGATTTTTCTCTAAAAAATCCCTCCAAACATTTAAAATAAAGACGAGAAACACTTTCAACACACATTTAACCTCCTCTCAGCCATGAGGCTGATCTCCATCAACTGAGGAAAACATCACAGGTGCACCCAAAAACTCCAGATAAGCAGCAGTGAATGAAGCCTGGAGATGTTACTAGGTAATCTCAGACAGCGATGTGTTTATGGATCATTTTGCAGCTTTAAAGAACAATTACTGTTCCAACGCAAACATAAGTAACATTTTACTATGCTCTACAGTTATCATACCTGATTTAAAAAATGTAGACTTTGTGTTAACTAGTGGATAGAAAATCAAGACGCAATTTGGTGAAAACAAGATTTCTTGAATAAATCTGAACATGAAATCTTCACAGTCATTTAAGATTAAAATGATCCCTACACCATTCCCTCATTTCTCCTCAAAAAATAATGAATCATTTCTTTGTTTAATTTCAGTTCCAACAGTCCAAATACTAGTAGGTTCAATATTTCAAATTTTGCCCCACCCAGCAATTTATTTTACTGTGAAATGGCTGTGATGATCGCTAAGCTGAAGCCCTTATGTCAGTTTGATTACTGATATGTCAAACATGGCAGTAGGAAGTGCTTTTAGTCTAAGGTCATAATAGTAAAAAAGGGAAATCCAAAAAACGTCTCAAATGTGTGTGTTTTTTTTAATAATCTCTCTGTTCAAACTCTGTTGCTATCATGAACTGATTTTTCTGGCCTGAGACAAACTCAAAAAACAGACTCATTCGTTCTAGAGTGATACTAAACGGCTCAGAGTCACCTCATGATGTTATTAGAGTCAGCTCCTTCATTGTTTTGTCTCCTCTCCTCTCCATCCATTCCCTTTCTGTCTGTTTACTTCTCTTCTCTAAATATCTCTGCCTTCATCCTGTCTGACCGTCAGCAACTCCATCCCACCGCTGTGTTCTAACTTATCTCCTTTCTTTAAAACTCTTCTTGAGATGCTTCTGGCCTTTTCATCTTCAAATCTCTAAAGCAGACCCTACGTGTCCCCGAGACAGGTGAATGTGCAGTATGACCTGCCTCTTCCTCACTTTCTTTTGTCTCCACTCAGACAAACATCCAGTCCTCGAGAGCATCTCGGCTGTTTACACTCTGTCTCTAAAACGCCTCCTGGACATTGTTTGCAGTGACAAACAGTTCTCCTCAGCTCTATGGGGTGTTTCAGTGTGTTCGGCTCATGGTTTGGTTTTACGGCCCACAGTGCTGCTGTTTTTCTGTTTTCAGCTGATAAACAGACTGTACTCTGCCTGCTCAGCACCACACAGCAGACAAAAAGGTATGGTACTACCTGGTGAACATCATGGATCCTTTGGCAGCTTTAGAGTCAGATTTTTCCCTCAGGAGACAGTGGAGACAAAAATCTGAGTTAATAGGAGAGAGAATATTGGCCCTGTATTTGACAAGTGACCAGAAAAACATCTTAAATAAATTAATCCTTATCTTGCTCTGTCAGCAGGAAGTGTAAATAGGCAAGTTTGCTAAAATGTTTTGCATGAAAACTAAATGTCAGTGTTGTTCTTATGACTTGTTGCACCGCCCCTAAATGGCTAAAAAATGCATTAAGGACAAAGTTTTAAATGCAAAATGTTTGCATTAATTTTGCACCTCTTTTGCACATGACTGCAGTCCGTCTGGGCTCAACAGAGTCATGTAATATGCAACTAGGGCCCGACTGATGTGGAATTTAGGTGGCCAATATTACACATACAATATCAGCTGAATGTGGTTAACAAATATTTATGACAAAGATACATAATGGAGGCAGGATATCTTACATTTTAACAAATTTATTTTCATATTCAGTGCACTGATCAATAAACAGTTCAATTATTAGTTATTAAATAACAGAAGCCATCAGCTGGACAAACTGTAAATCATTACTACATAATTAAATCACTAGTCCAAGCATTTTTTCTGGCTTTAAAGAAGCTTTTTAATAGCATAGAACAGATATATGCCAATAGTGATAAATCTGCAATAGGCCGATTATCAGCCGACAATTTTGGCAAACCGATATATTGGTCTTGTAATCTAAATTTATGAGCATACTTCAAAATGAGGGTAAATGCATCAGTAAACATGGCCGCCATTAGCGTGGACATAGTACTGCGGTAGACTCCATGAACCCTGGAGACAGACCAGTGCTGAGGTATGACAGCAAGGCAGACATCCAGCCCCCTCTCTATTCAGTGGACCTGCATATAAATGTCAAGGAAAAAAAGGCTTTGCCTCAGGTGCCCTGCGGCCTCGAGGTAGACTGATGATTGATGCTGATGAGCCTGTCAAAAAAAATCCATCCCTCAGTCACAAAGGTAGTGAGAGAGAGAGTCAGTCAGTCGAGCAATCACTGATTCAGCTCATCTGCAGCCTGCATGTACAGCAGGTAAGACAATCCCTGAGGGTTTTTATAGCATGAAGGTGAGGAGGTCTGCGAGCTTCAGCCAGGCGGGAACTGTAGGTGACAGCAGTGGAAAATAGCTCTACTCTGTGTAAAGTCAAATCAGCACACTAGCTTGTATTATCCTCTCACTTCAGCTAAAAATGTGTGGTGGTTTGCATTCTAAAATATACTTAATGAAAAGGTGGATGCGTATTGTAGGGGTGGAGAAAAAAGTCTATACACTGTAATATCTGTAATATACTGTATCGATTAATAGATACCAAGTATCCATATTTTATTAAATAAATTCTTAATAAATGCTGCAAATACAAACTCACCTTTTTGTACGACAGAATAATAAAAATCAGTTGACTTATCAGTCCACTAGATGGTGCTAAGTGCTCACTGGTGAGGTCATTAAAAATGCAATAAAAAAATTGTTAAATGAGATAAATACACTAAAAAAATGTATCATATTGGATGAAAAAGATGATGCTGACACAGTTTTACTTTGGGAAAATGACTAGCAGTTCAAAAAAGTGGAAAAATCACGATGTATGATTTCGCAACACCCAACATATCGCAATACCATGAAAATGTCGTATCGTGACTTGGGTATCGTGACAATATCATGTCGTGGGGACCCTGGTGATTCCCAACCCTGGCGTACTGACTTGCTTTTGGAGTCACTTCCCCTCTGAGGAGTTTTTGGTACTTCTGTGTTGGCTTTATTTTTCAGCTACGGCAGCTACCGTTCATGTGAAACCCTCCACCACGACGCTCACGAGGGATTTCACGCTGTTTGCTAAATGTTGATATTGCAGAGTATTTGTGCCGCACAGGGGGAAGGCTCGCAACATGTGGGCAGAATGCAATCAGCCACATCCGACAGGAAAATAATGATGTACTATTGGAGCTGGCAGGCTTGGAGGATCTCATTGAAAACGCCTCATAATGATGAGTCGGAACAAGTCCCCAGAGTCTGGATAGTGAATGGAAATGACACCGGGGAAGTATTTCAAACCAGGCGATAGTTTTTTGTTTCGTTTCCTCTCTGCACTGAGCGGGGAAACAATTACATTCCTGGAAGGACTTTGCAGAAGTGCTCTTATTTTGTTAAGCAAGAACAACTATCAATAAAAGTGTGAACACTAAACTACATGCATGCTTGATATTTAACTGTTAGGAAAAACTATTATCGTCACAATGTTGTCACAGCCCTCTCTACCATCTCTGTTTGCAACTCTACCATCACCGCTGAAATTACTACTATAACCACTAAAGATGCTTTCAGTGAGCAGAGGCATCACTGGCCTGTTCCAGTTTACAAGGAAAGCTCGCTGACTGCTACGACCCTAAAAAACATAAAGATCGATGCCCTCCCACATGCTGTGGCAAACAGCAGCATGCTTTCCACCTGCAGCACTTCATACTGTGCTGTAATTCTTATGGTTTTCATGCAGGAGCTTGTACAGTGTGAATAATGATACGAACAAATGTTGATGCAACACTTGTTTTTGTTTTTCCTCCCACGAAATCTCCTGAGATCAGCTAAAAAGTAAATAAAAATCTTATACTGAAAACCAAACACATCTTAAAAATTACAAGCCACAACACGTAAAGCTATTTATAAATACTAATGAGGGTTCACTGAAAACTCTGCCACCTTCCCTCTCAACACTGCAGGAATAAAGCAAAAGTGCTTAAACTTCTATCAGCGATTCTGCAGCCCCTTGCAATTGATCTGACGTCTTTATCAATATTTTTACTGACAGAGTGAAAGAAGCATATATTAAGTTTTCATAACATATCCTTTTTCCAGTTGCATTGTTCGTTCAAATCCAATATCCGACAATATGGCAGAGACGAAACAAAATTACAGGAATCTATTTATATGTACAGTCTCTGCCTTTTATTGCCAGAGAAAAATGAAGTGTAGCTTAGAGCAGCGCGCTCGCAGAGAGAGCCTCAAACACAGAAGAGCGTCTGCATCATTACTCACGTCCCTCCTTGCTTCCTTCCACTATTATCTCCCATCTCACTATTGATTGACCCACTGCCTCTTTCTTTTTCTCTCCCTCTGTGGGACATCCACCATACTCTCATAATCTCATTCTTATGGTTAATGAAACCCATCTAATGCCTCGGCCCTGCGCTCATACAGCAGACTGTAACAGCCTTTTTGTGCAGGATAAACTTTAAATGTGCTGCAGGCCAGTGAGATAGAGCATTTGGAAAGGACTGCACAGGGCAGGAATGTCAGGATGAGTCACTATGAATACGACCCTGTGTGCAGTTAAAGTAAGACAGAGACAGAATGACAGTGCAGAGTGTGTGCTGGTGTTTTTACTTTATTCAATGAGATATTGATTTATATTTTTTTGCTGGAAGTATTGGCTCACCCTGCAGAATTTACACACTGCTAGTCAAACACATGTCCACATGAACATGCCATCATGTGCACATTGCACAAGTTGTAGATTCGGCTATACATGACTTGCATGTTTCGGGAAGCAAGAGTGGAAACTAAAAGGGCGGGAACCAAACCTTCATCCCCTTGTTGTGAGGACACAAATCCAGCATCGTCATCCAGCACATAAAGATGCATTTTGAAGTAACCTGATACTGTTTATCACCACCTGAGAGTCTGGAGACTGTTCTCTACGCCCTGCTGAAATCCTGCGGAAGGAATGTGTGTGAGATAGATGTGACTGTGGATACAAGTAAGAGTTACAGTAATGGTCCCTGTCAGTCGATTCTCTCTGCACACAGGGGGGGTCAGAGGTCACAGATCAGGGTCAGCTGCAGAAAAGCACTCTGGGAATTGGCTTGTCCTTCTCCGTGTAATGGTGTACTGTTTTCAAATAAATAACCTATCAAGTCTTCCGAATGCAACTTTTTAGACTTCTGCTGACCCCTCAGGAGGTTAAAGTCAAAGTCTGATGTTACCAACATTAACAACACCTTGCCAACACTGCAGGTTACCTCTTATTACAGCCTGTTCCCTGATGCTGCAGCCAGGAGCTGCACCTTATGTCAACTGAAAGGTGAATATTAGGAAATTGAAAAAAACAACAATATCTCTCTGTGCTGTGGCACATCACCTACCTTGGGCTATGGCTATGGACTCGAACTTGTGCAGTTCTCGCAGCAGACAGGTGCGCTCAGACGGATGTAGGCTATAAATAAACTCCTTAGCCCCGCGTGGCGAGTTGAGGGGCTCCACGGGCTCCTTCAGCGGGTGTGTGCCCAGGTTACACCGCTGCACCAGCGTGGAGAGGGGGGGCTCGGAGGCGATCCGTGACTGTGATGCTGCGCCGGGCGCTTGGTGGTTGCTGGATCCGGTTGTGGCCAACCCACTCCCGGCTCTCAGAGAGAGGGCGGGCCGCAGTAGGCCTACTCTCCTCAGGCAGGGCAGCATCTCTGGGATGGGGGTAGAGCGATGCGCCGGGAACCTGGTTTGTAACAGCGGAGGACAATTAAACAGGCTAATGAGGCTACCACTCAAAACACATGGCATGCTACATTCAAGAATCATCTGTGATCTAATAATAACACTAAACACATCCTCCATCCCCACGGAACCGGGGTCATTTAAGTGCAAACACAGGCCTGTCATCATGAACAAGAACATACTGATTCGAGCCTAGTTTGTGGAAACACAAGTAGGAAAAGATACGACAGCTGTGCAGAAAAAAAAAAATCAAACTGCAACTTGTCTTATCGGACGCACCTCAGTCGATGCTCCGCTGTCCCGTCCAACAACCTCCGCGAGAAACCTTGACGGTACCGACGCTGCTCCGGCGACGACGCGTCTTATTCACCAGCTGGGAGATGATTTAAACCGCCTCACGCGACCTCAGACCCCTGGCTGGCTGTAGTGTCGGTACAAAATCACATTTCTGCGAGCTTGTTTCGCTGTAACCTCTGGCTGACAGGATGGTGTGAGGCGGATGGGAGGGCTCCGGCAGCCCCGACAATATTTCCCAATAGCAGCGCAGCTTTGCTCCGTGCGTAACTCTGACGGCAGCGCCACACGTACGTACAGTCAGCACTCAGCCACAATGGACACTCAGTTGTAGGACCTATTCCTGTTACACTACTACGTCTGCCTTACCGAAAATACACGGATTATCCCGCCTAGTCGAGTTAAGATAATGGTTTGAGAAATAAACTGTGATATGTTGGGAGCCTCATTGTGAACTTGCGTGATATCTGTCACAGATTTTACCGGATAGATCAGATAATGAAGTCATTCATTCAAGGAAATCCACGCAACCCTACTTCATTTTGACATTTTTCATAACTTTGATATCCTACCACCGCAGAAGAAGCTATCTGTGCCATAAAATGGGATAAGAACCAATAAAGAGCATTAAACGATAGTTATCATCCGCTATAGGCCTACTGAATATCAGAGGCAGTCTCTGCAGCATTAGTAAAGCAGTGTGTGTGTGTGTGTGTGTGTGTGTGTGTGTGTGTGTGTCTGCCCATCCCTGCCTCTGCTATTATGTGCGTGGGGCATTTGAGCTATTCAAGGCTAGAGTCCACACCCCAGGAAAATATGACACCATGTGGAAGTTGTTTGTTTAAAGGAGGAAGCCTGCACATGAGAGGAAAGAGGAAGGTTTTTGTTTTTTTTTATACTACCCATCTAACGCCTTGTTCATTTATTACCTTATTAATTTCAGGCCCTCTGTGCGTGGGTGGCAGATTCATTGTTATGGATGTTTCACTGTTATTGATTGGACAAGTGATTTTAAGCCTCTAAGGATTGGAGGAGGAGTGATGCATGGTAGACTACATCTAGGAGCTATAAAGGAGAGTTTGGGTGTTGAGAGGCTCAGACAAGAGCGGCCCCTGGTGGCCGAAAACAAGTACAGCATCTGTTTACATTCTGACGAAAGGAAGTGAAAGATCTATGTCATTCTGCTGTTCAGCGGTGATTTAACCTATAATGTGTCAACATATTCCATCCAATAACCCACATTTTGGTCACTTTTCAGCCTGAGTTAGTGTATAAGATATGTCATATAGTAAAATAAAATAGATAGTGCTACTGGGCAGTTATTATAATAGAGGCAAATGTACTGTTAACCTGATTTTGACTGCTGTTTTCAAGGACAACATTGAAAATGTGACAGGACTTTTACTTAATGGACATTGAAGTGAGATTGTATTGTTGAGTATTAACCTAAATGCTCAGTAATGAACGTCAGATGAAAGCTGACCAGTTTCAGTATATTTAAGGCCTCAAAGAAAATGTGTTGACACACACCTACATAGTCTAGAAGTCAGAGACACGATGCAAAATTTCATATTTTTATTATATTGCTGAAGCTGTCATGAAACAAAAAATAACATTTTTTTATTTTCTGAAACAAACTGCATCATAGCCTTTTGAACTGTACAGGGACAGACAGAGAGGTCAACTCTCCTCGGAGGGAAAAATTAGCTAAAATCTAGAGACCAGGTTTAACTGTCCTTTCAAACTCTCACAAACTATAAACTTCTTATTCATAGGATATACTGACATTTGACAACTCTCATATATTTATGCTAGCAATTAAATATGGAAATTACTGTTTTATAATACAAGTTTAAGACAGGTGGACGGCAAAAAAAAACAAACAAAACAAAATATGAGCATCATAAACAAAAATCAGGAACAGAATGCTGGGTTTCCCAAAACACCAGAGCAGTAATATTATCTTTGCTCTGCTGAAATTTAAGAGTACAGGAATATTTTGTACGCAGGCGGTCCGTGGTGCATTCTGCTGTTCACACTATTTAATTCAGGCAAAGAAAGGATACCTTTGTTTTTATCATCCCTTCTTTTGCCAACATCTCACTTATTGTACTTTTCTCACTAATTAAAGTACACGAGATTCTGTTAAGAACACACAAACTTTTAATTTTGATGCAAAGATGTCTTTGGGAAACTCAGGACAGATTTGACAGACCCTGTGGGCGGCATGTCATTTGTTCAAATCGAAGAAGACATCATAAACTGTCAGTTGTAAATAACTGGGGAACAACACTTAAATTTAAATCACTCTAAGGGAAATACAAAAAGTTTGCACGTTGCCATCAGCTCCGCATTACGCAAAACCCCATTTGTCCCTAAATCTGAATCTATAATACTGATGCAGCCTCCCTGTTATAAATCTAAAACTTGTTGAAGTTTTCTATATATTCGGACTTTCTCAGTGAAAGTCAGAGGAACACACTTTGTTGCAATAATTAATATGCAGATTTATGCACACGTGTGTGTGTGTGAAATAAGGGACATAATGAATGGTAGCAGGACGGCCATGACCATTTCACTGATGAAACAACACATCATCAGATAGCACATGCACAGATAGAGAAAAAAACTCTATTAGTCTGATATTTTATATATATGTATAAGTATAAAAATAGGTTTAGAAAGAAAAAAGATTTAAGGATGAAAAGAAAATAAATTAAAATGCATGAGTTACTGGACTAACTTGTACAGCTAAATAACATTTACAGTTTCATACATCTGGTAGTAGCCATGGTCTCACAGTGCTTGAACTGAAATTAAAATGAAAAACAGACTCTGACTCAGGGGTATTAAATGCTTTTAGCCTAAAGTCTTACAACGCAGCAAAGGAAAAACCTAAAAACATCTTATTGTCCAGAAAAAAATGAATATTTCAATGTACCTATGATGACATGCTCTATTTCTTAACTGATTAATTTAATAGGTAACAAAATTTGTATGTACTTGACTTGTCACATTTGATGCAATTACAAAAATAGCATGAGCATGAAAAAGGACAAAAGCATGCACACTTTGCAGATCAAAGTCAACAAAGAGTTTGATATAACAGCAACCAGACAGAACAATGGAAACCCAATGGCATCACTAATTACACCTTTCTACTCACTGCTTTCAAAACATCTCAAAAAATGTTTTCTCATTCACTTCAATAAAATGTGTAATAATGTATACATAAATTTAAATTAATGCAGAGTTTTGCCTGGGCACATCTGTACTTGGACATTTATTAGTAATGCTATGAGCATTCAATGCGCAGCAGTTCGCAGTATGGCGAATAAATGCTACAAAAAGGAAGGGGCTAAATATATAAGGGCTCATACATAAACACAATTTACAAAGCTCAGCATGTAGATATCGCAGATTAAATGAGATTTATACTGGGGGGGAAAAAACATGAAAAATATAACCAATTTACATCCAAAGGCAATGTTTGCTGATCATTATATGAAATCCTGTTCAAAGATGTGAAACTTGGGCTAATTCAGGTTTTTTAAAGTTGGGTCGAGTGAGGTACTAATCCATTGTCAGTGTATTTACTGCAGTAGATGGCTGCCTGTATGCCCCCTGTTTGTGGGAACAGCTGGAGCTAAGTATTGAACTGCTGTGGACAGGCACAGCAGCAAAGCCACCTAAAATCAATGTTAGTTAAAGTGCATTCTGTATTTAGAAGGTTTTAACTGATTTACTGTGCAGTCAGACAGCTCTTAGCGACTTGGTACTGAAGCTGTTATATCCATCATCTTCTCTCCAAAGACACCAGACTCACTTGACAAAAACTGTAATTTCACCTCATAGAATACTGGAGTCTCTGGTCCACTGTTGCCACGATATGATAATTTGTATAGTGTTATTTTGTGACTTTGGTATTTTAAAGGTTAGTAAGTAATCACCAAAGTGTTTAATAACACAAACAAACAAACTGATCGCGGCAGTGGAATACAAGAGGTTTCTGTGTCTTGCAAAATAAACAGACTGTTTTTGTCAACAGAGTCTCGTGGCTCTAAAGAGGCTAACAAAATGGCTTTTCTTTCCCATCGGAAGGGGGTTTCTGACAGTAAAGTAAAGCCCGAAGATATTCAAAAATATATTTTACATTAAACTGATACTTACATTTGTAGGTGAGCCTATTTTTAGGAGGCTACAGCGCAATGCTTAGCTTCCAACACAGATACTCCCGCAGCTTCTTCAAACTGGAGGCAAGCAGACTGCAATCTACTGTAGATAATACAGTGACCATGGATAAGTACCTCAGAAAAACCCTGATTATCTCTTTGACTACTGTTGCAACATGGAGGAACCGAGGAAAATATAGCAAAGATGCAGAAAGAAAAGCGCCAACACACTCCTCAGCAATAGCATTGAGCAAAAACTATTTACACATCATGTAAATACTAAAACGACAAAACCAGAATAGGACGTCACTTCAGCGTCTCTTAAGGTCACGGCATCAACCATGTGATACTTTAGTCACACTGTAGTCTCCTACAACTTTGACTTTAACACAAAGTCGGGTCATTTGCTTTTTATTGGTCACACTCCTGCCCATGTCTGCTCTGTGGACATCTCACCCAGTCCAATGTTTGAACTGTGAGTGGAAGAAAACTTTGACAACACAACCATCAGGGCGTCCCGCTGAGTAAGCAGTCCATGCAGTTCAGGAGATTCCAAATGGAGTCATGACTTCGTAGCGCACCTGAATATCGCTCTCTTGTTGCTGTGTGTTTTTGCACTGGTTGTTGCATTCCCTCTGCCAGGTCGCGACTCGCTTGGCAGCTGGAATTGTTTATCCATCCCACGACGGGACAATGCACTCCCTAAACAATGAGTGTTTACATATAATACACAATGTTTTTACACTGAGAAGAGGCGTACACGCTGTTCCTGTCCAGCGCTCTGCTTCAGGGAGATTACTGGATGCATGACTAATCTTTACTGTCCTTTTAAAGAAATGAACATACTGCGGTTTAATGCTACATAAAACATGTTTTTCAGTACACAGCTGTGGGCTCGGATTTGCAAAACATTGTAGTGCTCAGGCCAAAAACCTTTACGTGAGGACTTACGTAAGAAATTAGATCTTGTTCTTGTTCTTATACAGGCTCACACAATTACTCAACTTATACAAGGATCGACCACAAGTGGGCTTGTCATCCACTTCAGGTCTAGTTGTCAACTAATATTAACAAACCTGGCTTTACATAGTGTATAATTTTGTTTGAATCAGTACAGATGGCGTCCATGGTGATGGATTCTCTGAGGTGGAAATTTACAGAACAAGAAATGCTACAAGTACAACAGGTGTGATTGATTTCTCATGCGAGCATAAGTAGCCTTTTGATTCTGTCCATCACCTTCTATTGGCAATGCCTTCAACCTCGTTTACAATTACAGTGAAGGGCAAGCCTCACTTCTCTGACGCGAGCTCACGCTTCTTGTTACGTGTCATCATGCGATACGTGGAGCGGAGCGGTCGTTAGTGAGGGTCCTCTTGAGCTTGACCCCCTTGCGGATGGCAACCAGCATGTTGCCTTCACCCACTTCACTCGCCTCCTCTGCTCCTCCGTCCAATCCTATCTCACCCTGAAGGTGCTGCTGGTTGGGCAGGGGCACAGTGGGGGGGTTGGTCGTAGCCTGACCACTCCAGGATGCCATAGCCAGCGTGCCTGCATCCCCTCCTCCTGCGAATGTTGGAGAATCTGGGCTCTCTTCTCCTCCTCCCATGTCCTCCGCACTCCTGCTCCCATTAACTGCTCCTGACATATTGGGCACTGTGGGGATTTTCACTGGGATGACAGGTGTACGAATAGGGATGGGGCCTGTGCCTGTGACTGAGCCTGAACGGCGGGCAGAGGGTTTTGAAGATGGGGTGCGACGGATTGTGGCAACTCCAGGTGTGACGATAACTGGACCGTGTCCTGCAGAATAAGATCCAGAGTAAAGACCCTGTCCTGAGCCTGCAACGAGAGAACACAAATGATCATTAAAGTCATTAACCAACTTGATTTTATTTACAAAAAAGTACATCACATGGTGTCACGACAGCTTCTATTACTATCATAAACAACAAGATACAAAGTGTAGATTTCAAATTGTGAAACTACCGGTGCTGTCCAGTACCTGTAGGTGTAGAAGGATAAGCCCCAGTATGGACAGGTGTGGAGGGATAGGGCCCTGCAGGGTAGGCCATCTGTCCCGGATAAGGAGCCTGTGTGCTGGGCAGACCGGCTGTAGAGGCTGGCCGTTTGCTCTGGAACATGAGTCGGTAGGACTGACTGATGTCACTGTTTCTGGGGATGGTGGAGGACTTGTCGAAGTCCAGCTGCTGCTGCTCAGACTCCTGATCTCCAGCCATTGAGAAGTAGTCATAGTCTGATACTGGCGCGAACAAAGAGAGAGGTTAAAAAGGCTGTGACACAATGAGTTATCGTAATGACGACACTACAGGATAAAATAAAGAGAGCTCGGCACTTTACTCTAGTAGTTGTGCTACTACAAAGAGTGTGTTACCTTGTGAAGGTATCGTGTCTTCAGAGCAGCAGGGTGTGTTGGTCTGTGTGCTGTAGCCACTGGAACACTGGATGGAGTCTCTACTGGACCTCTGGGTGTCCAGCTCCAGACCTCTGGATAAAGCCAGGGCCAGTTCCTCGTGGGCCTCAATATCACCAGCCTGAAACAATCACCCAGGGACAAAAACATTTGTTAATCGGGTCTGACAGCCCGACTGTCTGAATACAACCAGGTACAGTTTATTAAAGTCATTAAAAGCATTAGGTACAACTCATTATAGTCATTAGATTGTAGCATAAGTGGAGGGAGGCTCATTCATGCAGTTTAAATGCCATGACTGCAAAAAGGCTGGCTTGCTGAAAGTTGAGTGTGAGGTCACCTGAAACTTAAGCAACACAGCTGGCATTAAATGTACACTAAAATATGTTTATGTGCTTTGTTGAGTATTGTCAGTGAGGTAATTAGCAAACAGCTGCAGCAGAGTACTAATGGTTGTCAGAACAAAGTTTAAAGTGGAGAAGCATGAGAGTGGACAGGATGTCTGGAAACATATGGAGCTCCTTTGCATCTTACAGCAAAAACAGGCAAAAACTAAACGCAGACAACACAAGATACATTACAGAAAAATAAATATGTCTTATAAGTAACAAAAAGAAAAAGTGACTGACTGACGAAACAACCAAACAAAAAATTACTGAATAAAAGCAGGCTGACTAAATTTCAGCAGGCTGCGTTCATCACAACCAAGACGGAGAACACACAGAGTATGTGACTACAACTGACCTTATGAGGCGCAGCCACAGTCCTGTTCTTCTCTTCCACTGATGCTGATGTCTGCAATGCAGCCGGAGCTGGCACTGAGGTCGAGGTCAAGGCCAGGCTGCTGTCATTATTCACGCTACCATTAGCATCCACTACAGCTGGGGTCTCCTTGTCTTTCTTCTTCCTCAGCGTGTTGACCATGGGCTGGTCGTAAGGGCCGGGCTTCGCCCAGTCCTGTAAAGAAAGTCATGTTGATACTTCACGTTTCTGGAAGAACTAAAAATGTAGCTATACAACCAGGAGCAGAAAGAGGCCGGGACAAAGCTGATCATCATGACCGAGGTGATGAACAAACCTTCCAGCTGGGTACTCGAGATGAAGGCACAATGGGGCCCAGGGTGCAGTACTGAGGGTAGTCGGGCAGCAAGGCTGAGGCAGGACGTGACCATGAACGTGTGGGACAAGAGGAGGAGGTGGAGGATGATGATGAGGAAGCAGGGAAGAAGGGGAAAGCAGTGCCCGACCCTGATCCCAGACTGCCCCCGTTGCTATGAAGGTAGGGGGAATTGGCAGGACTGTAGTGGTCAAAACCATTGGGCAACTGGATGTGTGTGTGTGTCGGTGGCATCAGGGATGATAACATAAAAAAGACAAAAAAAAGAAAAAGAAACACACCATGGAAGAAATTATTGTAACAGTGGAAAATATAAAACAAAAAAAGACCACATCAATGAGGAGAAATTATTTAAAAGGAACATACATTTAAAAAAAAAAAGGAATCCAATATCACGTCAACACAGAACATAGGAAACGGTCACAAATGCTGAACTGAATGAAAACTGGATAAACTAATGCAGATGCCAGGGAGTTGGAGGTTCCTTAAACATTTTTGTGATAAACTCAAGTTGATGGAATGTAGAGCCAAGTTTGAAGTTTTGTATGAGGAAGCTGTGGTGCGTGTAATGCTGGTGCAACACAGACATTAATGAGATAGAGGGGTTGGGTTCATGGTGGA